>CM052168.1:35234-88026 GCA_028455555.1 Augochlorella aurata | reverse complement strand
ATTATTTATTTTTTCCATTTCGTCTTAAACTTTTGTCCGCTACTGTAACTCGCGATACAACCGGATAGGGGCCGATTCTACGTCAAAAAATAAATCGAAGGAATAGAATAACATTTTTTCATTTAAGGTTTATGTTTTTGAGAAAACTGAGTTGGAAGATGCGTCAAGATGCGTCAAATTTGCATTTTTATGTCATTTAAGTTTTGAAAATAATTTCCCAATTTTTAATCACTTTTTGTTTCCGCTTTTTTGAAGTAATTACAGTTATTTGTCTTGTTTTTGGTTTTTCATCGTGTAAAGTAAATGTTGTTCAAAATTTAACAATAGTTTGACGAATAAGTTGCTCTGATAGACGATTTTGTGTACCAGAAAATTTACAAAGTGCTCTATAAGTTTGACGAATAGAACAGAAATAAATTTTCCACAATTTGTAAACGTTGTTCTGAATTCAGTCTTTTCATGATGATTTGCCATAGCTTACTGAACTGAAATGTCGAAACAAAATGTTATTTATCAACTGTCAAATGACATATAGCTCTATCAAAAGTTCTATCATTCTAAAAAAACACGCTTTACATACCTTTCAGGGACACCCTCTATACATATTATTTACTTCGTTCACTACATTTCGTTATTTTGTTTATTTTAATTCGTCACTTTGTTTATTTTACTTCGTTACTTTGTTTACCTAGTTAGTATGCGTTCGAGGCAATGACATTTGTGTGCCATACTCTACGCATATATCATTTCCCCGTGTTTTCCAAGTATTAAGTATGTTAATTTCGTAACAGACAGTATTGCGGCATTAATATTTTTCGTACAACACAGAAACAGCTGCTAGAAGTATATTCCATTATAATATTATTACTTACAACTATATCATCTGTTATAATTATGATCATAATAAAATATACTATTTTTAAATCTTTTTAATCAACACTTATTATTTTTGTCTACTTTGACAGGAAATTTTAATATTCCAATTGCATTCATCAAAACAATAACGAAGATATAACTTTATGATGTTCAGTGGAAAAGTTTATGAAATTATTAACACGAATGATTGTTGCTCATCGATATATAGTAAGTTTAAGATTAAGTACACGATTTCCAATTATTCCTTATCGATCTTCTCAAACTACCGAAAACTGGAGCTTTCCCAAATTTTGCTACCATTTCTTATGTATTAGCATTAAATTCTTTATACTTATTAAATGTGAACTCTATATTTGCCTTAATAAAACATGTATTTATTTTAATATTTTTACAAGTTTTAATAGACCTTGACGAATAAATTTTTTTGGATTTGCACATGTAGCTTTTCTTTCAATATTACGGAACAATTCATTTCATTTTCAAATCACTTATTGCACAAAAGTGTGGTATTTAGTTAATTGAGAATTGTATTGAATGTTACTTCTAAAAAACTAAGAGGATTAAATAACAAAGATTTGTGATACCCATTGTTATACAAAATTATAAGTAATTAAATTATTGTAACAATTTTCGTATTTTTGGATTATCAAACTGAAACAGTTATTCGTAGAACATTAGTTTATAGATTCGAAACGTTACACTTTTAAATATAGTAATATAATAATATAAATATCTCACATGGATGAAATTGTTTTAATTCGAGTGAACAAATGTTGTTATAACTAATTACATATATACATATGCACAACTCTACAGATGGGTTATAGCAAACAGGATGCGTTTAATAATTTACAAATACATTTATTAAAATTGAAGAGGGGAAAAGATGTCAAAAGCAAGAGCTGTATTATATGACGAGACGAATACAACGATATAAAGGAATTTTTCGTTCAATATTCTTTTCAATGCTAGCTAAAACTTCTCCTGAGAACATTCCTTTGAATGCCACTATGCACTTTTAACATCGAAGTATTGCAGATGATGTCAAGACGACTTCAATGACCCAGTTTGCTATGAACTTTAACTGCCCTTGGGATCTGAGTGTTTCCGCTATAAATGTAAATTAACGCCATCATTTTATTCTTGGAACATTATTGAACAATCTATGACTAACGCTATATTTGTTTGACGCTACATTTGATTGTACCAAATTTTTTTAACCCTTTTTTTCGGAGTTATCAAGGTTTTCTACCTACAGTTTCGTTTTGTTCAGATTCTGAAAAAACTATATGGTATGATGCTTGCCGAATTCACAAGAACGTGTATCCAAACAAGACTACCCAACTAAATCTTCTGTGACTTCTGCATTCCGTATATCTTCCTGCATAGTGCAAACTTTTGAAACCACTATACACATTCTGGAATTAGAATTTATGGTAAAACACGGTACAACGGTCTCGTATCTATATTCATTTATTTCAATGAACAGTAATTAACAGAATTTATCAGATAAGAGTTAAAATTTGCACTTGTTGCTCGTCGTGTAAAAACGAAGATAACCCACCAACGTGTAATATTTCGCGTAATATTAATATGTAACGTTTGATAAAATTGATTAAGCACTCAACGAGAGAATAATGTTGGGGCGAAGAAGATATAGTGGCGACGGAAATCAATTATTAATTCCAGACAAGTACAGGGGAAAACGAAATCGATGTGTCGGAGCAACAAGCATGCCGGGCAGGAGTGGACACGCATACCTCGGCCAAGCCAGTAATAACAAATAATCTTTATTGCTACACGAAACAAAATAGCGCCAACACTCAACCGATGATTTATCAAGTGCAACTTAAACGAAACCAGGAGAACGCTGGAAAATTTATGCGCATGCAAAATCGTGTAGTACAGAAGCTAAAACGCTGCCGTCGCAAACTATTTTTACTACACCAGTTATAGGTAATTAAAGAATCCTTTACGTGTGCCAACGCAATCATAAATACTTCAAACGTTTGTGCACAACGCAATTGTTGTTGTATTATATTTATAACGCAAATGATGTCAACAGAAAAATATGTTTGAAAATTGTTTGTTTCAATGTGTTATAAATAATAAATAAGTAGTAATAGTTATCACTAGACTGAGGATCTTTAGAAAAAATAGAAATTTTCTAACTTGCAATAAGTGGAGATTATGTAAAAACATATTTCTTCTTTTAATAATTTCAGTCAATCGAAAAGAAGATAGCAGAGCTCTTAAGTTTTTTAAATGTGTTTACATATTGATTTTCTATCTTATAATTTTTATCATAAATGCATAAAATACAGAGTTTATTTATCGCGTAAGATGTCAATTCAAATAACTAGCCTGCGAATTAACCTGCGAAAAAAACAAGCTAAATTTATAAATTATTTTCATCCCAAAGTAATATTTAATCAACGGAACAAAGTTTTCCTTGGTTCTAGGTTTTGTAAAATAACCTGCGGAAATGGAAAAAATTATAAAATATTGGAACAAAATCAAAATAATGGAACACAATACTTTTGTAATATTTACATCAGTTTTTCTAGAGAAACAATCGATAGAAGCGACGTAAAATTTTAAGTATATTTGAATTACCAAAATAAATATAAATAAAAGACGAAAAAGCACGTTTATTCGGAAAAAATAAAAGAGTCTCCATCCGACAAAATTTTATTTTTATTTTATTACAAAATTTTTATTTTGTATGCTATAAAGTAGTAACAAGTGTGATTTAATTTACTTTTACTCTTAAAGCCTCAAATACATACGTTCACTTTCCCTCAAATATTAAAAAGCATAAACAAGTATTTTGCGGGACTAAAGATGATGAAATCACAATTTTGTTGTTGAAATGCTGAATACATTTGCATTGATATGGTCGTGACATCTTTGGTTATAATGCGAAATACTTACGTCCACTCTAGATTAAGATAACACACGCAAATTCTATGAGAAAATCTGATATCAATTCTACCACGCAATATTAACCTGAGTGGGTTCCAGACCCACGCAAACAAATCATCGCCTGTTTATTAACGCAGTGAAAAAAGTTCGCTAACGTTAATAAACAAAGCAATCATTAGGATCTCTATAATAATGAGATAGCACGTTCCCAGTTTTAACGTTTACGTATTTTGGACTTTTATTAGCTGAAAAATCGTCGAGAATTCTACCAGCTGAACCAGCTATTTTATTCATTTAAGCCGTTATTGGTAGACCAATTATACAGATAATATATAACATTAGGGTGTCCCATAAGTTTCTTTCTTTTTTCTAATATGAAATGAATACACAATATTTTGCTGTTTAAGATATTATTTATTTTGTTATATAAGCACCCTTTTGTTCTATATATCTTTTTCCATCTCTCAGGAAGCCTCATTATGCCTTCTTTCCAAAATTGTTGTGTTTTGGACAAGAAATAATCCTCGAGGTGCGCTTTTATTTCGCTGACGGGTTTAAAGTGTTTATCACGAAGAGAATTTTTTAACGACAAAAAGAAGTAATAATCTGATGGGGCGAGGTCTGGAGAGTATGTAGCATGCTGTAAAACATCCCAATCAAACTGTAAGAGCTTCTCTCTTACCGCTAATGCAATATGTGGTCTCGCGTTGTCATGATGAAACACGGCGCCTCGTCGGTTCATTAATTCTGGCCGTTATTTTTTTTTTACTATCAATTGATCCAGTTGATGACTGTTCGTAGAAAATTACGCCTTTCCAATCCCACCAAATGGATCAAAGAACTTTTTTGGGGTGTAGTCCCGGCTTTGCGGCTTCCAGATTAAAATTCCCCCCTCTAAATCTTTCAAACCAATTGCGAACGGTTGTAATAGTTATAGCAGCATCTCCATAAACGGTACAAATTTCGTCGACAGTATTCTTTACACTATCACCTTTTTTGAAGCAATGAAGCATAACATGTCGTAAATGTCGCCTTTCGCTACTCATCTTTAACGCTGTGGATGAAAGTTTTAAAAGAGACTATAGCACAAATGAAATGTACTGTAAAAGAGCTCTGGGACGACTAAAACCGATGACATAGACGGCTAATAAATAAACCTGCATGATTACACAAGCAGAGCCAAATAAGGCCATCCATAGCGCGATGAGAAAGAAACTTATGGGACACCCTAATTAGTTGAGCCGACCAAGGATTTTTCGGTGTCGTTAGCCTCGATCGTCTCGTGGTCGCGTAATTTCCGCACGAACCTTTTTTCGTCTTCGCGGTTGTAAAGCGCGAAGCTATCCCGATGTAGATAGACGGCACTACGCGACGCGGTATTCCGACAAATTAATGAGGAAATACTAGAATCGTCACGTTTGTACTTCCGTTTCGTTCCTTGTTACGAGGTTGATTCGCATGGAGGTTTGATTTGGAAGTCTGTGTGAACCTTTCGCGTCGAGGTTTGGTACAGAAGTATCGAATGTTCTATGTAGAACCGTTCGCGGCGAAGTTCGGTAAAGAAGTCACCAGTGATGAGAACCTTTCGCGTCGAGGTCTCGAGAAGAAGTTATGTTCGACCGTGATCGTTTGTCGAACTCAAAATTCGTATGGGGATGTAGGCGTTTCTGCTTTTGGGGGTTCCCTCGAGAACTTCTATTTCAATATAAGAGAAGGGCACTGATTGGTTTTTGCCGAATGCTGCATAGTACCAATCAGGGCCTTCTTAGATTGTCGACACCCTCGTGTCGCGCCGTGAGGGAATCTTAGCTGTGTTCGTCCGTGTGCAAGATCGCGAAAATCGCGGTTCTATCACGATTTTTGACACTTTTAACCAAGAACTGTAAGAAACCTGCAGCATTTTCAATCTTTCTACGCATGCAGCTTCATTATGCGCTAAGCGATTTCGATAAACATTTTTCATATAAGTTATCAAGATTTAAAAAATGCAAATTTTTGTTGCAGACTCAGATAAAAAAGGTTAGAAATGTGATTTTTTTTATTTCAAGTAATAACGAAACTAAAAAAAGAAATATTTTATTGAGTGTCTAGTGAAATAGTCCTATCGTTTAACAAAAGATTCAAGTATTTAGCCCACTTTTAAACATATTATTACGGCGGTTTGTCCAGATCAAGTCGCTATAATATAATACCGCCATGTGCTGGACAACTCCTAAGGAGAAAATAGAAGATAGGCCGGACTATAAGGACTTAAGGCCGGACCTAACTTTAATGGATTTCTTCGTGTGGGAAGCATTGAAGGAAAAAATGTACGAGCAACCTGTTAAAACATTAAAACATTTAAATTGAGAATAGAGCAAGCATGTAGTGAAATGATAGATGCACAGCATTAATCGGTCACTTTTTCCGTCATTGATAAGTGCAATGCTCGTCTCCAAGCTGAAGGTAATCATTTTGAGCAGCATGTGTAATAATTATATTATCTTCAATAATACATACAACAATTTTCTTCAGTTAAGATACGTGATAATCCTGAATTATTTCGATAGCGTACATTACTAAATTCTACAAATTTAACAGTATATATCTCTTGTAAAAAACACTTACGAGCATACTTCCAGAGAAAAAAATTTGTTTCTTTTATTACTATCCTAAATTCATATATAAAGTTTGGAGTTTTAACCAGGGAACACCATGCATATTGACAATTTTTACAAGCATATTTACTTCGCACTTTATAATTAATATTGTACTTCATTGATATGGTCGATGCAATTGCATACAAACTAGAACAGAGACAGACATACATATATAAGATACAAGACATACATATAAAAGCTAGTACTTAAAAACGAAAATACATTTTTAAGATAGATTATACGAAATAAGACTATTAGTTTTAACACCCTTCACCGGTAATTGTTACAGTTAAAATTAGTTAATTTACATATTATTTACATATTACATATCCGATTAATTTACAATTAATTGTTATCTACAAAACCAATTCTCTGAATGTTGATAATTATACAAGTTATGAGGCAAAGGAGACGGTCGTCTCGTTAAAGAGTGAAACACGTTGATTGCATTCGGACAAAGATGATTTTACAAGTAACTTCATAACGATAAGATATTGATATGTGAATTCCACTCTATGAAAAGTGACATACCTCTAATTCACATTTGAATTGAAATTATTCATTGATTTGAAATAGAGATGAGCGATTCTGAATCGATTTTCTACAGAATCGACGAATTTTCGTAGCGATTATCGATATTTTTTAATCGATTCTTGGATATTCGATTTTTAAACGAATTGTTTAGACGAGACGATGATGTTGTGAGTCTACCGAGTGTTTTTCGGTGTCGTCGATAGCCTCGATCGTCTCGTGGTCGCGTAGTTTCCGCACGAACCTTTTTTCGTCTTCGCGGTTGTAAGGCGCGAAGCTATCCCGATGTCGATAGACGGCACTACGCGACGCGGTATTCCGACAAATTAATGAGGGATATACTTTAATCGTCACGAGGTTGATACAGAAGTATCGGCTGTTGTGTGTAGAACCGTTCGCGGCGAGGTTCGATATATAAGTGCTGTAGGACCCTTCGCGTCGAGGTCTGATGAAGAAGTATGCAACCTTTCGCGTCGAGGTTTGCAGAAGAAGTGTGAACTGTAGGACCTTTCGCGACGGGGTCTTATGAAGAAGTGTAGAACCTTTCGCGTCGAGGTTTGTTGAAGAAGTCGTCTCAGAACCGTTCGCGTCGATGTTCGATAGAGACGTTTGTAGGACCTTTCGCGTCGAGGTCTTATTGAGAAGTCTATGTGAACCTTTTGCGACGAGGTTTGCGTTAGAAGTGTCGAAGTGTAGGACCTTTCGCGACGAGGTCTCAATGAGAAGTGTCATTCGACTGTGTTCGTTTGTCGAACTCAAAATTTGTACCTGGATCTGGGCGTTTCTGCCTTTCGGGGTTTCCTCGAGAACTTCTATTTCAGTATAAGAGAAGGGCACTGATTGGTTTTTGCCGAATGCTGTATAGTACCAATCAGGGCCTTCCTAGATTGACGACACCCTCGTGTCGCGCCGTGAGGGAATCTTGTCTGAGTTCGTCCGTGTGGTAAATTTACGATGTTTTAAAAAGCTACGGGAAATCTTCCAGGTCAACCTCCTACGGTTACGGTACCGTCGCGTACTTGACTAGGGTGACCCTTCAGATTACCCGGTTTACAGACATGGCCCAGCTGTAGGCTTTTTCCGAACGCTATTAAGAAGTTCTCTTAGAAATCTTAATTTACGACACGTCGCGGTTATTGAGGCAGATGTAACTGAAATTCGAACGCTAATTGCTTACTAAATAAACTAAAAGATCTTTCCTCAAAAATAACCTTCGTCACGTCCGTGTCATAAATCCCATCGGCAGAAACTCCACGTGTTTACGTCTTCGGGACGGAACACGAATCGATGTTTTTAATTACCAATCGATCTTGGGTTGAAAGTCGCCATAATGCCACTAACAATTGCCATTTAAAGCATTTGATCTTCTTAAAATCATTGGTTAATAAATGAAAATCAGTTTTATCAATAAAAAAAGGAACTCAATATTAATACTATCGAAATACCAATTAAAGTATCTTATGATGAGACAGTGTATATAAACTTTTAAATTGAATTGGCATATTGTTTTATTTATTTAGGACTTGAAAAAATGAAGAATTAACAATAATTGAAGTGTCCAGTAATCTTGTAAATCGGTTTTAAAATTCCATAAGAATTAAAGCATTGTATTTTAGGTCTGATATCGTTTAAATCGATTTTTAGAGCATCAATTTTTCACGGTTTGATTTTCTAGTGAATCGATCTTTCTGAATGAATCGCCTATCCCTAGTTCGAAAGCTATGATGTACGCTGTGCTTAAAAGCTTCGTAATTAAGCTTAAAGTTCGAAGCAGCGTTTCTTGTAACGTATGACTTATAAAATCTTGAAACGACTTTTTTATAATTCTCAATCTATGAAAAGCAATTCTTCAGCTACGTAATCTTATGAATATCTTATGATCCTTAAAAAACTGAATGTGACGTTGAAAACCTTATACAAAAGTAACTGAATAAGGTATAACGGAATCGCCTTAAAGATCTCTTTGACTCATTCTGTTAAAAAAGAAAAGTTTATTAAATCAATCGACTGACGATGGAATGCGATAAGCTGATCACGTTAAATCGTTCATCCGGTGTACCTTTCGTCTAGAAAACAAATTGATGTGCTTGAAAACTATGTCTAGTGTAATGTAATCGTATCACTTGAGCTGGTCTAGACTATGTAACTCAGGCATCCTGTAATGGAATTGTCGGACATCGAGTCTGGAAGGTTGCCAAGGTCTAGAGTATGTGTAACCAGCACCGATGAAGTCCCAGGGACAAGGTTTCTTCGCGTAAAGCTTCCAGCGTAAATATTGGGAGTGCAAGTCTAACCATTACTACATAAAGGCTAGTTGTCCAATTTTGAAGACCAACAGACAATGAGACAAGAGCGCCGCAGGACCTCAAATTTAAGGAATCTAACAGTCATGGAATTCAAAGGTCAAGGTCTCTTCGAAACTTGAACTCCAGCATATCAACCACTGAAAGAGGAGAGTCCAGAAATATTGGAAGTACGGAACTAATTTAGAGTTTGGAAATAAGATGTCTGGTAATGAAACTCGAGATCAATTATAATTATCTTTTAATTTGTATACCAAGGTTACGAGTGACCTCAAAATTATATTCTGTTTCATGAAAGGAAATTGCACGGAAAATATTTATAATATATATTTATATAAATATATATAATTTGATAACAAGAAACATTTTTCTGTAGAATAACATCACTCCCTCCATTTTCCGTGCCATTTCCTTTCATGACAATATTAGATGGACCCAGACAAGAATCTTTTAAGGATGATTCTTTATCAAAGACTTCCGTTCAAAGAAAATTACAGTAAAGGTTTCTTAAAATAAAATCTTTGCGCTGCATACTATTTTCTGGATCATTCCTTTTGTTGTATTTGAAAGAAAGAAAGTAACGAAATAATTCATTATTTAAAATTGTTATTTTATCGTATGGTTCGATATTATTTTTATTTTCAAATAATAGCATTCAAAAGAACAGTTCAAAATTAATCATATCAAATTTCTTATTTTAATTTTAAATAAAAAGCCAGGTGTGTCTCGGACATTTGGTATGAAAATCATTGTGCTTCTTTCTATCAGACTAGTTTCCCGGTCATGATGGAACCCAATTTTTGTCAAAATATAGTTCAATGTTATAGTATAAGATATAATTTATATAGAAAGGCCAAGAGATTTAAATATATTGAGTTGACAAGAAAGTAATTTCGGTTTTGAAAAAATTACAACGCTCTCTATATGTGACAAGTGAAAATACTTTCCTACTAATCCAGTACGCTAACTCCGATAACAGCAAAAATATAATTTTGTCATCTATTTGAAAGAATTAGCACACCCACTGTAGTGAAGGGGCAGTGTGTAACGAACTGATTAACGCATTGAGGGCACGTTTACGTATAACAATATGGTTAGCACTTATTTCCTAGAATGTTTCTTGATCGATAAAACAGTCTCGAGTTCTTCAGAAACATAGTTTGCGCAGGCTTTCGTTAGTCCCTTCTCGTATCACGAATTCAGCTCATTATATAAAATGAATATTATTCACTTCTTTGAAATCGAAATAAAATTGTGTTCCTCTAGTATCGATATTCAAGTATTATAGTAAATGCACACATCTAATTAGTGTAAATCTTTTTCCTATTTTGAAATTATTAAGAACTACTAATTTATTTAGAAATTAAGAATATTAATATTTAAAATATGCCCTCTTTTGGAATTCACAGGATTTGAGTATATACTAATTTCGTAATTAACACTAAACTGAAATACAGTTCACTATTTTTATTATAATGTAGGATAGTGTATCCGGTTACTGTGGGGTGACCAATTATTATTTCTTCGGTTTCTTTTCGGGGATAATTAACTTTACATTTATCGAATAGGATATATTAGATTTTTGTATCTTTTTTATTTTGTTAATTATGTCTAAAAATAAACCAAAGACACAGCAATTGGTCACCTCACAGAAATCAACTCCACGATCCTATGTTAAAATTCAGAGGTTCATTCTTAAGTACAATAATCTTAAGTACAGCAATCCACAAAAGTAAACCTCCTTATTGTCGACGAAAAGAGTTAAACGAGCACTTCGTAACACCTCAGTCGAATATAAGGTGGCAGCGGATTTATCTAACTCGCCCAAGATTGATGATACACTCCACGACGAAGAGATCACACACCACATAAATTCTATGTTTTCATCATTTGAACATAACAGATATACTATACATATATTGATACTTATAGATACCACGAGAGTCGCTCCTACGGAGTAAGCACGGTCCTTGCAAAAATAATGTAATATGTGTTAGAATACTAGAATTACGGTGTTAACAGCACTAAAAAGTAAGGACTTGAGCTTGCGACTAGTAATGCGGTACGAAAAATGTTACGGTCAATTAAGTTTCTTTTATTACCAAAGAGTTTAAGTAAAAAGAAAAATAATTATAAGTTTTTCTCTTATTGCATTTATAGAATCTGGAGACTTGATTGTACATGCCAATATATTATCAACCTTGTATAACAATAATTAGATAGAAAACACGAAAACTTTCAAATCAAATATCTGGAAACTCATTCCTCAAAACTTTTCAATTCTATACATTACTATTGTAGTTTTACTATGTAATATCACTCTTATGATTCAAATTTCTCTATATACATTTCAAATTCTACACAGTATTCAATTACGACACAAATCATTGAACTTCCACCTTCCATTTAACACAGGCTCAATATTTTCTTGTCGTTCCACAAATCATGCAAGTATGTACTGCGAAAAACCCCGGGGTTTATCCAAATTGAATCGTTCATCATACGTAAACTGACTCAACGCCATTATTTATTCCTATGGCCCTGTACATATCGCAGCCGTTTGTTTAGAATTTCATAAGCAACAGTGCTTTTTAAATAATTTATTCTACTTATGCATTTATCACAAAAATCAATAGATCGAAGAGAAAATGTTAAAAGCATGTTGTGTCGAGAATCAACTCTAAAAATTCTCACAAAGTCTAAGTAATATACAGTATCCGAGAAAAGTATTCATACGTCACTAGGTGCTCTACTTTGAACGGCGATAACTTTATTTGTAGAATTTGTGGAATTTGTAGAATTCCCACAAAATCTAAGTAATATACATAATTAATGAAACTTAAACTACAGAGTTGTAACTCTAAAATTGTAATTTATCCTAGCGGACATTCTAGCGAAATTCAGTTTTAATATATTACAATAAGAATGAATTTTAAAAACCAGTCAAATATTAGTGTTGCCCACATGTGACCGAAGCGACAATTAATGTATTAAGGAACTTAAAAATGCTTTATGTTGCATTCATCAAAATTATTGGAAAAAGAAATCGACGTCTACAGTGGGAGACAAGATTGTATGGACACGCTTTAAAATATAATAACTCTTTTAAAACTGGACTAAATGACTCGAATCTTTTTAAAATGATAGAGCGTCTAGTATACTAGACAATGACTAAAATGCTTAAAACTTGTAACGAAAATTTAAAAAATAAGTTTTGTAGATCTTAATAACTTAAATGCATGATGAAAGTTTCATCAAAATCGGTTGATATTGTCGAGTCTAGGGCTGCCAGTGCGTAACACCCTAGACGGAAAATACCAATACTCCGCGATATAAACTATCTCTCGGGTTGTAAGGCCGATTACGCAGAGCGACGGAGTAGATTGATATGGCTGTCCCACTAATTAAAGGTGAACAGCTAGTTTAGGGTAATAAGAAATATATTTAGAATATATTTACAGGAACGATTTGCTACAGTGACTACGATGTCGAACTGCAGGAATATCGTGATTGATCGATGTAGTGGCGGGTCCGGACCTTGAAGACTGCACTTGAAGTACGATGTAAAAACACAGACTAAGTTCGATGGTCTAAGGTGGTAAACTACGCTAGTACGACTCTGGCTGAATGAGAGACAATACTGCTTCCCGCACTGATCTACAGATCGACTGAATGAATACTGAACGACTGAATAACACGGAATACGGAATGATGCGGACTGAATGAAAAAGCAAATTTTCTGCCCTTTTTATACGATTCTCCGAAAGAGATCTCGAACTTGGATTGGTTGCTGGTCATGGAGAAAGGGAAGTTAGAAGGCCCGTGCCGCCCTATGACGTAGGTAGCGGAAAAACCCCGAGCGCGTGACCAGAACGGCCCATCCGGCGACCCTATCAATAAAACCCGAAAAAACTAAATTAGGGAAATCGCTTTATGACTTGTTGTAAACATAAAGCGATTTAGACCCTAATCCAATTTGTTAATGCGATTATCCGCTGCGAAAAAAGTCCTAAAATAATAAACCCTCCAAATTCGAGAAATCTTGTCGTAAAGGGAGAAATAAAAGAATCGCGAAGTGAAAGTTCCGTTGCAGGACGGAACAGATATTGTCAAAAGTTACATACAATTAAAATAAATAAAGTGTGAGAAATTTGCAGTTTTTAAAATCTTCTAATGCCTTTTAAACCTTTTAACTACCTAGTCCCTGTATCTTGCAATAAACGCAGGCAACTTTTATTTTGCATACATATCCGCAGTCCATCGACGAGTAATGTGTTGCCGCAGATGAATCTGTCACTTCTTTCAAAATTATATGTTCTCCACTTATCGTTCTCGGTCGACCTGTATTCTATTTTCTGCCGTATCCTTCTGAATTTTTAATTAAATGCAATGTAATTTTATGGCTCCGACGTCTAATATGTGACACTTTTGAACGAAAAATTATTTCTTGCTTACTAACTGCTAGAATCATTTGTATTTCATCTCCGGATAACGACTTTTTAATGACAATATTGTAATGCCAATTAACCTGTTAACCGATGAATTAGCTTTTATTAATTATAATCATATTATTGCATTTAAAGTAATCAAAAATTCACCATTCACTTTTTGAGTATTTACTTTGACAAAATATTTTATTTACGTTTAAAAATATATATATATATATATATATATATATATATATATATATATAAATTAAATATTTCCAAATTAAACAAATTAAAGTAATTATTTCGCGGTATGATATTTTTTGAAGCAATGAGGCATATACAAATCAACATTACAGTCGGGACACCACAATCTCGATTCTTTTCACAAACCTTTTGATAACACAATTTGCATCTTCTAGTTACGTCCGCTCGTGAAGAATTAGATAAAGCACACTTTAAAATTAACGTCATTACACTATTTACTTAACATTACAACCAAGGTTTTGTTTCTAGACTTTGAAAAATACCACTATAAACATACACAAGTGAAATAGAATTGTATTTCGTCAATCGAAACGATCTTATTTGCAAAGAAAAGAATTTTTATGGCAATGCAGTGGGACAAAATGATAACACATTTAACTAATAATTATGTGTAGCTATAAATCAACGAATGGTACTCAATGCTTATATTTTGTGGTTCCTCCTATACATTTATTAACAATCATCATAATTATTGTGGTATTTTGCAAATTTGTATAGAAACAAAATCTTGGCTGTAATTTTAAATAAATAACAATTACGTTAATTTTGAAGTGTGCTACCTTTTTGTCCGACACTATACTATGCAGGATATCTCGCCTAACTCGGGCATACAAAATTGTATTTTGCTCATTTTTTATGATAGAAGAAAGTGTCAGAGATTGTTTGAATGTGGTAAATATTACGGTGGTCAGAAAAGATTTGTTCAAAGTCGTATCTTTTGAGATTTCAACGTCATCGAAGTTTTTTAAATGGAATGATATATTTTTATTATGATTGTATGATAGCTGAAGTCAAGACGAAGCCATTGACCTATAATGTTATGCGTTTCGCGGAACCTTTAGTACGAGAAAATCATAAAAGTAGGACAATGAGCGGACGAAGCCCAGCTCTGCTCATTGGTTCGACCGCCTTGCGTCAACTGATTTCACCTTTGATTGGTCACTATTTCTTGTTAATAATTCGTAAATAAAGTCGCGAAATGCATTTTCATTAAGGAAGAAGTTGCTTCAAATGGCATTAGGAACCCCTCATTTCTCGATTGCGAGTGACTTTTGGGACACCCTGTATAACAAGAAGCAGAATTCGTATGTCATAGCCAAACTCGCCAATCAATTCGTATTTGACAGTATTATTTTTCAAACTAATTTTTCTTGTAAACAGAGCCTCAAATTAAAAAACATTATTCTATTATATAATATTACTTTTGTATATAGGATAACCTTCCTCTCGGTTGTACCACTAATCACTGACTATCCTATATACTTAAATGAAGGTTATCTTGCCGCCAGCTGCCTCGGAAAACAAATTTTAATCGGGATTTTCTGTAATGAAATACACGCTTTGGACTCGTTAGTTATCACTTAATAAAATCATCGCTTAAAGAAATCATTGATGACCGTGAGATAACCTTCAACAAGTCTTTAGTCAAAAGCTCTGTTGATTTCATATTTATTGGACCATTTGAGTAGATTCATTTTACTTATGCAACTGTCGTTTATCTTTCATTCCATCAGAGAAATTCAAGTGTTCTGGTCCTTGTGATTTGTTCTTTATACATTCCTTTTAAAATATCACAAATCCATCATATATTCTCATTTTTTACTCACTATTACATTAATTTCTAGTTTCGAACAAAAGATCTGAAATACTAATGATTCAAAATTATTAATATATTTCGATGTTTTAAAGCAGTGATTTTGTAACTGATTTGACTGCAAACGCTACACCTAATAAATTATTATATTCCCTTCGATTTTCAGTTTTGATTTATAAGATGAATAAATAATATTCCCTCGAAAAAGATATTTTGGGAAACAAAGAAAGGTCTTTTCGATTTTCTGGAAAGAGAGAGATTTACGTGTATTATTTTACAGAATTAATGCTTGAGCGAGAGCGAACATTATTCTCGGTTTTCTTCGCGGTTTAATTACGTTTTCGTAGTAACAATTCCGCAGACAATGATCTTCCCATCGATATCACGCATTCGAATTGTCGATGGAAATGTAGCGTGTCTATTAAGGGAAGTTATCGCGGTCGGTAACGATCGCATAAATAATTCATTCTGTTCGCGCACGAACATATTTTTAAACGACGAACAAGCCACGAGGAGCACGTGGAACAGTTCCCTTTTCCCATGCGAACGAACGCCCATCGAGGCCCCGTATAACAAAGTAATCCAAGTAGCTTCACTTGCACTGTCGTATGATCGAAATTTCCGGTTCGCCAACGAGTCACGCGATGCTCGAAGATCACCATTCGCAATGCCAGCGGTGCCCGATTACTTCGACAAAGTGGAACTGGGACGTGTTCAACGCGAAATTCGTTGGAAACATCCTGGATTGTTTTGCTCTAACTGCTGATATCACATGATGCGTGTCAAGGTTCGTTCATCCAAACAGATCGATTGAGGCTGACTGTTACGCTAACCAAGTACTCAATAATTACTAAACTGCGGATTTTATGCATTTATGGAAAAAACGAGTAGCTGAAATATAAAATTATAAAGCCATAAGAAGAATTTAATAATATTGTTACACTGTTTTCAATTGTAAATTTTATTTACATCTTAAAATGTCTCTATCATATTCCGTTAATTATTTTAGATTCAACGAACACCATGTAACATCAAATGGTTTTTAAATGGATAATATAACGAAACATTTAAATGCGCGCAAAATTAAAAGTTTTGGAAATGAAACTGTAGAAGTATTAATATGCCAGTCCAGCGATCAATATCTCGCAATTTATTTCTACTACTCTGGAAATAAAATTGTACAGCAGCCAACGATTTTAAGCGTAAATCGTTCTTCGCTCGAAGTCCATCGTAAAAACTCAAACAACGCCTACGCGAAACCGCTGACGTTTTCAACGATACAATCTAATTTTAAATTCATAGAAGTTCAGTAAGTGCCTTTATGCTGCCTAGCGAAATAGTCATGACAGTGTCGTTGCAAGGGGCACGAAACTGAATAACACCATGTATTGTAGTAGTATCAGAGACTTAAAAGAATGAATCAACCGATCGGAGTCATCCATGCCAAGGAAACAATGGATCGTTGAGAAATTAATGATGGTGCATTCACAGTGGAAATAGCGAAATATCCCGAACTTTCTATCATGCTTTACCGACTTCCTTTTTGCAAACTTTTTTACTTTGGATGTTTAGACTAACGCACTTTTGGTCGACCCTTTAAAAAAACATGTTACAAATTTCCGTTATTTAATTTTATCTATGTTGTTATTTATTTTAAAGTATTTTATGTAATTATTTCTGTGAAAGTTTGCTTAGACAATTTGACCGATGCATCACATTGTTATATTATTTAAATTCACATTTTAATGTGTGCAACAAAAATTTAAGCGATATAATAATATAATACCCGTAGTTAAAAGTTCATTACTATACACTTTCTACCGTCTCGCTTAAACGATAGTAATGGAACCCCGACAGTTATCTTATCTAATCTAATATTTTCTCTCAAGTCACGAATATGTAAAAATATCAACAATTGAAAAAATTTGATCTTGATCTTTATTTGCACGAGAATCTGTACTTTCCACAATTACGAGTATTCGGACGTATTTTAGTGTTAGCAAATGGATATTCGAGGTCTGTGACCGCAGATCGATCGTCTACCGCTTCTCTGCTGACCATTTGATCCGTATCATCGATTCCGGGAGCCCTTTGTTTAATCTTCTGATAAGTATCAAATTCAGCTTTAAAAGTCAGAAAAAATGTGGCAGCTCAAAAATCGATTAAGTTCAATGTCTTAATTGTTAGTAATGAGTCCCTCGCCGAGTCGATATAATTTTTTAATAATGCAGGAGAAAGGAATATTCAGTCAACTAATACACACTTGTTTTCTAATGAAATTATACTCGAAAGTAATTTCCGTCCCTCATTATATCTAGTCACCAACAATTATTACTTTGTTTATTTAATATTTGTGTTTGTCTAATTTTACTTCTATAGCAATTTAAAATGCATATGTAACACAATGGTATGATCAACGAGCTTTCATTTAGTCCTATGTATAAATTCTACGATGTAATCGTATCAGTGTAGAAATATGTAGAGTAATTATTTAGTAGTCACAGACTTCTAGCACTCACATAAGAAATACGACCGAAATAAAGTTTAGAACTAGAAACAGAATTTATTGTTGAATGTAACACATAAAGCTACATGTTGTACTGAAAATGTATAGGAAAGTGAAGATTACAAAATTGGTGTTCGCAATCAGAAAATCGATAATCGGAGTTGCTACAGGTCATGAGACATCCAATGACAGTAACTAAGCATGAGTATATGTATACAAAGCGCGGAGAAAATGTGGCCCCGTAACTGTATATTTGTATTTAACTGCTTTGGAAATAAGGACACTTCAATTTAGTATCCTATACATCAATGTAATATATATATATATATATATATATATATATATATATATATATATATATATATATATATATAACAATTTAACAAACATGTTAATCGTAAAATTGAACACTAAAATGTACATTAAGCGTCCAAAATATGCTCCTTTATCTAAAAATGTCACTCAGGTTCTCTACTAGGCAATAATGTATCTAAATAATACAATGATTAAATAATAAGACGATTAGAAAATTGCAAAGACCAGAATATTGCAAAAACACAAGTTCAGATGAGGGAGTCTCTACTGTAATTTAAATTTTTTTATCGCCCCCTCTATCTTCTTTTTCCCGTATCTGCTAGTCATAACAATGCTATAACTCACTTGTGCAATTTAACTGTAACCCGCTATTTACCGTTTTTAATTTTTAAGCTGAAGGAAGATAAAGACGTACATGAACAGTTCTAATAGATGCAAAAAAGCATGAACCATTCGAAAAACAGAATAGGCTTGGAGACTCAGCATTCGCAGGGAAAAGGGAGCATTTTTCATAAAGGAACAGAATTTTCTCCGCACCCTGTATAATAATACGTAAAGTAGACCAAGAAATATATTTCACTGCTGTATGCTCTGATTTCAAAGGAATACGCACTTGCGAAACTAAAAGATTTCATTTTCGTCGGCTACTTCTTTCCTTCTAAACAGTATGATCTGACCTATTTTCAATGGGGCACGAATGTTCCATGTATGTACAGTAGTTTTCAAGGTAACTGTAAACATTGTCTAGAGTCTAAATTCTAGAACAGCGTAAGTTGTAACATATTTCGTGTTTCATTTCCATTTGCATTGTTTCTATATGGCGGGTCGGCAAGATTCGGCCAAAAACGTAATTTATTCACTTGTCCACATGCAACCAACAAACATGGTAAATGAAGATTATATATATACGTATATACGTATGTACGTATGTACGTATGTACGTATGTACGTATGTACGTATGTACGTATGTACATCTTCGTTGTTTTTAAAGATGCGTCAAATATCTTTAGGGCGAAAATGACTAGTCCAATGGGGCTCACACGATGCTACAAAAATATTTGGTCTCGCGTATAAGGTATCGCGAAAGTGATAACAGTATAGGTCGTTAGATTCGTTTAATATTCGGCTATCACACAGTCATGATGAAAATATATCAAAATTTCGATGACCTTGAAATCTCGAAAGATATAACCTTGAATAAATTTTTGCCCATCATAATGTTTACCCTATTGAACCAAAGAATGTTTTCCTCTAAAATTTTTCTCTATCATAACAAATTAACAACGCCTTGTACATTATAAACGTTATGTTGAAGATTTAGCTAACATTATATTAATTAATGAATGCTTCTCAAGAATACTAACCGTAACTTATTAGAAGAAACCAACTGCGGACTCTGAATGACGGACAAGCTAACTGAAGAATGTAGAAGTTCTATTAGCTCAGTACCAATCTCATTTTCAAAGTACATATACCTAATCGTTTTAAAATATTCATATTAACGAAAATCAGTTGGGTAAAATTGTTCCGATTTTATCAGTAACTCAAATGAAGAATACTTCGTCTCTCTTCGTCTTGTGATCCGATTAGTGTGTGTGACCGCTTCGGCCAAAGGAGGCATAAGTACACGAGGCATAAGTCCGACCATACAACCCTTTCGTCGTGTACGTTGAATTACTCTAATGCTGGCGGCACATTTTTCATTTAATGTACTAATGTACTTAATGAAAAGCATGTAGCTATTTCATCCTTATTTCAAATTAAAGGGATAAGTTTGCACTTTACGATGCTGTAAACAACTTGGTTGGAAAATAATTGTTGCATTTCCGTAAAGGGCACTACCTTGCATTTCTCGGTATCACGAACATGCCCACAGATTTAAGGATGCATAAATTTTAAAAATATAATATCATAAATTAAAAATTTCAAGTTTTAATTTTTAAAAATGTCATGATTTTATTACGGCTTTAATCGGACTTACAGCCGTTCAAAGATTCACAATTTTTTGGCCAAAAATGAGTGATGCTTTAATTTTACTGCTGAGTGTATAACAAATGATGCGCCCTCATTTGCCTATTTTGGAACTATGCAACCTTCGTATTCAACAATTTTCATCACTCTATATCTCTGTATATAGAATCACTCTATATACAGGGTGTACTGCATAACTGTCGCCACAATTTTTTGGACACTTCTGTTCGTTTGACGGGAAAATGTTTCAAATCAAAATTGATCAGTCATTACACGGCTACGAACTACCGTATACAAATTATTCATAAAGTTTTTTCGATAAGATATCAAGATCACCTTAATGTTTTTAAATGCCACATTACTTTTGATTTCATATTGTTATAGCCGGTGTCAAGACGAATTCAATGATTATGCTATGATCTTGAGTTGACCTTGAATATCGATATTTTGTCATGATGACGTTGATATTTTATTAAAAAAAAAACAATGTTTTAAACATTTTTATAGAATAGTTTGTGGCCAGCTCAAGCTACTTGACTTTTATTTCGAAAATTTTTTTTGTTCGACTAACAGAAGTGCAGTACATTGTTATGTTGTTATAGAAATAGAAGCAGTACAAAATAGAAATCTGATTGATTTTCTGTTCATGGATAGAGGGTCTGTTAGATTTGATTAGTCTTGCAATTAGGTGAATGAGATTGTTAAGAAGGGATAGGGGAGACAGCGAGGCGTGATGTATGACTGATTGATTTGCGTTTGTTCTTAAATACAATATGAGTCTCTTGAAAGGATTAAAGAAATAGATATAGCATATGGTGAAAGTGAAAATGACGATGTAACAAAGAGGTTCTACAATGAATATCAGTGCATACATTGAAATTTCTTAGGCGGACTTACATTTTAAGAATAAATTTTAGCATAGAAAGAGATAAGATATCACCGTTATTATAAATCTCAAGTACCCAATTTCTATTTAGTCAAATAAATTATACAGCTTTTGCGTTAGGATATGACAACCTAAAAATATTTCTCTTTCGTAGTTTTCGAAGTTTTATATCTCAAAAAATATTTATATAAAAAACACTTTATGTTCGTTAAGTACATGCGAATAAATATACGATATTCTGAATTGCTGCATTAAAAAAGATAACTTTAAAAGAATTTCCGACAGTCGCAAGTTTTTAAATACGTAGTAGGGACTCCCTTCACGGCACGTTACTACAATTAAACTGTTCGATGATGAAAGTTTAGCGAATTCTGATTAATAAAATAGAACCCTTAAGTTTTCTAATAAAACTGTTGCATATTTATGGTTTAAACTTTTAACAGTAAGCGGTAATACAACAAACTAAGACTCATTTACTACGTTTCGCATACTCTTATGAAGAAGATGCAGATGAAATAAATAGATAAGACAGATCCGGTGATTTGTGTGAAATGTTCTTGTGTCACATGGTTAATTATTGTATTTTTGAGGCATTTGTGCGGATTTCGCTGTTACAAATGTGTCTAATAGGATTTATGAAGTATACTGATTTTTGTTTAGTGTTAATTTCTAAGATCCTTATAATGCCATCTTCTTTTTAACACTCTTAACACTTTACCTGCCGCTGGTACAACAGTACGCAAGGAGTGGGGGGGGGGGGGGCACATTCCCAGGAGTAGCGTCCCTACACAGCAGCGTGGCACGTCTATAAGGTGGTACATATTGTATTGTACTGTATTGTACTGTATCTGAAGCTCTGCGTCGCATCGCGTTGCCAACGTAGTTCAGAATTATAGTATTCACCTGGTAGACGCGCCGCGCCGCTGTGCGTGACTCCTTGCACATGTGTCGCCATCCCACTCTTTACGTAGCTGCCTTTGATGTATACACTGATCATGCGTTGTTCGGTTCTAGTATCGGTAGCACAAACTACTAATTATTTTCGATTCAAGTAGAAACAAATGTGAAATTACAATTCACCTTGATTTCCTTAACCTTCCGTCAGGTATATGCACTTTCATTTAATGTTACGAATACTTTCAACATTTAAATTTAAGTATTTGTAAAGTATACCTGGCAATTCATTACTATAATTATAATTTTGTTTCTTTATAAAATAGCTATTGAATCTAGGAATAAACGTTGGCTCTCCATGAAGTTTTTTCATAAAACCACACGGCTTGTAAAGTGTTAATGTAAGGTGATTGCTTAATTTGTGATAGAATGGTACCTCGATTATCCAGGCTAAGCAGAGTGGCATACATATTCGAATATTACAACAGTTACTCAATTGCAATACCAGATTTCATCTTCACTAATTTGTGCAATAAATCGTTTTACGTATGGGTTGCCTAATGTGAAAAGTGTTTACATAATAGATAATTCTGACATTGTATGACCGAATAATCGGAATTCTACTATATGTATGAAACACTTAATCTAATATGATCCTTATGTGATTTACAATCCATAATACGAATATAATGGCATAATATGAATCTGAATGGCATTCATATTGTACGATTGCAATGTAAAGCTATAAAAATAATATAAAAAGTAAACATTTCTTCTACAACACCTTTTCAGTTTACAGTAATGAGTCCTACTCCTGCACACCTCCAGACCGCAGATTGATCTGTTAGCGAGGGTTGATATAGAAATTTTCATTGCTCTGATTGGTTGACGATTCACTGCTGAGACAGGATCTGGTGAATTGAAAATGGTGGGAATGTGCACAGCAGCTTAGGGAGTAACAAAACCGTAGAGAAGTAGGTCCCATTACTGTAATCAGCACTGTAGGGGATTAAACCACCTTATTAAATGTAATTTCTTTTTTTTATGCGTGGAATCTTACTTAATGGTTCATTTCTTACCTACTACAACGCGTAGAGTATTATGATACCTAGAATGGTATGCATAGTGCCTCTAATTTGCGTATATGTGACTTAGGCTGTTCCTCATAATTGAATTCCACGCATTCACATAAAGTTGAATACAGCGTACGACGAAGATCCGTTTTGGAAAATCAGTTTAAGTTTACGAGCTACAAACATTCGATTTTGTCGTAGGCCAGTTCGATAAATTTTTGCCTTACTCCAGCAATTCACATGCAGACGTTCGCGGATCTGTATTTTTATTCAAAATTCCAGTGTCACCGGCAGACTTGTATGTACATCGGACTATAAAACATGAAACGACATCAAAACACGACACTGCAGAGTCTCCAGTGAATTTGGTCAGCATTTTGATTCCACGTAAAATTGCTGGTTTAAAAAAGACCCAGTTTAAGGAGCAGTTACTACCTATCCCCAATTTCTGCCAGTGTTATTATGCTCGCTCTCATGAACTATAACGCGGCGTTATTACCGGATTCATAAACATACCAACGTATCTCACCAATGTCGTAAAGGAGGTCAGATAATGCACGCGACCACGCGAGATACGTAACCCCCGTGTGAACGACGAAACGGCTACGGATACGCTTGTCGGAAGAAATAGTTACATACATCGTAAGAACTCGAGGAAGTGAGCGCGCTATTCCTTGAAAATCAGATGTCAACGATGCCGAAAGAAACTGGAGCTAACCGAGAGCGGAGTTTTAGCTATTCTAAGAAGGACCTACTGAATATTAAAATACAACAGTGGCATTCTACGATATATAACAGAATTCTTTCTTTTATGCAGAGTATCCATTTTATTTTGAACATACATTTTATTTTGAGTTTTCAATATTATCGTTGATTTTTAAATGCGACGGTATATTTTCGTTAATGCAATATTCTAGATCACAAAAAAAAACGAATTTAACCTCATGACTTTTAGATGACTTTGAATACCGTAAATCACCTTTAAAACATCGACGATGATCTTGAAAAAAATGTTGTCCTATCTTTACATTCGTTCCATGGAAACATGCAATTTTTCACATACACATTTTTTCTAACATCAGGCGTAACAGAGATATTACGTCCACACAAGTATGTATGTCCTGTATATTACGAGATCTGTCCGGAATGTATACGTTTTTCGAACATATCGTTCTACCTGTGTTTTCTACTGACAAAAATTATATTCACCCTACAGATGTTTGAACAGTGAAAGCCTTCGCAAAATTCAGAAGCTACGTAACTTTGTTGATCATACAAGGCCTGCTTTACTATTTTAATCACCTTAAATGACCTTGAAATACATTTGAAATAAAAACATTTTATCACTGCGTCACACAGCTTCATCTTGAGGGATAACCGCAACGAATTTTGGTAAAGGTATAGAAAATAGGTGCAGACCCTATGACCTTGACTTTGAAATGTGTAGTGACAGTATTGGAACACGAAAGTGTAACTTTTCTCTATAGATACAGAGGTTGTTTTCGGCTTTAGTTTTCGAGATATTCGTCAAAAATTTCAGCTGCTACTACATTGACCCTTGTGTATGTGTGCACCACTATGTAGCAACATAGTCCATCGGCACGGTACCACCATTGATTCACTGTTTCTGTAAACACGTCACGAAGAGCGACATGCAATCCATATAACAGACGAACTTTTTAAAACGAATAATGAATTTCTAATCCAGACCTAATCCAGCGTTATAAGCGTAGGTTTAATGTAGGTCCGTAGGCCCGATGCACAATCTTATATATGTTTTGGGTCTGGTGCGAATTAGGTCTGGGTTATTACAAGTAGAAACTCGTACATTGTCCGAAAAATCTATCTCAAACCTACTCTAATCGCAATTTCAATCACCTTCTAGTGAAAGTTTGTCAGAGAATCAAGTGTACTTATAATCTAAATGTGACAATGTATCAGTCCATGCTATACCCGACTTACATCACGACTATTATGTTTGAAAATGGAGAGTAGAAGTTCCAGTACACTTCAGAATATTTTGTTTGATACTAAAAACTAATATTTTGTTTGATACAAATTCAAGCCTCGGCTTAACACACAAATACAGTATTAGATGTTCTTAAAGTACACTATGATTGCTGAAACTATTCTGGTCTGATACAAGGTTAAAGAAATGTCGAATGTTTGTGTGGTCTCGGGAATTAGATTTCATTGGTTAAGAGGTTTGTTGGAGAATTAGTGGAAATGGAATTGCTACGGTGAGGATTGGATGAAGTGGGAGCCTAAGAGGTCCGCTTTTGGCATAACCTTTAACTTCATGGAATATTTTATGGCACCTTTTAACCATATCGTCGGAGTCGTATGTATCTCTCGTTCGCCACTTATAACATCTTCTATTCGGTGTAGAGTCGCTAGATATATGAATTAACTACTTGGTCAAATCATAATAGCTCTTTCAACCTGAGTTTTTTATACTGATATTTCAGTCACTTTTCCACTATAGATCAAGAATACTATGCTAGAAAAAAACCACTTGCTGTACCATTTTCTTTACGATTACAATAATTAGAACTTTTTCGATCGCAATAATTTCTTAGAAGAAACAGAAAATTTATATTTATTGTTACATCTGTAAGGATTCGGCGACCATGGCCTATTAGAAAGGGGCGCAGTTTATGATTATGGTGCGGACGCGACTACAGGCTATTTTTGAGATTTAGCGGAACTTTCTGTTTTATGATGGTTTATTAGGAACTCCGTATTTTAGCTAAAGGTCTCAATAGCCGTTGACGCACCGTAAAACATCTGCGAACCAAATGCGAGATGTCGAGGGCTTTAGGTAGACAACGAGAGCCCAAGGCGAGGGTACCTCGGCAAATTGGCCAGCTTCCCTCACCTTGTCGCCTCTCGGAGGATGTATATTAGTTTTTAAGCAATGCTATACAAGACCGTTTAGTATAAGAACGCGGCCAAAGAAGCAACGGGGTTGTCGTTGCAGCGCGAGCGGAAGATTATATTGAATAAACGCCTTTTTAAACCCGAATATATTGTTTTTCTCGGACATCCTTACACATCATTATGTATTTACATCTACTTGAATGTTTAAATATTGGTGACACAAGAATATAATTTGATTTCGACTTAAAGAAACGAAACAACATTCATATTGTAAGCAGTATGCGTGCACGCAGATTCGGACTGTTTACCGCTCTCGAATAATTATAATATAATAATACAATAAATCATTATTTTCGCTTTGATTTAATTAGTAGATCAGTTTTCCACAGATTCCCTTATAATACCTAACAGTTTATGACTGGAAATTTCCACCACGAGTCTGACTCTTTACAGTACCGCAAGTAGTTACGCTAGCTATATGTCGATTTTGGACGATGTGCAACGATTTTGAAAATTAGAACATATGTGTCTGGTCAGTTTTAGTGGGACAGAAAGGCATATATGCCACGATAACAGTAAGGGTACATATATATCCTTAATTCTTTGTCAGCACGATATGTCTGACATCCTTAATTAAAATGTTTTAAGCAAAGCTAAAATATTCCATATATACTTCATAGTGTCAAAAATGTAATTTTATTTATTTGTTCTTACTTACTTAAAAATGATTTTATATACAATTACGGATGAAATTGAGTGGACAGATATTGGAAATAGATGCGAATTAACTATTATTACGTATTTAAGTTTTATATATTATATCTTCTTATGGTACATTATTTAGCGAATTATTGTATATACTCAAAGAAAAAGTTAGTAAGTTGTCGAGAGACAAAAATTTGTTTCCTTACTCGAAGGCAAAAAAATTAAACAAATGTGAAGTGTCGCTCCCATTCTTATAATGTGGTATCAAATTAACTGTTTAGTTGCTGTTAAATATTTCGAAACTTATTTACGAAAAATGATCACTTTGCACGATAAAATGAAAGTCTATGATGCGAAAGTTTTTTCCATTGTGACTCTGCAATCACAAATTACTTTTAAATTAAAACCACCCAGCATGTCGCTATACTACTAATCAGTACTATTACTAATAGACTCAGACACATTAGATTAGTACAAAATAACACATCTGTGAGGCACGCATTGTCTTTCTGGCAATCGGAAAAGATTGCTGGGACACGTGTGTAACGTTAGAATTGAAGCGGTTCCAGGAAGGAAGGAAACTTGTTACCAAGGGAAAAATCATTCAACAGATTGTTTTGCTCCCTCCACGAAGGAAACGTCTAATCGAGTTTAGTCGGGCACGATAGCAGCCTCTACTACTGGCCTCTCCGGTTTCGTCGAACGTGATGCGAGAATCGAATCCTGTTTCTTGTCGTTACGTCGATTGAGGCAATTATCTGGAAAGGTCGAATCTGCGTGGCCGCGAGAACGCCGGAGACGTCGATCGAACGAGAGTCTGTTAATCGATGCTTGCACGCTCGCGCTAGAATCAATGAGGCCTTGAGTTAACTGGGCTCGTAGAAGTATCGTACGCGATCGACTGATTTTGAACACAGCGGCAATACGCACTGTTGTTTCCACAACACAACGGAAGTCCAACCCAAAATTTTATTGGTTCTCGACCTCATCAGAGAAATTGTAAAGACGTATTTTGGTTTAAGCCTTTTATTTTGAAATATGTTTAAGAAGACAGATGTAACATGCGTAAGTATTGGTTTAGTATCGTCTGATTTAGATGGGGAATTCGACGGTTAGGTGGGAGGAACATTTGTTGAGTTTCAAAGATCTGAACGTCGCACAGTGCGGCCATTCCATACCAAAAGCGGTAAAAAGTCATTTGAATAAAATACTTCTATAATGAGAAGTTAATTTGCGTATAATTTGCTGGGATTGTGGATTATGATTTGGCATGATCTTTTTATTAATTTTGAAGACGAGCGGAAGGTTCTAAAGTGACTCATCTCGAAATCATTTTATTTTTTTCGTGTTATTTTTTTTAAATTACATAACGAGTGACAAAATCAAGTTTACCTAGTATATACTTCAATTGCAACAAATTTCGTTCTCATGTCTCTCTTACTTTTTCAGTTATACTGAACTGGATATGTTTAAATTTTATTTTATTTTTTAATTATGGGAAATCGAAGAAGAATACAGATTTATATTTAGAGGAGAAAGTTGAAATAAGCTAGAAAGAATCGAAGAAATAGATAAGTAAATAAAGTGGTTCTATTTAACGTATTTTACAAAAGTTGTTTCCAAGATACGTATTTATACTCAAAATGTTTAAATGAGTACTGTGTACATACACTATGTATCAAAGAGTATACATGTAATTAGTAATGGTAAGTAAGTATATACACGAGTACCTTTTAAGGTATTAAATACGTACCTATTATTCTACGCGAATGTAATCAATAGTTTCTGCCGATATTGAACTGGATGGTATTTTAAATATATAAATTAAGAAACAAAAACATGGCAACGTATTAGATCATGTATATAATATGAAATGCCAGATTATTCAAAGAGAAAATAATGTTAATTCAAATAAACATTTTACTGAACAAACTTAGCACCACTTGATTAAACGCATTTTCGCTTTGTGCGTTAATAACTGATACTCACGTAGAAATTCTGTAATCCTAAAAATGAAAGAATTATTTTCAGTATTACTTTTCGAGAAAGTTCCGACATTTGACAAACAGATATTTCGTCTGCGAATTGAAAAAGTTTTTAAGTAATGGTACACATCGCCTTCGATGACGTACTATCCGTGTCATAAACTCTGTAGCTTCGAAAAGTGACTTCTACAAAATTAGTAATTCTTCTCGGAAACCGATGGAACAGTCACACGACACGCTCGTAACCACTTTATCCTCTATGTATATGCAAGAAAAAGACGTAGCTACGTCTTGCCATCGCTTATACTTCGACGATTGACTTTTATGCGAGTGGGTAAAAGTAACACTTACGTACTATCTCTTCTAAATATAACTGTTCTCTTCTCATACTCTAAGGACGAAACTTTTTATCATATAATATATAAAGCGTTGATTTAAACTATTTAAGCGAAAAAATTACTTGAAATTACAATGTACAATTACAATATATAAGATACAATTAACGATAATATGCAATTTACAATATAAATAGTACAATAAATCCTTGATTATCAAGTCCTCTAATATCAGAATCATCTGTTATCCAGAGCAATCTAAAGCAAACCATGTGTGAAACGATTTACTACTCTTACCAATAAAGTTGAAATACGACGTTCTATCTAAGTAAATCTTTTGTTTATGTTATATATCAAGAAAATAATGAAAGGGAATATAAATATCTTCGGAGATAATAAATAATCTTGTAAAATCAGCGTAGTAAAGGTCGAACTTATGATGAAACGCCATCGCTTAATTATAATTTTGTCTTTCTCACTTGAGCAAGATTTATGACCATCGCAAAATGTCCTCCTTCAAATAAAGTAGAGTTTCTTTAAAATATTTCGTTGAATAATGAATAGTTCGAGAGTGTAAAATAATTGCGAGTAGAACTTCAAATAGGGCGTTTTGTATAAATAATTATGCACGCCGCCGAATTAAACTACAAAGCAAAACAAAGAACGAACACAGATACGCTAAATGTACATATATAATCCTACACGATGTGCTATTCAATTTTCATGATAAATATAAAGCTTGCGCACAATATTTGAAAACATTTATTTCAGTATATTAGTATTTATTATAATAAATACGTGCGCAATTCTTTAAAAATTAAAACACGTAACAAATATATTTATTCACTACATTGTTGGAAGAAAAAAATTCATTTGATAATATAATTTGCAAGGCTGAAGATCAAGACCCACTATTGCTAATGACTTCTAGCTCATACATTCTACCCTTATACCTAAACTTACTGTCAAACCTTACTACAAGGCGTTATACAATCGAAATATGTATAAATTGTTCTCTTATTGGCGAAATACTTTGCGTATAAATCACTTAACTGTAACGTTACCTACAGCTACCTGGATTATCATAATTATTTATTAATTAATTATTATAATTATTATTGGACAACTGTATAAATAAGTTTAAAGCTTCAACGTTAACAAATGCTTAATTTAGGAATGTTAATTAAATGTTTGTAGTGAATCAAAGTAACCAAAGTGAAAAGTAACCAAAGACACATCTAAAGTGGATACATGATTTTTACACCCATAGCAAACTGGTGACAGAAACGTAGCAATTAATGGCCAGGGTACCTACATAAAGGTTAAAAGTGCTATGGAAAGGTAAAACGTTCCTTGACAAAATTAAATAAGAGCAGAAGAGATTCAGATTAACTTTGTACAAGTTCTCTGCAGGAAGAATCGAGCGTCCTACTTAACAAGCAACAGGTTTAATATTTAAACCGTTCATTTTGAAAGTGGCCTAAGTCAATTTATTTTAAAATCCAGATATTTAAGGATTTTGCGTTTTAATTAAAAATAATAACTGATAACATAGTAGTATAATGTCTTTCTGTTTCTAAGGGCTGTTGCGTCCTAGAGACTTTGCTGAAATTAAATTATACTGGTTGTCCTAAAATTATGTTACGTCCGGAAATCAGGGGTTCCTGAGATCATTTGAAGTAACTTTTTCCTTAGCACAAATGCAATCCGCGACTTTGTTTACGAGTTGTTAATGAAAAACACTGACCAATGAGAAGCGAGTGGCCGAAAAAGCGCTCATTGGCTCGGCCACCCCGCACCGGCTGATCTCACCTGTTATTAGTTAGTATTTTTCATTAATAATTGATAAACAAAGCCGCGGATAATAACATAATTTTGGGACTCCCTGTACATAACGTGTAAATGTTAAATGTAAATATTAAAATAGCTAGCTCGATGTTTTTGGAAAATGGACTTAGGCCACTTTCAAAATAAACAGCTCGTTTCTGTTTCGCTATCATCTACACATTCGTGATAACATTTTAGACATATTTTTACGAGTTTCTCTGAGCAAATTGTATGTTTATTCTTCTGACGTAAATCTCGTTTTAGTTTACTTCGGATCAATAAACGTATTATTATTGGAATATTATAATATTTTTCCTAAAGACGCGATAGTGTCATGGAAATTGCAATTTCAAATATTATACAGGGTGAGTCACCATACGTTTTCCTTGTCCGTGACCTTGAGTAATCTTGAATAATTATAGTAACTGAAGCTCTAATGAAAGCACCATTAAGCCATTCCACTTTGTTCTTAACACATTTGAAGTATCTTTAAAAACAACAAAGATATTTCCGATACAAAAGTTAGATGATATGCAGTATGATATGCAGCTTAGTAATGAGAGTATTGGAATGCCAGATGTTAGTGCAGCAGAAATAATTGCGTAAAAGATCAAAAGAACTTGCGAGGAAGATCGGAAGACATGAAGAGGAAAACTACAGGGGATCGTGAAGGCTGGTCGGTAAATATGTATATACATATACATTCCGGACAGTCAGGCTCACATAAGACCTTTCAAGCGAACATTAAAAACCGGAAATATTCTGGCGAAAGTTAAGCGAAGTCACGAAATGGAAGAATCCGGAAAAGTACAGAGATACATATGTAACAAATGTAACTGACTGAAGTTTGCCACATGTATATACATTTCCATACGTACATTCCTATACGAATATTGATCAGACTCGATAGAACCATGAGCCATGAGAACGTAAAGACAGAGCTGATTGGAAAATTCGATGAGAAAGTCCCACTTTTATCTATTCATTCTATGCATAATTCAGATCTGATCACATTTGAAATTAATACATTATTTGAAATATATTAAATAGCATGTTAACTTATTTTTTAATCATCATCGACTTCTATAATTTTTACAAAGTCATATTTACGTGACTTCGATCGTCAAAGTGTTAAGAATTTGAAGAAAGACTTTTGCTAAAAGAAAATTGCTGTAAAGATTTATTAAAATAAAATCTCTTTATTGCGTATTATATTGCGTGCTATTTCTTTTATAATATTTAAAATATAAAAATAACGAAATAAATCATTACTTGAAGGTGGTATTATTTTAAATGGCTTGATATTACTTTTACTTTCAAATAAGGGCATTGAAAATAATAGTTCGAAATGAATTATTTCATGTATAATACTATTAACTAGGTCATATACCTTGCAATAAAATGATAGGTCACTTTTAAATTTTAGATCCAAAAACTATAGTTTTAGTATACTTTCGAATCCAAAATTATACCAAGTACTTTCGAAATAATAGTGTCAACCAGAGCAGAATGAGTCTGGATGAAAAAATATGATGAGAACGTGGAACAATAGTTTTTCAAAACTTTGTTTCTTAGATAATCGATGTTTCCAGTTTTGGTAATATTGTTACCGGTTCAAAAGCAATCAACGCTCTAAGTAAGTTGACAGTAACTTTACTATACGAGTCGCGTACAGCGGCATTGCGCGTCTACAGGGTGACACCTATTGCATTGTTTTGTATCTGAAGTTCTGCGTCGCGTCACAGTGATTCGATCTTATGGACGCTCGGAATAAAAATATCTTCTAAATTAATTAATTTTCAACCTAAGCACCTTAGTAATTTTTTAAAGAGTACGCAAACATAAATCGATTTATGCAAAAATATGCAGTTATATTTAAAAAATTACAATTATTATATAATATATAATATATAATATTATATAATATTGTTTTTTGTTGAATAAAGAAATCTTTTATCAACATTTGACTGACCAATTTTTATTCGAAACATTTTTCATTATGAATTACTGGGTAGTCCGTACGTTAAATATACATATGTAGACACGACAGATAACAATCTGTTATGTAATGTAAATACATTATATATAAATATGTATATATCAACATAATAAATAAACACGTAACAAATATTCTAACATAAATACATACCTAACTGGCACATATTTAAATATAATACAAAAATAAGTAACAAATATTTCAATATAACAGGTTAATAAATAATAAGAAATAATGTATGGATATATTTGCAAAAATCAGACATCGATAGAATATTGTTCACAAGGTATTAACAAGTATCCAATCTGGAAGCTTTTCGGATGTGCTGTAATTTATTATTAATACCCACACGTGGAAGGTTGCAAAAGTCTAAATCTTTATAAACTTCTTCTGTGCAATTGTTTAAATGGAATATGTTCTGTAAAACAAGATACACATCCGTTTTTTTCTTTGGTCATTGGAAGGAGCAGAAACCCATTTCTCAAGAATATCCCGATTTGTCTTCGGACGCGCTACTAAAATATAAAATTACAAGCCAATGGGTAGGTAAAGGCAGCAAGACTTGCTATAATAATGTAGAAGAAAGTTTAAGGGATAGTTTTCCGTTGAAATCCCAATCCCTTTTTTGTGAAAAGTTATTTCAAAGTTTGTTGAACGTATAGGTTAGGTTCTCCATGTATGTATAACTTCGGGACAACAAAACAAGACAATACGTGAACTTTGAATAAATTGATGTTAAAGATACGGCGATATAACAAGCAAATGCTTGAGGCAGCAGATGCAACGAGATCGCTGTTCTTACTAATGTGTTTTCTGGATGATGGGGGTTACTTTTTTGTTTTTTTTTTTCAATTGTTTATTTAAAAATAAAGACACCAGATTACAAATATGTTATAAAAAATAAAGCGTCTTTTCCTGAATACACTGATCATGCGCCGTTCGGTACCAGTATCGGTAGTGCAAACTACTAGTTACACTCGATTCAATTGGGAACGAATGCGAAATCGCAATTTATCTTGACTTCTTTGATCTTCCCTTAGGTACATGCATTTTTATTTAATTTTACAAATACTTTCAGCATTCACATTTAAATATTTTTGAGGTTTACCTAACAATTGATTGCTGATTTACAAACTATAATTTAATTACAATTTCGTTTATCTATAAAATAGCAGTTAATCCAGGATAAAAAGCCGGCTTCGCATGAAGGTATTTTTATAAAACCGCGCGGCATCTAAAGTGTTAATCTTTATTATAGAGAATGTTCAAAGTGTAGCCAATTCTATTTAATCTAATTAATTATTAACTTTTTGCCGCATATACCTTACAGTTTTTTACTCACCATTCAGTACTTTTAATATATGACCCATGGTCATATTCACGGTTCACAGTCCTGAACCAAGTGTAACTTTGCGGGGTGGATTTAGTCCTTTTTAAAGGGAAAAAAATAGGAATAGTGGGGATGAGATAGGACAAGGATGATTCGGAGTTCAAGGGGTATGGATGACTCGGGGATCAAGGTACATGGATGAGTCAGTAAGAGGTGAGAGTTTTAGGCGGCTGAAGATAAGATAGGAACAGAGGAAAATAGGAAATATTTAGGGAAAGGATGACTATTGCGAGGATGACTGTCACAGAAGCAAATATGTTTGTATAGTTATGTGTCACATCAGGCTGGCATCCAACATCTAAGAATTTAGTCTACGATTTATTTTCAAAATTATAAACGACATCAATGATTGATTTCGTCTTTTTATTGGTTCTTATAAATTTTAATAGTAACCCACATCCAATGCGCAGTTGTCCGCATTGAAAGTAGATGCTAATATGACTGACCTTAGATTCTTTGACACTATTACCAGAATTTGAAATTACATTAATTCAGCAAGCGGCAATATTGATTTATTTTCTGGCTCTACTAATAAATGTAGGCAATTCATTTTCAAAATTACCAATGTAACCTAATCGAAGTTAACATTTTATTGTAAACGAGTACTCAAATCAGGCATTCGTTATTCTAGTTTCGTAACTTCAATTGTTATTTTGCTATCTATTTATATTGTACAATAGGGCTCCACAGCCCGCCAATAAAAAAATAAACAACGTTCAGTAAATTCCACGGATACGAATTGTGTACGAATACGTGTATACTATTCACAATGTATTTAATAAACATAGCCTAATAATAAGTGACTAAAGTAACTAGGGTTACATGATTGAGTTCAATCTAAAGGCGACGTTCCAACTAAAAGAATAGGAAACAGTAAGTATTTTATTTTCTACAGCAAAGCTGTTCAATAACTTGCCGTACGGGCAACGATTTTCAGCCCAGGGTAAACACGGAGCTCTAGGCCCCACTCCCGAGGACAACCATGTCCCTTCCTTAGCTCATCGTGGGACTCTCCACTAGTAACGACACGTTATTTGGCTAAAGACGGTGATAGAGATTGACTGTAGTTCACGTCGAGATTGAATGAAATATTTAGAATGAACATCGGCAATGCGTGCAAGTGAAAGCGGAAGGATGGCATGGAAACGTGAACACTTCGCTCTTTCTTTTCTCACGTCCCACTTCGCTAAGACGCACGCCAATAACTTTGCTCCACAGCTTTGCCCTTAACTTCTAGCTTTACTCCGTAGCTTTGCCTTTAGCTTGTAGTTTTGTTCCGTACTTTGCCCCGTAGGTTTTCCCAGGCATAATTAACTTCATTATTATCGAAATCAATTTTTTTATTAAAAAATATACATAATGAAATATAAAAATTTAATGTGTCTTACTTGATAAATATGAAGTTAAGTATGACCATAAATAAACCAAAGGCACTTAATCACGCGAAAGTAACGCAACAACAGTGGTTACAAAAATTGTTCAGTCGTTTTTATAAACGAAATTTTTATCTTGAAAGTCAACTACGTTCCGGATATTTATCTAAGGTAAACGATGACAGATGGTCTAGCCCGTTGAAGGCGGGGTGGGGAGGGGGGCGACATAATTACCGTCCAGTCTATTTTAACGGCTTACATGTCATTCGATAGCTCGTAAACAGAAAACATATCGTGTAAAATTTTAACGACAGTCGTGACCATGGGTATAGTTATAGGGTGTCTACCATGTAACGATTTTTCATCGATTTTTCCTATTTAAATACATACAAAGATTTTGAAAAAAATGTGAACTCATCATGGCTGTCAATATGCATTTTTGAACATTTTCTTATGTTTAAATTGAAAATCATAGTTATAATAATGAAAAACCCTAAAAAAGGACAATTTCTACTAGAAGTAGAAATATTTTTATAGGAACCTATAATATTCTTATAGCCTATCACATTCTTATAGGAACAACATATTTTTACAATAGTGATTTTAAAAATCTTCCGATTTTTCAATTTGTTGCGTCACAGTTAACACGAATAAAGATCGATATTGTCGAGACTTTTCCCGTGAAAAGCAACTGGAACTATAATTGTTGTTCACATTTTTCATTCCACAATTATGTGATATCTACCGATTCTGCAACGAGATAAACAATATACATGTATAAAAATAAAACAATAACTATGCCTTGTACAACATAGTCAGAAGTAAGTATTGATAGTATTGTCAAGAATCTGTTTTCTGACAAAAGGCGGTTCCCAGGCCTAACGCAGACTTTTTCATGACATTGCGCACAGTGGAAGAGCTTGTGAAACTGCATCTAATGATACTTGGTTTTGGGTGCAGACGACTTATAATTTTTGAGATATGTAATGTAAAGTTGTTACTTAGTAACAAAGCGAGAAAGTTATGCTGCTGCGTCGTGTTGCCGCGAATGGGAATAAGTCTTCCTATTGGTTTTTTCCCTCGCACCATCACTTTAGAACATGCTACACTATACAATAAAAAATATAATTATACCTAAAAAGATACCATTCGCATATACATAAATAATATATTTTGCGTTGTTCCAATTCGACAAAATGTTTAGACGAACTTTGTTAACAAAAATATAACTGTAAATGGGCTTAGGATCGTTTGTAATTTTATTTGTCAATTTCTTCAACATATTTTTTAAGGCAATCAATTCAGAATATTTCAGTATTTCTACAAACATTAATAAAATATGTAAGAATCTAAATTGTGTGTCAGAAATCAATCCCAATGGACCCAAGTTCCGCGATCCAAATGTTAAAAGATGCTTCCTATATAAAACAAACGCCCCATATTCACCCCTCAATGTGAGTGAACTTATGTACTGCTATTTGCGACAAAAAGTTTGTTTGCGAAAGTTATAATCGAGCCATAAGCGTCCATACATCGAATTTGCGGCTGGTCGAAACAGTTTGGCGTTCTTCCACTTGAGCGTCAATACCTCTCAGTGGAATAAATACATTTTAGTCGCGCCGACCTGTTAGTTTTGGCAATGAGAACGACGAAAGAAATGCAATCTGGCGCCAGCAGAGATCCGAATAATTGATTGGGTGAAGTTTATTTTGTTTCCATCTTCCCAGTCCTTATCCCGCCGGGTTTTATTTATAGTATTCTATTACCTTCTTTCATTGGTCGCTACTTAATACCTCCTTCTTCTCAAGACTCGAAACGTTTTCAATTGTTTCGCATCCATTTTCTATTATCACCCTGACAGTCGTCTCAGCTGTAAAGTTAATTACAAAAATTTTTGGGATTCCCCCTTTTTATAGGTTCAAAATAAATAGGCTGAGTTAAATTGAATAAATGATTTCTGGATCTCTAACAAATAATTATTTTTCATAATTTAGAAGAAATAGTATTCAAATACATAAATATCAGCTATCACGTGTAGGTGTAACAACTTATGTATACGTCGATCGATATGGAACTCGTTGTTTGCTTTTTTCTTTCACCGATCATTCCTTCTTTAATCACTCGGTGCGACTTTGACATTCGATATATCACGGCTTAGTAGAACGTTCATCCCACATCTATAGAAACTGTTCATAGATTTTTGTATGTCGTCGCTTCCACTTTATATCATTACATTTTGTCATAAATTCTCAATAACATATTTGCCGTGTACTTGCATATGTATATCATGTTCATCTGAATCATCTATCTTGTTGAATGAATTTAGTCTATTAGTCAGCATGTGTATTATAACCGGATACTGTTAGTAGCAGTTGTATGTACATCAATATAATGCAGAATGTACGCCACAGCAAACCATATTTCCAAAACATTAAGTTGGCTATTAGTATCTCAAATTCGTAAAGTTCAGTTTGATTATTGAAGCGACAAGATGAATTCTCTGCGAATGCGCTTCAATATTTAATTAAAATACCGAAACTTCGGAAATGTAGAATTTCATTAATGAAAAACTGGATCGCAAACAATTCCAATTTCATTATTGATGAAAATAATGAAGAAAGAAGAAAGTATTTATCGACAAACTTGCAATAAAAGTCTAAAGTATAATTGAAACCACAATAAATCCGATGAGTGTGCCACAACACTGCTCGAGTTTCAGTATGCGCCAATAACATGTTTTTTTTTTTTAACATACGTTTATTAAGCCGGAATAAAATATAATATACAGAACAATAACAGGAACATAACAGAATATCCTTAAAAACGTACAAAAATGGAAAAACGTGTCACATGTGAAATGAAAAGGAACATTTTATAGACTAAAGACTCCAACGTGGAATACGCGTAGTCTGGCCTATCTCGTTACAATCGCACTTATTGCTAAATAATCTTAGTAATTATAAATTTATATTTAGACTGTGGTGTAGGATAAAACATATAGAAAACGGCGGAGAAGAAAAACTATATGAGATCGCTCTTATGTGATAGGGGGCTGAAGTTGGGGAAGGGAAGGGGATTAGAGAAAGGTAACTATATTTATTAAAATAAAAGCGGAGATCGCGCCAATAACATCATATGATGAGGAGCGATCATTTTCATCGTACAAATTAATTTGTACAGAATAACTGTAAAACATTTTTTGATACTTAACGTTAGGCTTCACTTTTAATATACCATATACTTAATATCGTGCATATCTTGTATATTTTCCTGCATATTTTGCACATTTTTCGTGTATAAATGTCATATTCATTTTTCATAATTATTACAATAATAGATAATACGATTAGAAAAAATTAGCGGTACCTATAAGCATAAATGTGTATCATGGAATTATCTTCAAATAGTTTGTCCAAATACAGTAGAACTTCGATTAGCAAGTTTAATCGTGGATACACGAGCGTTCGGATAACAAAGCGGAGACTTAATTGAAGCGCTAGGTTAAATATTTTCTGATTTGTACAGTAATATGCAGACATTGGAGATTCAGATAATCAAAGTTGTGTGAAGTGGAGCTATTTTTTTTATTGTTGCAAACTTTTCAATTGACGTAAAGTATGACGGTTCCTGCTTCTATTAATCAATTTGATAATGTAGACTCAAGATGTTCCGTCCTGCAACGGAACTTTCACTTCGCGATTCTTTTATTTCTCCTTTTAAGACAAGATTTCTCGAATTTGGAGGGTTTATTATTTTAGGACTTTTTTCGCAGCGGATAATCGCATTACCAAATTGGATTAGGGTCTAAATCGCTTTATGTTTACAACAAGTCATAAAGCGATTTCCCTAATTTAGTTTTTTCGGGTTTTATTAATAGGGTCGCCGGATGGGCCGTTCTGGTCACGCGCTCGGGGTTTTTCCGCTACCTACGTCATAGGGCGGCACGGGCCTTCTAACTTCCCTTTCTCCATCACCAGCAACCAATCCAAGTTCGAGATTTCTTTCGGAGAATCATATAAAAAGGGTAGAAAATTCATTTTTATCTATTCCGTTTTCTGACATTCCGTTTGTTTCTGTTCCGTATCATTCATTCTGACAGTCATTCTGTCTGTTATTCAGTCGTTCAGTATTCATTCAGTCGATCTGTAGATCAGTGCGGGAAACAGTATTGTCTCTCATTCAGCCAGAGTCGTACTAGCGTAGTTTACCACCTTAGACCATCGAACTTAGTCTGCGTTTTTACACAGTACTTCAAGTGCAGTCTTCAAGGTCCGGACCCACCACTACATCGATCAATCACGATATTCCTGCAGTTCGACATCGTAGTCACTGTAGCAAATCGTTTCTGTAAATATATTCTAAATATATTTCTTATTATCCTAAACTAGCTGTTCACCTTTAATTAGAGGGACAGCCATATCAATCTACTCCGTCGCTCTGCGTAATCGGCCTTACAACCCGAGAGATAGTTTATATCGCGGAGTATTGGTATTTTCCGTCTAGGGTGTTACGCACTGGCAGCCCTAGACTCGACACAAGAAGCGGTTTTCTTTTACGGTAACCAATTAAGTGACCACAATATCTTTAATAGAAATAGGATTCTACTTACTGCTATTAATAGTCGAACTATTAGAAGAAATTGAGGGGAACATATAATAACATGAAACGGATATAGAGTTCGTCACGATAGTCTTCATAGACGCTATTAAAAGATAATTTTCATTAAAATAGAAACTCATTTCTCGTAACGTGATGTACATGTAACCCATGCTATAATGATATCTATATTTTTAAATTGTTGACCTTATACGATGTAGGAAGTACATTACATATTAATTCATTCATTGCTACGCATGCAGCAATAAAAATTATACGAAAATACTCACCGAAATAGATATCAATGTTCCTCTTACTACTAGTAGGGGAGACCGATGATGGTTGTAACACGAGGACGATTGTAACGCGTTAAATATCGCAAAATATATCATACATATTATTAGACGGTTCAGATATGTAACGTGAAATGACATTTGTAATATACTCGTCTATCACACTTAGGTAAATACGAAACATATACAGTAGCGGACAAAAGTTTAAGACGAAATGGAAAAAATAAATAATTGATTTACTTTCCATAAAAAATATAAATACAGTGTTCTACTTTTGGTATTAACTAATTAGACATTTGTTTATACACTTACAAACAAAATTTCGTTTTGATATTTTGCTCAGTAGCGAAGTTACAAAAAAAGGAACGAAATCTGTATAATATTTCGTCGGTCAAAAGTTTAAGACTACACAAAAAATATTAAGTTTTGGTAAAAAAATATGCACAATTTTTGTTTAAATTCAATATTTTGTCCAATATCCGTTATTTCTTATCACTTCGGTACATCTTCTTGGCATTGAATCTATTAGCTTTTTACATTGATCTACCGTAATATTACTCCAAGCTGTTTCAATTGTAGAGTAAAGTTCATTCAAATTTTTCGGTTTATAACCTTGTACTGTCTTTTTTATGATGCTCCACAAGTTCTCGATTGGATTAATATCTGGTGATTGGGACGGCCACGGCAGCACGATAATATTTTCTTCTTGAAAAAACTGTTTCACAACCCGAGCCGTGTGCTTCGGATCATTATCATTTTGAAAAATAAAATCATCACTCATATTGTTGCGTGCAAAAGGTAACATTGTGTTCTTGAGTATGTCCGTGTATTGAAAACGGTCCATAATTCCATTGATACGACATATCGGACCAGGGCCGCTTCGAGAAAGACACGCCCACACCATAACGTTTCCACCACCATGTTTAAGAGTTTTTAAAACGCACTGTGTTTTCAAACTTTCGCCAATTCGACGTGTAACGTACCGTATCCCGTCAGAACAGACGCGATTGAATTTCGATTCGTCAGAAAACAACACCTGTTACCAATCTTCACTTGTCCAATGCTTATGAGCTTTAGCAAATGCAAGTCGTCTTTTTCGATTCCTAGAACTCAGCAGTGGTTTCTTTTGGGGTTTTCGTCCTCTTAAGTTAAAGTCTTTTAATCTTCTCCTAACAGTTCTAGTTGTGTATTGTGTACTAATACTTCAATTTGTGTATCGTTTTCATAGTTTATCTCCGCAGCAATATTATTTGCACTACGAAAACGATCCTTTTCGCTCAATCGATGAATCCGGCGATCCATTTTCGGTGTTGTTTTCCATGGTCTTCCGTTTTTCGGTTGATCGCAATACATGCCTGTCTTTAAAAATTTATACCAAGCTTGTTTACAAGCCGTTTCTGACCTGTTCACTATATTTGCTATTTCGGTGAAGGTTTTACTTTGCTTTCGCAGCCTTACGATTTGTTCCCTTTCGTTTTCAAGTAAGTTCTTTGATTTACCCATAGTCTGTTCCCACCTAAATGAATTTTAAGCAATTAAAGGTACACTAAACAATGATTTTGACATTCCAGAATCAAAATGTACAAAAACTGTACTCGTACTCACGTTTTACACAGATCGTCTTAAACTAATGTCCACTGTTTCCAAGTGCTAAGCGGTAACTAACTATTGTAACTCCTACATTGTATTTAACAACTGACTGTCTGAGGTTACGAAGGTCAAACATACAGCTACGTTATTCCAAAGAGACAAACCGAATATGCGTATAAGATGTGTGTAATCCGGTTTACAAATCGTCGTCTTAAACTTTTGTCCGCTACTGTATCTGCATAAGAAAGAAAATAACTTTTCGGTATCTAAAAACTAACTTTCCTTACTGCTTTAAAATCATGATATTATAATTTAAATAAGCACCTATATTTGTTAAATTAACTGATAAATTTAAAATTGCTATAATTTAATTTCATAATTAAACTTTTAGAATGCTTTTTACAAAAATTAGAAAACTAATAAATGAATCATGGATATAAAAGCATACGAAAATACCTAAGAACCTTATAGTAAAAGCGAATTTAATGATAAATGGATCAAATGTTATGACTGTAATAACTGGGCACATACATAAAGAACGCCATATTGTGTTACTACAAGGAATGGGAGTCGGTTCTAACATTTTACCCACTTTCCATATTTTATTAATAACTTGGATATTATTTAATGCACAACAAGAACACTGTAATTGACTAATCTCAGATAAGTAGGTATGAGGTTCGTGCAATAACTGTCGTTGTAAATACAACAGTTTATGTGTAATCGTGTTCTAAAATCAAAGTGTTACAACCCTTACAACTCATTGCTAGACCATCTGAAGCAGTCATTAGCGTTAAAGGATCACGGTTGGTGTTCCATGTCACGGGAACCATTTTGTTTTCTCAATTAATAGCAAAATCTATATTGTATTATAACTTATTACTATGTTTACTTGAGAAAAATAACAATTTTATTTTCTGTTCATGATTGCTTAACTTGAAAAATATCTAAAAAAATTAGTTCACGACAAGTGCGTTACTAGTTTTAAAAATAATTTGAACATGTGTAGATGTTTACAATATTATGACAATATGTCTCATTTGAGTTAAGCAGGTTTGTAGAATTATGTTCTACAAGAAGCATTTGCAGTTTTTCCAAATTGAACACGAAAGTTTGGAAAATTGAAATTTCAATTCTTTCCTTGACAGCTCACAAAAATGGTGTTATAGATAATATAACTGAATACATCGCAGAAATTGACAAGAAAATAAGAGCAGATAGAACTGTGGTTGAGAAAGTTTGTCGAAAAATTAGGAATTGTAAAAGTAAAATATTTTTACCTCCGTCCACTATTACCGAATATAGTATCTTAATGTGTGTCGATAACGTCAACATGAAATCAGTGCAAATGCACCGAAAGGAAATGAAACCAATACAACGCGAGATAGATTCTACACAGATGACTGCATCGTGTAGTTATTGCTGGAACAGAGACTCAGCGATAGTGTTTATCGGGAAACACTTTGAATTTATACAATATCTAGGTTGCATTCAATATAGCGTGATCATAGTCTATTTGATTTAACAGAATTCCCACCATAAAAATACCGATGAACTAAGCCCAACAAGCGTTTTACACAGAGCCGCGAATAACGTCGTAGGTTATAACTATTATTAAAGCACTATTCACTTTATTTTATTCGCATCAATGATTCCCAGATTCTTTTAACAACTACGTTAGCTTTTAATTTATATATGTGCTCATGTAAAGAACTATAATAATATATATTAACTGTAGATTAGTTTCATTTCTTATACTTCTATTTAAATGTATGATTGCAGGTAAATAAACAAGACCAAGAAGTTTATTATTAGATGTTAAATAAGTACACCAAAACTTTGTTGTAAAAGTTATAAAAATCACTAATTGTTCTCAAACTTTTGTAAGATTTATGTTAGATTTTTATTTATGCATGAACAAGTATTAAAAAAACTCGTTTCATAGAATCTATTTAAGGGTAACGAAATATTTAGTAGTATTTTCTTTTATTTTAAGTATTTATATTATAATACCGCGTAACAAAAAAACTATGGATCTGAGATTTGGATACACTTGCTGACTGTGAGGTCTTTGTTATTAAAATTATGCGTAAACACCCACTAATTTTATGTAAAGATCACTTAAATCAGCAAAACAACTTGAATAAAGAAATGCAAAATAAGATTTCGAGATTCCAAAAACATCTAAAATAAACATCCATAAACATCAAAAATATTTTGTATACGCTTTGAACGACGGCATTTGCACTGTAAAACGTATTTTTGTGATAAAATCATTATTTCCCGATTGTCAAGGTCATCCAACTTTTTTGCATATTTAGTGGATGATCAGATTATTAGAACCACTTAAAGAAATTAATGAATTTACATCAAAACAATCAATATTTTAATAAAAATGATACTGAATTTGACAGTAAATTCATTCCTTCACACAAGTGTCATAACATGTATTCATAGATGTCACTGTCATGGCCACGAAGTTATTTCCAACTTCCAAATTACAGTCACATTCAAATTTAAAATTCATTTCCAGCAAGTTGTGTATAAAACGTTTTTCGAAGTCATATTTGAAGAAAATATTCAGGTGGCTAACTTTAAATGTAACTACCCTGTATAAACGAGAAATAAAATTCTAAAGTACTATAGCTTCTAAATTTAACAAAATTTATGTTTAACAAGATTACTTGCGCATGATAGCGTATACACAGATACAGTTAACTGTATGCACCCACTTGGAAAAAAAATTAACAGAGTACTGCATCTTATTGACTTAACTTCGTATTATACATAGAATTACCAACAATTGTTTTAATTTTATTTATGTTTTATTCAAAATAATGCTCCAAAAATAATGTTTTATTGAAGAAAATTTGTTTTAAATCTTTTGCTAATAAAACACTTTGTAGATAGTCCAAAGCATTGTCTCAATTGAAAGAAAATGTGTTCGTCAGGTGATAGAAAATAAATAATCATCAAGGGACCTATCAATAATATCATTTAACAATAATAACGCTAAACAATCAGAAGTGCTTGTAAAATTAGATTTTCATTCGTAATGCTTTGAAAGGTTCACTTATATCAATTTTACACTATGTTTATTTTACTTTTCACATCACGTGACACAAACAAATAATTTGGAAACTGTAATATAAAAATTTTGCCTCCTGGAAGACGTTGAACACTAACTTTTGGCAACATCGAAGCTGCACGGTACCTACTTTAAAACCCTCGACATTTCGACTTGTTTTCCTCGGAAAACTTTCATTCAGGACATTTTATTGCCAAATTTCGGAGCGAACCTAACATTTCCACCACGCTCAACCAAGATGAACCGCAGACAACAAAATAAATAACCAATTTTTCCTTATTTCCGTTTTCTGAAATTCTTTGTTTAAATTCTTTTGTAAACAAAATAGCAGAAGACGATAATTTCGTGAGAGCGGATCCAACCAGACAGAACGTACACCACCCTCCGAAAGTTTCTGAGCAATTTAATTAAACAAATTAACTTTCCGAACCCTTTTTTTTCTTTTTTGAATAATTTTAGTCAACTTAGTTTATGAATTAGATTGAACAGGAATCTATTTTGTATCTCTACCACATTCTACACCGTCCAGTTCTTCATGTTAAATATTATTTAGTCACTCGTATATTATTTTCTCTTATAATATACTAGAATAACTTTCATAATTTCGATTATAAATAATTATTTTTATTTTTATTTTAGTAAGAAATGTTTCTTTAGAACATACTACAATTGAAAAAACAAGAACAGTTCCTAAAATTAATAAGTAAAGTGTTACAGTTTATTTGAGTTATAAGTTATTAAAAAGTCATAAGTTATTCAAAATAAAGATCATCTTTCCCATGTACAGAATGCAATATTTCAACGTTCGTTTAATTTCAAAGCAAAGAAATCTAATTATATGATAACAATAACTTTATTGCAGTCATGTGCTTAGTTACGTATACAGTTTTTTGTTGTGTTTCGTGCAGACGGTCTGTTGGCCGATACATATATTTAAGTTTAACTCGATCCAAGATAAAACATTCGCGATTTTGTATATAGTTTTACTATTTAACAAAGATTAAATCGTCACGATTATATTTCGACCCAAAGTACTTGTAGAGTATAGTGGTCAGTTTCTAAAACCCCGAATCCAGTAACGAAAATAATCTTGATGTAAGAACAGTTGAAAATGTTTTCTCAGAAAACCTTGTAATTCAATGAACCCTATCGCTTTTGCTCCCCCAAGCGAGAACAAAGGTATTAGCATAATAAAAAGGAACATTTACTTGAAAAAGTGCTAATTTTCTACACACGTTTAATTAAGCCAATTCTCAAAAAAAACTTTTACGTTAATAATACAAACTGTATTTGAGGTTTTTATTTTGAAAGTGGTCTAAATTCACTTTTTAAAAACATTGAGCTAGCTACTTTAATTTTACATTTCTACGTTATACATACATATACAGGGTGGACCACGTACTTGTGTACCTTTTATAACTTCCACAATATGCGTTGCACGAAAAGATTTTGTATACAAAAGATGCATGGTTTGAGGCGGCAATCACAATTTCTAACAATAGTAATAATTGTCTTGCTTATGCGACGTTAATGACTATATTGAGAATCAAAATACCGTAAGACTGGACTATAACATACTTTGATATTCAATTGATCGAACATGTTAGCATATAGCAGATAACCTGTTACGTCTTTAGGAAGTTTCAAGTTTTCCTCGTTGTCAGAAGTCAAAGTTCATAGTTAGCATTCGACCTTGTTTCTATAGTAAGGCTGACTCATTTTCAACAGAAACATGTTGAGTCATAAAGAAATTGTCAACACAATCGATTCGCTTCACCTACTAGATTCGTCAAAGGATCAAAACGAAAGAGAGATTAGAACGAAAGGTTTAGAACGAAATGTCCAGTATTTTGCCACTCAAACAGAAGCTTTTGTGGAATTGCTAGGTACGTGGTTAAGTTCATACAAATGGCATTTAAGTAATTATTTCTAGATCGACAATTTTGCTAAATTAGCCCCTCACGCGAAACCTTTATTATTAAAACTTAAAATTTATTACATTACCATTTATAAATAAGTGGAATACTCAAAAAACTACCTTATACAAAATTTTGTTAACTGGTAATTTTTTAATGATTGTTCAATCTTAGATAGACGTACATCAACAAACTTGACCACATACGTATTTAAACGTTCAGAAAAAACTTTAAAAAATTAATGAGAAATATAAAATGTAAGTTATTCGCATAGCCTTTTTTGAGGAAATCAATTGTCTATAGTAAACTACTTTCACATGACGAACTTTGAGGGAGATATACTTGCTTCTTGTCAATTTTACAATCTTCCAACTAGTTTTTCTATTATTACGAAACGCCTTTTTATTCTCATAAAATATTGGTAGTATAGTCGCAATAACAAAGCTGTATATATTTAAACAAATACAGAATCTATGTGTTTTTAAGTTACATTTGTTGTAAAATCATTATTTTCTTTGTGCTAGATTTTTCTTCGAATAAATCAATCTTTTTAGACACAAAGATAAGCATGAGCGATCGGTCGCTACACCTCCCATAAGAATTTATAGATTTCTATTCCTTCTTCTATCGGAAATATGGTGGTAAAACTCCCTGCTAACATACCTTTGTATCTTTAATCACATAAGGAATTCGAATGAATCCAAAACTAAGTAGTTCGTTAACTTTATTTTATGCACTTTTCCAAAATCTTAAATCACTCGTTAAATGCAGAAAGAAAGGATTACTTTTTCGAGATCGTTTTTCGTAACATCCTAAGTTATATATACCAAAGTAAACGAAACTAAAATCTATCAATATGTTTGTTGGAAATATAAAATTATTGGACTATTTATCCATGTGTCATTCATGACACATGTCTATCGATTTCGTGCGTTTCGCGTGTGTGACAAAGCATTATAATAAAATTTATAATATTATTATAATTATAATTTTCAATAAAAACAATAATATTGTTAAACAGAATTAGATAATTCAATAAAATAGTAGCCAGATTGAGTAAAACAACTAAAAATAGGACTTCGTTATGATTCATATAGGTTAATATCCTTTTCTTGAAATACGATCTAGTCAAACGATTTTCTTCATGTCAGTTTTTATGTCCTGGTTACATGCAAATGAAAACATATGCATAAACAAATAATAATTGTAGATAATATGTCATCGTAATATGCTGTGATAGCTTCCTTGATGATGGTGACAATAATGCATTATTCTATGTAGGATCAATCGTTACATTCGCTGCAATTATCTAGAAAGCAATTAAATGCTTCACAAGAATAAAAAGAAGTGAAAGTACTTGCATGCTACCAATATTACTTCGATATGTTCTAATTGTAGAAGAAAATGAATCAACCGAATCGGATACGATTCCGATTGCCACAATACGAACCCCTTGTCCTTTTCGGTCCCGCCAATATGCGCCCGCCGAGCTGTCCTTGGCTTCTCCACTCTTCCCATCAAAACTATCTGGCCAGACTACCGGGTGGTCATAGTTCTTTTTTACTACGCGACGCGACTTCCTAAGTGCGTCACTTTCATGGAGAATCGGTTCCTGTACGGGCACCTGTTACAGTCCAGGCAGAGTGGTTGCCAGGTGATTGCGTTAACCAATAAACACCTCAAATTCCTATATAATTATCAACAAATTCACTAATTAAGAAGTTTTAAATATTTTTAAGAGGTTTTATTTAAGAGTTTATTTAAGAGCTTGTTACAAGCAACAATAATTTTATAAATGAAACACTTATATATTACATATTATTAGAAATAATACTGTTCAACATTTATCTCGATCGTAACGAATTGAAAAATATTCGCACGAAATGTTTCATTTTAGTTGCTCTTTTCAATGTAATCATTTTTTAAATATGTTTCCGTATTAACCGTGAAATATTACACTATACCACCTTACTAAGAAAAGACAAGTTGAGTTAAAGCATACGACGTTTTCCAAATTGAAGAACGACTTTTTCCGAAATCAATTTTATCGAAAACCGTGCATGAAGATTGTAAGAACAATTTTATAGATTCGTATTCTGTTGACTGTATAAATTGTTACCTTCATGCAGCATGCACATGCTGCACAAAAAACGACCGGGTCATCTGTCTGACAACTAGCTTCTGTCGATTGCCTTGATATTGCTAGAGCGTGCACATTATCGCAATGTTTGATCTAATGAGTCAAACAAGCGAGTATTTTCTACGTTATGGTCAAACTAATCCCACCATCTACTGCAATATCGACAAAACATCGTATATAAGTTGCTTCTAAAACATAAAGGCGTTTAAAAACATAAGATACAAACATATTTCACTAAGGTCATCGATGTTTTTCTAAATGGCACTATGCAGTTTTAATCTCATATGTGGTAGCTAATGCCGAAACGAGTTCACAGCATAGGACACTATGATCTTGAAATGACCTTAGATGCAACTACAGATGCAACTTTGATTTTATTAAATGATCAAAGTAAGGATCTTCGGCAATTATATAGGATGATGTAGAGCACGCGACCACACCTATTAAAATCGAGGGGAGTGATTTTTATTGAATACGAAAAAAATTTTGATAACTAATTCGAATACGCTCTATCAAATGGTACTATTTGCAACTTTTAGTACTGACTGGAAATAGAATTCTGAGACCGCATGTCGGTATTTTTTAAACCGAACCTGGTATTTTTTGCTGCATATTGTGAATGTACACAAACAAATGTAAAAGTTTTGTCTCTATTTCTTCCCTAAACTGCATACGTCAATTACGAAAAGATTATTACGGTACCAGTTTTGCCCAAATCCATGTTTATCTACCTGGCCTATCACATGTCGCAGCTAGAAGTTACTGGAATAGCTGTTTCAAAACTGCACTGAATGACTTGAATTTTTTTAGATGATAGGGAGACTAGTCTATCATACAATGACTAAAATACATCTTTCCAATTTTGCTATTACTTGGAATGACAAAACAAAGTAAAAAATTCTTGTTTTTCAACTTTTTCATTAGAGTCTAGAACGAAAATTCAAAAAGTGCCTTTCGTAGATCTTGGTAAACCAGAATCGAGTTACAAGCGTTGAAAGATTTCGAAAACTGCGGGCATAAAACTGCGATTTACGCAATCTTCAGTTGTTTAGAGCTTGTGTCAAGGTCAACTGATATTCCCCCGTATGGTCGCCACCTTGTCGTGGTGCGGGGGCTTAAGTAGCCACAGTGACAATGTGTGACATGTCTGGGACAATGCCGGCGGGAACTTCGGTTCCTGGCAGGGTCACCCAAGCCGGTAAGGCCCAGACTGAGTGATGAAAACTAAGCGCGACTGAGTACCATACCGTAAGCCTGTGGTCATGTTTTACAGGCACGGAGGTCTTGCCTTAATCGGCCGGGTCGCGAGAATGACAACCTCTATAAAAAATCCCTAGCCCCAAGCAGCGTTGCGCGGTGAGGTGGGCGCGTCTGTCCTTAGCGGCAGGCGTGGCTGGTGGGTGCACCAGTCTTTAACGGACAACCCCAGGGTACCTGGCGACCCCCTGGGTGTATTAGCCTTCCCCGGGTATGGCGGCTCTGCCCGGGGTGACGTTTAGTTCCGACCATCTCGTGGGAACACCTATGGATTGTTCAAACATAAATAAAACCGGGGAGGGGGGTAGCGAGAGAGAGGAGGGCACCTTAGTGCCGGTCGTGGTGTTGGAGAGCGTCGTGGCGGAGCCACGTCGCGTCACAATGACTCGCAGCGGTAGGCGCTGCGGGTCGTATGTCGTGGAGGAGGAGTCGGACGGCGGGTCGGATGGATCTTTGGGGTCGTCAGTCAGCCGCAGCTCTTCCATAACGGGGAGAAAGAGGGGACGGCCCCGGAAGAGTGATGACCTCCGTGGTGCGGCGGGGGCGAAGCGCCGACACCCGGGGGCCAGTTCCATGGAGCAAGGGCTGGGGGAGATCGAGGCGATCCTCGACCCAGCACAACCGCCCTCTCGACCGAGCCGGTCAGGCATCCCGCTGCCTACAGCGGCGGACCTGGCTCGGGAAATAAAACATCGCCTGACGGGAGACATTGCCGCGGCTGTGGTCACCAGGCAAGAAGAGGTGGAAAGAGTGGCCGCGGTCTCTAGTGGGTTGAAGGGCAACCTGGCCCGGGCCCTAAGGCTAGCTGCCCTCAACTAAGGAGTTGGCCTCGCGGTCGAGCTCCGAGACATCGAGGGCTCTGGAGGTAGAGAACACCCTGCTCAAGGGGCAGCTGGCGGAGCTGAGGGCTGAGGTGGCCCGGCTTCGCCAAATTGTGGAGGGGAGGGTGGACGAGAGAGTAATGCCTCCTCCTCCTCCTCCTCCACCCGCTCGGCAGAGGGAAGCATCGCCACCGGCGCAGGCGTCAGGGCGACTCTTGAAGGAGATAGGAGCACTTATAGACGCCAAACTGGAGGCTATAAGGAAGGAGGCTGGTGTCGCAGGCAAAGACACCGGGGCGGCAGGAGGTGCCCCCGACTGCGGCGGTGAAACCCCCACAGGGGCCAAAGAAGACGCTTAAGGCGGCTGAGAGGAGGGCGGTTAAGCCTCCTCCTCCTGCAGCGCAGCCAGTCGGCCCACCGCAGGCCACAAAGACCCAGCCTGTTGAGTGGGCAAAGGTGGTGGGCCGAAAGGCCAAAAGGGCGGCAGACGCTAAGGCGGCCCCATCGTCGGCACCCAAGCCGGCCAAATCTGCTGCCGCGGCAAAGGGCGCCAAGACAACGAAGAAGGCGGCTCTACCTCCCCGTCCGCCGCGAACAGCAGCCGTAACAATAACGGTCCCGGCGGACGGGACTATGAGTTATGCGGAGGCGATGTCCATCGCCAGGTCCAAAATAAATCTGGCGGAGCTGGGCATCGCCTCGCTGAAACCGAGGAGGGCCGCTACCGGGGGACTTATTCTGGAGGTCCCCGGGGCAGATGGGACCGCCAAATCTGACGCCCTGGCCACCAGAGTGGCAGAGGCGCTGGCGGGGACGGGGTGAGGGTAACTCGGCCCACCAAGAGAGCCGAGTTGAGAGTACGGGGTCTCATTGACTCCGTCACCCCCGAAAAAGTGGCTTCCACCGTTGCCCGAGAGGGAAGGTGCGCCGAGGGAGAAGTCCAGACCGGCGTCATCCGGTCGTCACCCTCGGGCCTGGGCACCCACTGGGTCCGCTGCCCCGTGGCGGCCGTAAGGAAACTAGCGGTCGCCGGCGGCATCACGGTGGGGTGGACCCGTGCGACGGTGGAGGCGCTGAACGCCCGGCCAATGCAGTGTTACCGATGCCTGGAGATAGGGCATACGAGGCAGCGGTGCACTGCGGCCGAGGACAGGTCGGGCCGCTGCAACGTGTGCGGCGGCCTCGACCACAAGGCCAGTGGGTGTTCGGCCGGGCCCAATTGTCGCTTTGTGCGGACGCGGGCAAGCCGGCCGGACACCGCCTCGGCAGCCGGGCGTGCCCCGCCAGCTCGCGTCGCGAGCGGGGTCATGGGAGGAGAAGGAACGGCGCGGGTGCCAAGGCAGCAGCCCCCCCCCCCCCCGTCAACATCAACACCGGCACCCGCGCCGGAGA
>CM052168.1:18194-32456 GCA_028455555.1 Augochlorella aurata | reverse complement strand
CAATATTCGAAAAAAATATATATCCAATATTTTTGTGCTACTAGGGATAGATATAACATACACGCATATGTATATCAACGTATGAGTTATAAGATACAATGTGTCAGAATTTGGAACTAACCAGATGAATAGTTTCAGAGACCTATTAGATACATAGAACCTCAAATTTTTCTAACCACCGCACAGGTACCTGAAATTGCTCTTATCGAAATGACCAAATGCAATATGAATACAGTAAATTCTCTCCCATTATCCCTTAGCTTGTATTATTATGATTTTCGCGTCTCATTTCTACGACACTATCTGATGTACAAATCAGTAAAGCTTTAATTCTGCACTTTAATTAAGCAATTTCCTTGATGAGATCGGCTAATCGGAGTTCTAATGTGCTCATTGTTGGCCAATAGACATGATTTTGTAAAAAACAGGAGTAATGTTTCGACCTAAGCGTTTATTAATTATTTTATTAACTTATGAATTGAATAAATTAACAATTTTATTAATTTATTCATATTTAAGCTTCTATACGTAAAATATAAAGAAATTGCAACTATTTTTTTCAAACTCTTTAAATGACGTTTCCACTGCTTTTCATCTAACATTTTGTAAACGAAGAGAGAAGAAACACTTGTCATAGTAATAAAATTATCAGATCATAAATTTGATGGCGTAGCTTGCAAGTAGGATGTCAGATGCGCTTTGTCCTTCACTTGCAATAACTAATCGCTCGTTGATAATTTAATATCGGGGACCTAGTTAGAGTAAGTTACTGTGTGTTTAGCTCTCATTTGGTAACATATGATTTAACAACATAACAACGTGACGTTATAAGTGGTTTACGTGGCCGCGGTGTATATAGTTGGTTTGAGATTTGTGATTATGATAGAATACAGAAGTGATAATGAGAAAGAGGGGAAGCATCATTGTAGAAAATGTTTATGCCTCTAAGTGTCTATAACTAAATATTTCTATAACTAAGTCTAAGTGTTATGCACGTAATGTGCAGCTATGATTCCAACACGTTTATACTTGTTTAGCCGTGTTGGAAGCTACCAATGATTGTTACAACCTGTGACCACCTGCATTAGATTACAATAAACTTTTTCATTGATAATAAAATGTTCTCCGTATCAATAACCTCAACACATCTTTATTACTAATCGCAATAATTAATTATATCTCTTGAACCTAAACACTGCGATTCTTTATGTAGTAAAAATATACTACATAAAATTGACTTATCAGCATTCAGTTATAAAAATAAGTTAAGAAGTCTCTTCATTTTATTAAATATCCTTGTAAGATAAAATCTAATTAAAAAATGTTTCATGCAAAAGTTTATTCTTGTTTCGAGTAGAATAAAAATCTGTAAATAAAACCTTTGAAGCGATCGATAGCAAAAAATAAATAAAATAGTTGCATTTTCCCCTTGAAATCGAGTAACTTTTGCATTTAACATTTTTCCCAAACATATATTGTTTTCGAGATATTTGGATCTAGTTTTCAAATGAACACTCTGTATATCTCCGATATGCAAACATGTATTTTATACAAAATCATTGTAGAAGAAGAAGAAACATTTACACACTACATTACTGATTTCTAACAAAGCTCTGAAATAAGTACAGCAACTACTCTACATCATTCGAACTGGGAAATGAATCGTTTCCTATTGTCGACGTTTACTTCACCATATTTTCTAATTAGTATGAAATATAAAATAAAGTAACTATAATAAACTTAATTTATAATTACGTTGAAATTCATCAAATATTTCTTTATTAACGTGATTTCAATTTAAAAATGTTGTACTTCATAAAACGGTACCGAATTATTTCACATGCGACCAAAACGATTTGTGAAAAAACAAGGCAATAAGACAAAACATAAAATATTATGTTAACACACCGTGTATACACGTTGCTGCGTAATAACTTCGTCAGTGTGTGAGACTGAAACAATTTATAACAAATATATGATATGCTTTACTTATTTGGATGTATAGATTTACATCCCCCCTTCACCCCGCCCGAACATGAAATATTAATATGCATTTATAAAACACCCTTTATAATATGTAATCGAAACACAACTTCTTTCATCTATAACTATTATGCGCGATAGAAACAGAATTTCCAATTGTTCCAAATAACCGAAATAAATATTTTTATGGGTTCTATGCAACCAAATAATGTTTCTCTCGACGATAATTGTTATGACAGACTCAAACAAATTTCCGTCATCAATAGTAATTATAGACAACGAAAAAAGAATTTCGGTCACATGTATACAGTAATGCACAAAAGTGAGTACAAAATACAATAACTTCTTTAAAATTGAATCAAATGATTTGAATTCTTTTTAAATTTCAGGCTGACTAGTTCAGTAGACAATGATTAAAAGCATATTTGTGAAAATTATAATTAATTGGTATAACGTAAACAAAATAAAAAAATATATTAAACAATCTTTCTATTTCAGCTTGTAGCGATAATTTAAACAATACATTTTATATGCCTCGATAACGTATATGCATGTTGAAAATTGCATTAATTCGGTTAACACATAGTCAAACTACAACCACTGAAAGAAGTAAAAATTAAGTGTTTTTTTGAAATTCGTACGAACTCTAAATGTTGGCAGCTCATAACGACATACAATCTATTGGGTTGGCAACTAAGTAATTGCGGATTTCTTTTAGAAAATCAAAGACAATTTTTTCATGGAACTAAATAACTTTATTCTGTAATGTATTGCCCATTTTGATCAATGACCTTTTGCCATCTTTCAGGCAGCATCATAATCCCACGTTCATAAAACTTATGGTTTTTATTAGCAAAAAACTGAATCAGGTACGATTTGACATCATCATCATTATTGAAATTTTTAGCATTCAAGGAGTTTTGTAAAGATCGAAACAAAAAGTAATCAGATCGTGCAAGGTCAGGACTATATGGTGGATGTGGCAAAACATCCCAACCAAGCTCCAATAATTTTTGCCGAGTGGGCAAAGATGTGTGTGGCCTTGCATTGTCATGATGGAATACAATACTTTTTCGATTTGTCAATTCGGGCCGCTTTTCTTCAACTGCATTGTTTAATTTCGTTAGTTGTTCAATCTAGACATCAGAATTGATCGTTCGGTTGGGTGGTAAGAGTTCAAAGTTGGATCATTTTCATTACGTTTCTTTAGCAAATCGCAGCTGTTAATGCATTGCGTTAAATGCGTTTCTTTCAGTTCGTGAGGAACCCATGTATCGAGTTTTTGAACATAGCCAAGTTGTTTTTAAGTGATTTTCAATGCATGTATGTAATACATGAAGCTTCTTTGCAATCTCACGTGTTGTACTGTGACGATCCGAATCGATTATTGCTTTGATTAGGGCGTCATCAACTTCAACTGGACGACCAGAGCGTTTTTCATCTTTGAGTGAAAAATCACCAGAACGAAATTTGGCAAACCAATTTTGACACTGCCGTTCTTTTAAGGCTTCGTCACCATAAACAGCACATAACTTTTTATGAGCTTGCGATGCGGTTTCCCCTTGGTGGAAATAAAACAGCAAAATATGACGAAAATGTTCCTTTTGATTTTCCATTTTTCAACGAACGCCAAACGAAAACTACGCAACCGATCAAAAAACTTTTTTTACTGATTGACAGCTGAATTGCCAACTATCAAATAACAAAATGTGTTTTACATTTGTACTACGTCTGCAAACCTAAAAATTCAACTGAAGCCATCTATGAGTGAAATCCGCAATTACTTAGTTGCCAACCCAATACAAAACTTATTGTCTAAATTTTTCGTTACAAGTCAAAATAAAAATGTTGAAAAGCGCATCTTTCTTATCTTATTTTGTTATTCCAACCGGTTATGATTTTCGCAAATACTTTTTCATTCATTGCCTAGTAAACTGGTCATTTCAAAAGTTGTTGCGTTTTGAATGTTGTGTACTCACTTTTACACGTCACTGTATATTATCTATTACTTGTAACTAAAAAACATTTTAACCAAAATAACAATTATTATCCACCGATTTTTTTCATGCTGATTATAACAATTATGGTCTCTGCTTTCCATACTTTATGCATATATGTGATATATTAAATTCGTTTATATAAAAAACAATATATCAGACGTAGTATATTAAAAAATGATAATAATTTCTACATATATAGTATACCATTATTTTATATCAATAAATTGGTATGCGACATAGCTTCAAATTTTCGAAATGGTTCCATATTCTGTGGCATATTTTTCCCTCGTATAGGCTTTCCCGATATTGGTCGACACGAGCTAATCGAGCACAAATATAAGCAAATAGATTATATCGCATTACCAATAATCCTTCATATGCATCTATATGTATCCATCGAACGTCTGGCAGAAAACGGAAACCACTCATCCGGCATAAAATTTTCATTGATGAGAACGCTGAGAATCGGTTCATGTATTCGAAGAGAATATTCGCTGTATTCGCAGACACATAATTCGATGATAACGTGTCTCTAACTGTACTATTTGCTTGCTCTCATGGGACGCTTCGTGAAGTATGCTTATCTTATAAGATATTTGAGTTTCACGTAAGTCCTCCGCTCTCCCTTACTATTACCCGAATTCCTGAATCTGGGTATCTGCTAAGGGACTGTAATTTCGTTAAAAGCTTCATGCTGCCGAAAATATAACGGAAAATATAATCTCCAATCATCGATTGAAATATAAATTGTTTGAATTTCATTACATTCGTTTAAGCCCGTGCTATACTTGAAACTTCACTCATTAATTTAGAAGTTGATCACTATTTGAAAATATTTTTTTAATCTCACGCAATTCGTTACGCAGATAATTCTCGTAAATTCTTATTGAAGTTATATATTGAAAAATTATTTTTTTAAAATTCTTAGTTTCTTAATATTTTCCACAAACAAGCCATCATTTTGTGCAACATATCTTAAGGAAGTACATTCATGACAAAGTTTTATACATGATCTACTACATATCAATATTACTTTGCAAGAAACTCTGGAAATATTCTGATTGTTCCTCTTTAACACTCTTTCTGGGAATCTACTATTGAAAATCTGCTCCTACAATAAAGATAACGATGACCCGTATAAGAATAGGAATCGGTATAAATCTGTCTGCATCTGAAAAATGAGGAAAGGAAATCGAAGTATTTTGTTTAGTCGACAAAGGTAAACGATAGCCAAGGGATCCTGCCGCACATAAATATTGCAAGCGTATGAACAGATTTCGTGCACGAGTACCCAAACGAAATATATGATACCCCGTTACGATCCTGACCGTGCCGAGAATTTTCATTCCATTCAACCGAAAACATCCCTTTCAGGATACACGTTGCTGAGTTCGCGACACGCAACGTTGAACTTTTTTCTAATGGATCCCCTAACTACCGAAACTGACTTGGTGCCATCGAGATGACGTGGTAAACGAAGCAGTTGCAAACTAGCCTTCAGACGCGACGCTCGAAGAAAACACGGGAAATCTAAACACCACATACGATCGATCAACAGAGACACCCTATGCAGGATCTTTCACTTAAAACAGGCCACCCATTTAATCTCATTTCGCTCTATTCAACTACTACAATAGTGCGAGATTCCATATTTTCGAAAATTTTAACATAAATGCTGGAATGTAATCCGCGCATGTCAAAATGTTAAAAAGAAAATTAAAGGTCTAATTAGTTAGAATTTAATTTTAAATTAATTTGACTTTAAATTTGATAGCAAACAATACACTTGTTAGTAACTGAGACTTGTTGGACCTACTTCCTCTCCGTCGATTTGAACTCTGACTTAATCACCTGCGAACGCTGCGTCACATTACTAAGATCACATTAAATCCCTTAAATTAGAGGACCCTGAAACACTTGTCCTTACATTACTATTAGGAAAGATAATTCGGCAACCCGTTTGCGGTAGACCTATACAATTCAGCTGCAGACACTTACGCTAACTTGTTGTTTAAAAAATGTCTAGAGACTGAAGTAAAAAATGTAATAATTGAAACTTTAAATCAAAAATAAACTCAATTAACGAAATAATAATTTATAAAAAATGGAGTCTCTTTTTCATTAACCTAAAATAAGAGTTTACCTTTAATTTCTAGAGCGTTCAAATAATAGGAAGTATAGAGATCCGTTTTATTTCTTAACAATTTTGTGGCGTAGAAGTGAAATCTTTGACCAATAAAATACGATTAACACTAATACAGACCTTAACAATAAAAATAACAAGTTTCACCTGTTCTATTTTAAAATTGATGAAATTATAAAGACTTTTTGATAGGAAATGATTGGATTTTCTTAATTCCAGTACACATTGTAATGAAAATAATTAATAGGATTAATGTTACATATATTTCCATCAAGTTATACATTTGTACATATAATATGTATAGAGTTGTGTAACTTTTCTAATGAAAAAATTGCATCTTAATTTTCAGTATGTAGATGAAATGTTCTGAAAGTGCATTTTAGCTGAATGAAAAATAGCTATAATATCGCAACTATTAATGAATAACAACGATTATACGGAATGAATAAATTATTGAATCACCGAAAAAGTACTCCAAAACTTTTAAGCGTTCAAATAGCTTTCTGATTCATCTTCTTCTGAATATGTATTATCTTTCGTTTCACAATGAAAACTGTAACTCGTGGGCGTAATTTCACAAACTTTAACTGCCTCTTTAAGTTCTGAGATCAATATTTAAAAATTGAATCAATCTCTGTTTCTTTTAACAGAGTGAGAGGGAGGGAGAAAAAGCAGGGGAAGATTGAGAAAGATAAAAAGAAGAAGGCTACAATGAATTTCTTATAAGATTGCGCTATAATAGTAACGAAGAACAAAGAATAAATTCAAAATATAAACAGCGTGTTTATTTACATGCAGATAAGGTTAACTATTCCTTGCTTACTTATATTTAACACTATATCTATCGAGCAATAAAGACGACTGATTCATATTTCCATCTAAAAATAACAAGGTATATCAAGACGTTATGTAAAATATAAAATGATCTTAAAGTATCCAAGCTTATAAAGCTTGGGAAACCAGATGTTATGGTAATGCGTAATACAACATGTTTTCAGTTCACGACTCTATCGTTTTATCAGTTATTCCATAATATATTATTAAAGAACTTTTGTAGTTAGAAACATGAGTACGTAGATTTATATATTAACTAAATTTAATATACAACGAAAATATGATGAAAAATAATATATATTTATGTCATCTACTTAATGACACCACACAGTATCGTGCTGATGCAAGTACAAAGTTTACATTCCAACTATTTGCCGTAAAAGACGAGACGATTAATCAATTAAAAGGTTAAACGAATGTTGTTCCACTAAGCACTTACTGTTAACCTGAGTTAATAGAAGAACATCGGTGACACTACTTAAGCTTTGAATTAAGCCTAAGGCGACATATAAATAGAATGTTTAATGCCAAAGAGAATAGCTTCGACAGAACCTAGTTATTTATCCAAACGAATTAACATTGATACGAACAATTTCAGCAAAACGTTTTCATGCTACCTCGACGAGATTGTCAAGCGTTGTTATAAACTCCGCGTCGTATAAATCGTTCTTGACACATTATAAATTAAAAATGAGATATCGAATTTTCATATATTCTGTAGAATACAGTATGTGTTATGGATACGCTAAAAACCAATACAAAACAAATATAAATTAGAGTATCACGATATAATCAACAATAAATTATCTCAGTAGTTGATATAGCAGCATATTTAATTCTAATTAAAAAGAAGAAAAGAATTTTTATTCAGCCTCTGGAATTATAGAAACCATATTCGAAAATCGTTATGAACGTGACTGCCGTAATGTAAGAGAGAGATTTTAAAATGTTTTTTACTCTCGTATCGGATTTAAAGAGTTCTTAATTGCAAGCTTCGTTAGTCAAATAACTTGGCGTTGGTCGTTCGAGCTTCAACTTCAGGAAGAGTTTTAGGCGGTCTTAAATACGAATGTTTTGCACTTCGAAATCGAGTTCATGAATTCCTATTACTCGTAACGCAAGATTTTTCCACTTCGTATTACTACCTCGTATTCGCGACAAATGGTGGTGATAAGTCCACAATGACAGCCAATTGAGAGTTAAATAACTTTGACTAACAACGAAGACGTTCGCATTCGACAATGGCAGGATGATTTGAAAATTAATGCTGTCCTACGTCGTCTAAAAAAGTAAATTTCGCAATTCTTTCCTTCTGTCTTTATAATTGCGCAGATGTCCTCTTTCCAAAGTGAAGCTTGGTTTGGTAGGAATGCATTTCGTTTCGTAGTTAAATACTGCTACGAGCGTAGAATGGAAAATATGCTCTCTTCGGTTAAATTACTTTTGATAACAGGCTGAACTTAACGATGCGATAATTTTTAGAACGACGTTAACAATTAGAAAAGAATACGAGAAAAATATTTACGACCCAGTGAACAATGGGAATGAGAAGATAAAACGGCGTGCAATATTATTAAATACTGAACTACCTATTTCTGTCAAGGATTAGTACAGTTCTAAAATAAACAAAAATTCCAGTATTTATTCTAATGTCTTTTATCCCCTAATTTTGATTTTTTTCTAAATGTTTCCCAAATCCAAAAGGAAGTATAAAATTCTTTGGAAAGATACACACTTTCGAAATCCAATGAAATTACTCGAATATTTATTTGTAAGATTTATTAGATTTATTTATTACTTTTAATACAGTGCGACCGCCGTCGCAAGGACAAGATAAGTAATCATTATTGAAACGGAGCAATAATCCTTCTACTGATATAAGGCGAGTAGTGTTGGTCGATTTGTTATCTCGAAGAAATCAATAATATGCTTTCTTCGAAAAAATTATTCTTATTTCAGGGAAAAATAGATTTCGATACCTCGTGATAATTTAAAAAGTTTGATATACTGTATAACAGTTAATTGAAAAGGTGTAAAAAAGCGTTTCATAATGTCAGTGAAAAATACCCGCGTAAAACGTGACAATGAAATGATTCGATTGTCCACTTAAAGAGCACAAAAGATAGAAAATTTCACTGAAATGATGTTACTTGAAAGCTTAGGATAAACGAAGGAAATTACTTTCACTTCGTATGACGTAAATTCCATGATCGTTTGACAAACTTTTTGCAAAATATTACATCATGGTATCTGCGTAGGTATCCCGAATTCCGTGGTGAATTAAGCGTTACTGTGGAAAATGTGTAGCTCACCATTTGAGCTCAAAAATGAGGAAATTATTGGTAAAATTGTATGACTTACCGCCGTTCTTGATATCCTCCTTCGTTTCATCCCCTACCGGCTGAACGCTCTCCTTGCTCGTGTTGCATCCCATTTTCACTCTTATTCCTTTCCCGTTTCTATATTCCTTCTATCCTCGAATTGCAAACGCCCACCGTTGCGTTGGTCGCGACACTCACCGTATAATTCGCAATTATGATCGACTAAGTGCTTTCCTCGTTAACATCGAGCCGTCGAATAAAACGCCGTGATTACGAAACTCTCGTTGCACTGGAAAGAACCAAAAACCAAAATCCAAGGAATCAAGAATAAAATACGACCCAATCACTAACGGCAGGAAGAATATACGTTGCGTTACAGCGCGGCGGGACGAGAGATCACAGTTTATTCGTCTGATAGAAAAGATGATCGGCGTTTTCGAAAATTCGCTTCTGCTCGGAGAGCGCCGGGGGTGAACGACACGGCGTGGTACCGGCTCCTGTGCAAGGTTCGTCAGGACGAGGATACGCGATGATTTTACGCGATTGATTCGGCTGGACGTGTCGTGGATTTGGACCGGTCGACGGTCCCTTCGGGCGACTATAAAAATCGGCGTACTAAAATATTATTTAATATTTATGTAACTACCGGCAAACACTAAACTCTACTCTACGGCTGTTCCACGAACACAAGTTCCGTCGACGTCGCGAGACGTACTGACACTGTCGACGACCCTGCCCTTGCGTCGCGACTACCCGAGTCGATATATATTCCTTTACGATCTTGGTGCGCGCACACATCCACGTCCTGGTGCGCGCGATCCAATAACAATGTGTGTACATTTACGCCGAATCGGGCACAAACACGGCTTAAATCAAGCGAAAGCAATTACAACCGGTAGCCACGTAATGCCGAGCATACCGGCCTTTATTTCTATTTCGTTTTCTTCTAAGCTTCTCGATTTTCCTTTTATAGTTTTCGTTTTTCGTTCATCATTGGCTAGATAAATTTGACCCGCCACATTACCCGTCCAATCGGCCGCCACTCCCAACTCCTGTATACCATCCGAAGAAGAACTTTTTGCGAGCTACGATCGATTTCATAAACGGATACTCCGATGCGAGCTAGACTGCTGGCAGACAGGCGCCAACTCTCAGGCATTCCTCTCGTTTTCTGGAACGAATATCGATTCCGCGGTTTTGATAATCCTCTACGATTCAGTACCACTGATGATTCATGCCTCATAGACGAGACCCGTGCATTCGTTTACGTTTTATAGTCGCGTGATTCTCGCGGCGAATAGCACTGACAAATAGCTGTGCTCGTAACGTTACATTCGCGGATATAAGCTTTTTCGGGATATTATAAATAAACAACGAGCACAATAAGCCTGGACAATGAGTTGTAGGAGATATTTATTCAATGTAGATCACTCAGATAATACTTTATAATCTTTAAGTAACTACGGTTGATTGACGATCGAAACGTGTATTGACCGAAGTTCAATTTATACAAAACAGGAATTGTGTACATTTTACATGTCAGAAGTGCTCCATTTATATGCTTCTTCTTGAAGTGCTGTCTTCGCGTTTTGCGCTTCGAACCACTTTTTCTCGTAGCCATTACTTCTGTCGACACCGTCCCAGCGGTAACCAGGTTTGATACCGAATCGATTTGGCATGAAAGATCCCTCGTAAGTTGGTCGATCTGAGACGATAACAAGCATATTTAATAAATCAAAGTTTTTGATTTTTCGATATGAATTCGCGAACTGATCTTATTTGTTATGTAGATGCATTCTAAGATTTGGATTACAAACAGAGAAACAAGATTTTTTAAATTTAGTATTTCTTGGCTAAATTTTCTAAAATATTTAAAACATAAATTTCATGTTGACCGCGGTGGTCCCATGGTTGAGATATGTGAAAGTGTGTTTATTGTACCTGGTTTTCTCTTTCCCTCCTTAATCTGTTTCTGTTTAATATATTCCAACATCGGATCGCCTTCTCTTTCTTGTTCTCTGAGTCTTTTATCCAAATCGGCATCGTCTGCATATCTTGCAAGTGGCTTACTCATTTCGTAGAGATCGTCTTTTAATTTTTCTTCACGATCTTCGACTTGTTTCAACCTGAAAGAGTGATCGTGTTTTTTTTAAACATGAACATTATAGATTTTAATATAATTCTATTTTTAAAATTCGAATTAGATTAACTTACCCCTTTCCCCATTTAGCATACTTTTCATTCAATTCTGTCTGTTTCTTCTGTTTCTCACGCTCCTCTGCTGCTTCTGCTTCTAAATTACGTTTTCTACCAGTTTTAGTATCCCGTAGGATTGTAGCCTGACCGACGCCAGTGACTTCTTTACAAAGCTAACAAATTGAAATCGATCGTTTTATGCCAATACAATATATAATACAAATAGAAACAGAAAAAGGAAAATAGGTAAATACCTTGCTAAAGTGTTCAGCTTCTCTTTTTTTATAAGCTTCTGTTTCCTCTCGTAATGCCCTTGCATCTTGCAATCCTGCTTTCTTTCCATCTAATGTTTTCTTCATTCGTTTTTCGCTATCTTCTATATCGTCTCTATGCTTTGAAACCAACTTTTTATGATTGCTATAATCCCTTGTAGATTTTTCTTTTCTGAAAGCATCTTCGGACTGATATCTAGCGTCTCTTTTCTTTTTCGACTTGTACAAATCTCTACCATCTTCCTTAGATTTGCTTCTACTTCTGTCCCTGTTCCATCTACAAGATGGACTCGTATCCAAATCAGGATATCTCTTTCCTGACCAAGTACTTTTATCAGAATGCTTATGACGTTTACTCTCTTTGTATAAACTTACATGCGAGTCTTCATGTTTGTGCCTCCTATTTTGTCTAGGTGGACTAAAACCAGAATTACCATCCCTGTACCTTTGTTTGGTACTCAAATATATGTCTGTCTGTTTCTCAAATCTTCTTGGTGGACTTAAGTCTGAATCAGAATCCTTTTTCGATATTCTAGACTCTAAATCCGACTTTCTTTTCTCATACTCGCCTTTCTTAGTTTTTCTTGGTGGATTTAAGTCAGAATCAAAATTTTTATTTTTTTTATTTCTTGGTGGACTCAAATCTGTATCGCTTCTACTCGTATGTTTTACCACTTTCTCAGACTTGTGTTTCCTATTCTTCCTGGGTGGGCTTAAGTCAGAATCATAGTTTATAGATTTAGTTTTTCTAGGTGGACTTAAATCAGAATCGTAATTCTTAGATTTAGACCTCCTGGGTGGACTTAAATCAGAATCATCGTTTCTAGATTTAGGTTTTCTAGGCGGACTTAAATCATGATCATAATTCTTAGATTTAGATGTTGTAGGTGGACTTAAATCAGAATTATTGTTCCTAGATTTAGATTTTCTAGGTGGACTTAAATCTGGCTCATAGTTTTTAGATTTAGACGTTCTAGGTGGACTTAGATCAGAATGATAGCCTTTGTTAGGATTTCGTCTTGGTGAACTCGTGTCAGATTCAGATATTTTCTTTTTCCGTCTTGTATACTTTTTGTTCTTATGAGAAGACATTTCAGCATCTGAATCACTATCACTATTCCTATTCCTGTGATAGTTCTTATTATGTGAATTAGTATGCTTTGTAGATTCTTTCTTGGGAAAGATTGAATCATTGTTGGAATCATTTGCAATGTATGTTGATTGCTTGTTTCCCTTGTATTGACTTGTAACAGTCAGATCTCCATCTTGACTATTAGCTATAATTTTCCATCTCCTTTTATCTGTGAAATCAACTGGTCCACGTTCATCCACAATACCAGCAATTTGAGGTGCATCTTCTCCGTCAATGAAAATATCAATTTCATTATCATCGATTGGTCTCATATTCTTCAGGTCTATGTCATCGTCAATGATTTTTACTCTGCAAAACACATCTGAGAATTTGTGCAAGGAAATAAATAATCTCCTTAAGTAACTTATTATTTTCTAAGTTTAGGGTTGGTATTGATTTTATACATTGCAAGGTTAATGCATTTCTTCTTCTAGTTAAATTAATCTTCAGCATTACTTTATGACAGAATCAAAGAAATGACAGGTAATAGAGTATATTTTTGTCACGATTCATTATATAAAAGTTTCAAACTATTTCACCCTAAAATTCCAGGCGCGTGAAACAATCATTATAACCTAAAACACAAAGGTTTCTTCTTGAAACTGCCATGGAAAGGTATGATGTTCTGAAATTGATACTTACGTCTTTGCTCCTACATTAAGCCTTTTCTTTTTCCTCTTTTTCTTATCGTCGCCATTTCCCGAAGATAAATATTTCTTCAAATACGCTTTCTGGTCTATAACTTTCTTCTCCATTTTTTTTAAAACAACAACGTCCACAGTGCACAGCAGTGTTTCAACTGGTCGTTCCGTTTCATAGCGAACGGTTTCTACCCCCACCTTCCGAGCGCTTTCATCTCCGCCATTTTAATGTGCATTCAGCTCCGCGCAGTTACTGACTTTCTCTTTTCGCGCATCCGTAACCCTGATGCTCTACCTAGAACACGCGGCGCGACATTTAACTTGTACTTTTCGCCTCGTAGGATTCTCAACCACACAGCACAGCGTATTTGCGAACATCTTGAAATAGCCACCATTTCTACAATTATCAAAATTATTGAAAACACGTAAGCTACATTTTAGCTAATGGTTTCTAGTTTACGAATTTACAAAATGTGCAATACCAGTACTCGTCAACTGGGACGAGCAACAATTAATGCTTTACTTTACGAGGAGGAGTTTCGAAAGCAACGGATAATATTCTTTAAATAGAAATACATATCTAACTACACTCAGTAAAATAAGTCTCCGTACACCTAACTCATACTATTTAAATGGTTAATAATTTTATTTTACGTGGTAGTAAATGAATAATTCTTCTGCAATTATTTTTCTAATTGTCTTTTTTATTCGTGTGGCAAAAGCTATTGTCATACGATTAT
>CM052168.1:0-17694 GCA_028455555.1 Augochlorella aurata | reverse complement strand
ATTATTAACACGTTAGTACCGCTATTAACACGTTTGCGTTTACAAGCTCGGGTCGGCACGGCTGCACGAGAAAGCTTCAGCTATCTTAAATGACATTGAGATACTTTTATCGGCACTGTTCTGAACCCAGGTATTTCTGATCAAATTTAATTGATATACCCCGTATGTCTTTACCCTCGTGATCGTATGCTGCATATTCTCATATACATGTACGTTATAACTATTTGCATGCACATAAAGTTACAATATTTTTTATTGAGCCGTATGTAATAATTTTTCGTACGACGTTGAAACCGAGCGAACCGAGAACGTTGCAAGTGACTTTTACTAAAACGTTCAACCCTTTACGCTTGAAGAATTGTCTATCAGAAACTCAAACGTGTCCATTCGCGTACTAGTAAGTGTCAAGCCAAGTCAAATATAAAATGTAATAATGTTGAAAATGACTGAAATGTTCGAGTGAAATTTGTTTTAAAAGTGTACTGATACAAACTTTGTGAAATAAAAATGTTGTATCTTGACAGTACCATAATTAAAATGAAAAGTGTATATGAACTTTTCTACATTTGCATTCAAGAAACTATACTTCGATAGTTGTATGAAATAGACAATGGATAAATATGCGTGTCAAGGATCATCCCTTTCCCTTGCCAATTCAATTGAAATTCTATTTTAGGAACTTTGTCATCGAATAATGTTATTTGAAATAACATTATTTCAAATATTGTATTGAATTATTGAAACAACATGTAACTTTATTTCATAATTATTTTCATTATTTTCTATTGACTACGTCAGATGATTATCCCGCAATGAAAAACATTTTTCTGAAAAACAACACCCCTCTTTCATTTTCCAATAAAGCGATCATTTTTTGGAGTCATCCAAGCAAAATGCTGCAAAGATTTCTTCGCATTAAATCTTTTTGTTGAATATTATTTCAAAGATACTTTTATACCTTTATTATACACATTTGCACATTATTTCGACGATTATTTCTTTCGCCATATTTGAACTAAATAAAGACCGAAATAATTCTTTATTTAAAATTGGTATTCAAACAATCGCATTGAAGATAACGATTCGAAATTTTATTTCGTATTTTCATTTCAAATAAAATTTGTTCAAGTCTGCTCGAAAGAAGAACAACTAATGAAAAGGTCTGCAACAGTCTAGGCGTTCTTGCAAATAATCTGAGCTCTCATTGTAGCAGCATAAACAATGAAGTCTTATTTTTTTCGACAACAGTTCCCCTCTGTTTCGACCAATTAGAGTCTGCGAAAGTAACGCGAGTGCCCTTAGAAAGTGGAACATCAGTGATTTTTACGCGGTGCTGTGGATCTAACACGGTGCACGCATTAAAGTTGTCAGTCCCGGTAACAGGATCTCGTTAGGAAGGAATCAATATGCACTATGCACGACGGCATTCGGCGCCGTTCGACAAATGCGGTTTCGAAGATAAACTTTCATTGGCGCAGTACTACACGCGGTGGCATCGATCGATTTCAAAGTTATGTAGCTATCAAAGGAGCAGCTCGTGTCTTCTAGTTTGTTTTTTCTTTAAATTCCGATTTTCCTTTTGCTTTCGATCGCTTGAGTGCAGTATACTCAGTGTTGTACTCTTTTTTGTGTAACCAGTAGATTGTGCATCTTTGCGTAAATTCCCATTTGCATAGGTTATTTGATAAACTTTGGAATTAAAGAAAAGCTTCATTCGTCGACTAAAACATTAGTCATTGTAAAAGAAAATAAAGTAGAATTTGTTAAATTATACTTTCTCTTGCATTTTATGGTTCAACATATAAAAATGTTAAAGAGTAATTTTTTTACAAAATACTTTTTAATATTGTTGACATTTAAGGTAAAAGTGTCAAGCAAAATTTGGAAGCTCACTTATTGGTAATGTAAGATAAAAAATAGTATAGAGAAACTTGTAAATTGACTGTCAAATTAAGATAAAGAACTTTTATGATTAAAACAACAAAGTAATGCTTTTTAAGAAATAAATTGACGTTTTTGAAACAAAAACGTTGAGCGTGGTTCAAATTTGATGGCAATCAAGATTCTGTAGGAAATGTGATCGCGCAAAAATTCAAAATTAAACTTTTCTTAGTATCAAAAAGATTGCCTTTTGTAGTATCTGTTTACCATTTTCCTATGTAGCTCCTTTCATCAAAGTGCAAAAAGAGATTGCCGCTATCTGACCGAGAATATCGTAACTCTGCTATCGATAAGGACGTTGACTCGTACCATCCTACACAAAACATTTGGTACGCAATGAAATGCAATAAATGTTTAAAGTGTGTGCATGAAACGACTACGCTTATCGAGCTTATAATGAAAGGCACCTAACATCCGTAATGTATTCATAAATTTCCTGATAGCGCGAGTACACGTAATTATTGGGAAAGATCTTTCGAAAGTTGCACACTTCAACATTTTGATGAGTGGAACGGTAACAAATTTTGCAAATCATTTGGAATTAAAAAATTCTTTAACAATTAACTTCTTCATGCAATTTTACAATTTATAACATTAATGTAGTCTGATACAAAGTAGCTTTAGTTAACAGAAACTACAAAATAGACGTAATAAATAAGTGACTGCTATAAAAATGGTGAATGAGTCTTTTAGGTCTTATGAGTTAAACAAGATCTACTAATAAAATTTTTCCTTTAAGTACAAAATATTATTATTTCATTTCTTAAATTCTTATCGTTCCTCTCACATTGCAACATGTTTTTCGAATATAGACACAATAGAGTACCGCAGTCGAGAGCAGTTTGAAAGAACAATATTCATCTGAAACTCAATTATAGATATATCAAAAGCAAGCATTATCTTTTTGCTTCGTTTCCATCTACGAGTTCATCTCGATCCATTACGTCACAGACCTCTGTCTCCGGAAATTTGATTCGCGACCTCTCATTGTTAACACAAAAGGCATGCGCGAAAAGTTCCTTTCTTCTTCTTATCTTGCTTAAACACCTTCGCAACGGATGACTCAATATCGCGTCAAACTTGACTCGGGATTTTCTTGTACACTATTGCAATAAACAATTATGCATATAAGATCTAAAACGTATGTTTTACCAATACTTCTTGTATGTTGTTCAATAAATCATGAAATATTCTGATAAACATCTTATAACGTCGAAGGTGACCGCCATTGGCCACTATCGAACGCAACTTACTATTCAAATCCTGTCATTAAGGTGTTAATCGTCTCGGTCGATCGTAATCATCAACCCTTAATCATTTAATTTATTCAGGGACGCGTTTATCGCTCTTCTTCATTTTCAAGGCTAATTCCATGCAATTTGAACTAAGTGATTGCATGTTCTTCGTGACGGTTTTGCTTTTCTATTATCATTTTACTGGTAGTTATCGACTGAACTGTATCAACGTGTTTTTCACGGTTCCTCTTTTCCTGTACTTATTTTCTGTACCCCGTTCTCGACGACTAGACTGCACTCTACATGCAACAATCGCTGCTGAATAACGCACAGTAGAATAACAATTTGTTTAAAATTCAACAAAGATTTTAGACTCTTCTGTAGCGAGAACGTTTATCGAGAGAGTAGGTTCGTATCTAGTCCCGGATTTCATCTCTTCGCTCTTGAAAATCTGAATTTAAATAAACATTCACTTGTCTCCCTTTGATTACTTGATTCCCTTCTCTTTCACACACTTAATACATACACCTTTCGGAAATTACGATCTATACACCAAGAATAATAATATCAAGCTTACAAATTAATTCGTGATCCTCGCAATTGTAATTTCATCTGAATTCAAGTCTTCCGGCTTCCATATTGTCATTAATTGTTTCTAAAATTAAGTGTGCACATATTCTTATAAATTCACAGTGGATCAACCAGTACACTTAATGAAACTGATAATGGTTTACCATTTTGTCTATCAAAATCCTATCGATAGATTTTATTAATAATTACGTCATATTTAGTCGAAATTCAGCAAGTTTCTTTTAAATAACAATCTAAGAAGAAATGATTAAAAAAACGTTACTCGAGATAATTTACTAGTTTATAGATAAAATTGCTATCGATATTAAATTGTTCATTAAAATGCCCACAATTATGAATTTTTGTCTCATTATTTCCTATACAGCAATTAAAGTTCACGACTTTGCTTCTTCTCTACTATCGTTTCTCCCTTTCGCAAATTCTCTTATCCAAAATTATTCATTTTATTCTTCGAGTTTCTCTGACCCCGTCATCCTTCGAAAATATTTTTTCGTTAATGCCTTTTTTATTCGCAGCCTGCCCCCCTCCTCCAAGCTCTCTATCTCTGTCGCTCAATTTACTTTGCTATTTATTCGTCTCTGTCCTTTTCTCTTTCTTCTGTTCCTCATCGAGAGTCTTCAACGAGTACTCCTTTCTCTTCACTCCACTCTACAGACTAGCCAGCCAGTCAGGCTCTCATGGTGTCCCATGTGTTTGTATATCTGAAGCGAATTTGTGTGCGTGGTCCGTCCCTAGCCGGGAACTGCATCTCAAGAGGACTCATCGTCCTACCGCTCCTGTTGAAAATCAGAGGCTGACTCGTCGCCGACAAGTTGATTCAATGATGAACACCTTTTCCCTGCCTGGAAAATAACGATACGCGTTTACCCGGCTAGCAAAGTGGCCCAGATATAGTTTTTTTGCAACGGTCGAAGCCGGTTTGCAAAGTCAACCTCCCACGAAAGTAGGCGGACCTGCGGATAGAATCACGCGCAATTGTGATCCAGATGGATCAGTCGGCCTTCGCGGAGTGCGAATGCGTGAATTTCATGTTCGGCTAATAATTTCCGCGTTATTCAATCAGGATATTGTTTTTATTGTTAAACAGATTTATTGAACACTTTGATTTTAGTGGAAATATGTGATGCTGTTTAACAATACATGAACGGTTGTCCCATGTGTCTCTTACCGTTGCCAATCGTCCATATGTTGGACGACGAATAGATTTCAACGAAAACGATGCGCTCCTCGATCAATAGAAATCATCATAAGGATTTCATGCATGATAAGATTATGCTGGTGTAGTCTAAAACATTACAAAAATTGAGAACATGGTTGAAGAGTATACAGTTTATTGCAATTGATCCAGACAGTTTTTGGTTTGCATAAAAAATCGCAGTCTATAATTTTTCAAAGTAATAATTCGTTTGACTAGTTTATTAAAACTTGCTCGTATAGTGTATGGATATTTTTAAGTGAGCATAATGCACTTTTAATTAACATAAACACTATCTTCAAATTATTATGCATGTTTCTGAGTTTCCATCATAATTGTTATCATCGTTACACTATTAATTATTTTAACTTTATCGAAAGAGAAGGGAAGATATTTATCAAACCGAAAATGTCAAATACAACTTCTAAACAGTTTTAAGTTTTCGCCTCGTTCGATCCTGATGAAAATCTGCACGCTTTATATCCATCGTGGCGAAGCAACAGCGACCACATAATGCAATAAACGCTATCACGTATATGTCCTTTTAAAACGTTCTCACATTCAGCTTCGTGGCTCCTTAGAGGTTTGACAGTAAAGATGTCACAAGTATGAGACATCGCGAGATAACCCTAAATGATGCGGCGTATAAAAGTTGTTGCATCGCTTCCCCAATTGGCGCGACGCTCTTCAAAACATGTAAAGGATGGCCATTGTTAGAACGATAAAAACTGAACGTTGTCAAGACGCTGATGACGCCGGGAACGTCATCTCGTAAAGTTTTGAAGTCGTTTTAGGATCATCTGTCCGGATAATCTCGCGGCGTTGAGTACAAAGGATTTACCAGTAAGGAGAATCCTGATATATACAACAAAATTGCAATTGGTCCGGTCTAGTACTCGATTAAATACCTAAAAAGGAAGGTCTCAACGAGCTTGTTGCACTTGAAGATTCAAAAATCTCGGACAGATCCGAGATAAGAGTAGGATGTTCTCCAGTGTCTCCAATCAAACCATAATATCATCGTTACACTGCGAATATTTATGCAAAGGAAACATTTTCTTTCGCAGTTGCAACAAACAAGAGCCCAATAGAAACTTTCTATGATAATTTCAGGGAATTGAAAACAATATATAGATACTCGAGTCTTTCATTTCATTTCAAATCCGCAGTCTAGTCATCGTGATAACATTCTAAAAATACGTAAACGCAGGTGTCACTTTGCAAAAGTGTACAAATAAGTTTCATTTTGCATAGAAATCCGCGGTCTACTGATAATTTCTTAGTCGATCAATATTGGATGCATTAAAGAATTGAAGAAGAAGAAATAAGTGTGTCGATTAATATTAATGTTTCTATTAGGATGAAGTAAACGAAAGGAAATTGCAAAACGCGAGTCGCAGAACGTTCCGCGGATATTTCGCGCACCTATCTCGTTTTACTGAAAAATTAACGATTCTAAAACCCGCCTCTAATTGCATCTCGACCGTCCATTACATTTTTCGCGGATGCAAGTTTATGCGTTGGAATCACGAACGTAATTACGATTCTAAGAGAAATTAAACAGCGATGTTAACGTCCACTTGTACCAATTCCTGGCTTTCCTGCTTGCTCAAGTAGCTATAGCCGGCGAGCTTGTATCGCAGAATTTCAGTAGGTTTATCGGCAGTGAAGTTACGATAATGTTTCCTGGTCAGGTGGCGGCAGAGGCTGCTTTAGAGCTTCTTTACACGCCTAGCGGCCGCACTAAAGACATGGAAATATGCTTAACTTATTACGATAATTCCACGTTTCTCTCTTTGTAATGCATTTCATCGTAAAGATCATTCGTCAGTACTTGCGTGGACTTTTAGCTTCTGTTTTCAATTAGACGGCGACCGTGCAAACACACTTTTCGCGTGTGTCGAACATTCTTTTGCGTCTCTAATTAAAAATGAGGAAATGATTTTATTTCCAGAAAATTTTTATCAATTGAAATGTTAACAATTATTTTTTTACATGAAAATGTCGAAAGTATTTTTTTATATTAAAGTGTCTAAAAGTGTTTTTTATATTTTAATTACATTTGAATTTTAAATACAACCTATTTAAGTGCATGTGGTCGTCCATTTTGCGGGACAATTGTGTATATCACGATAAGACGAAACTTAAGTGTAATGGTTAAATACGTCTTACTTAAATTTATACATTTATGATATATAGTGAATATAAAGACTGTATGCAAGAATATGCAAACTGCATGTAAGTTATATACGAAGTATATGCAGCATAGAATTGGAAAATATGTACTAGCGTAGGTACTAAAAAAATTGGTCAAATTGTGTTACATATGAATGTATTTAATATTACGCAAACTATTCTAAAAAATACTTACGTTATACTTATTTTGTGTATTATTTGAATATCAACTTCTCGGCATTAGAAACAAAATATAATAATACATGTCTTATAGAAACATAATATTTGTACACGTTTACAACTATATTGAGCTCCATTCAATTTTTAATCTATCATTTCTATAAATTATTAAACCTTCAATCATTATTAACTTTATAAGCTTTTTACGCATTTGATTATTAATATTATACTATACATAATACTTTTATGCACTACGTTTCATGCATAATTTACGTAACGATGAACTACAATATGTTTTTTTAAATTATCAATCGAAAATTGATGCCTTTTGTCGGCAAAAAATTAGCGCAACTGGAGCATATTTTAATTTACTCCATCTTGTAAACATCTAGGTGTTCCGATACAGACTTTCAAACATTTTTGAATTTCTTGATATTGTTTCTCTGTCATAAACGCTGCGATGCAAAAATGTGATACAGAAAAGCACAAGAAAATCAAAGTATTTTACTCTTTAAAGACGAGTTTAAATAAAATCTAACCATTTCCAAGCGAATTTGTAATTTGTAGCGAAATTGTGCATATGCATGTATTATAATATACGGAATATGCAGCTTCTATACAAAATATGCGAGGAACATGCAATATGCGAAATATACAAGAAAAGAAAAATATTTTTCATATCTTCTAATGATGAAACATATTTCAGTCAAAGTTTTGTCTGTTGCTTATTTTATTTATTTTGCAATCTATACGTCACTTTTATAAAGTCACGTTCTACTATATAGCATGATTTATAGTTTCACTTCCTGATTACCAACTACAATATCATTATGTTTTCATTTTCAAGAAAAAGGTTGTTCGCATTTTCAATGTACTAAAGAACACAATATTTATCCCGTAAATTCCGATTAAGATTTAGCGTGTTTCGTAAATAAGCAATAGGTTCTACAGCCACTCATTGCAGTATATACAGCCTATGTACTACCAAATGTTGAGTTGCTATTTGTCATAACACCAAGAGTAGCGTTCTTAAGCCTTGGACTACGGAACGGGAAGTAGCTAGTGATAAGTAGTACTCCACAAGACTGATGCTTGTTTAAAATAGCAAGTGTTGTAGACGGGACTTTCTACGTGGTCTTCAGCTATTAAATGATCGGTCAAAACATAGTTGACTTTAGAATTGCAAGCTTACGACTCTGCTGATTATTGTATTCAGTCAACAGGCTTAATACTACAATTTGCATATCAAATATATTTTATTCGCATTAAATACTTATCGGCGGATTTTATGGATCTATAAGAAAAATGACTGGTTCAAATAGAAAATAGAGAATTTTAGGTTATCGTTACATTATTTTCAATTTATTTTAATTATGAAAAGGAGAAACAATTTTTGTTTTGTTAAAGACCTGCAGTTTAGTTTCTATTTTTAATATTTGTACCGCACAAACACGACTAACTGTGATTAAACAAAACACGATCAAATGAAATTATTCTTCAATGAATAAATAAGCCACGTTTGCACATCTGCAAAAACATATCAATTTTAGAAATCCACTTTTTCCAGAACGCCAATTATTATCTTGGAAAGGAAATTACCGTGGTCAGTACTAATAACGTTGCTACAAGTCATCGAAATGGGGAATATTAGTAATTTCAATTCATTGAAAAAAAACGTCCTTCAAGCAAGCTAATTCACTGCTCAGTTCAATTTCATTAAAACGGAGGACAGCAATATCTACACAGTGCTTTCGGTGAAAAAGAGAATGTAACACTTCATTCGCCTTGCCTTCTACACGGATAATATCTTCGGCGAGCACACTAACTCGCCTCGTTGAAAAGTTTCTGCTAAGGGTGGAACGATGGTTTTTCATTTTCTCCGTGCAGCGCGTTATAGCACGCTAATAAAATTATATTAATTAGTACTTTCCAATAATAAAACGGTTTAAACTGTCGTTTATAAGTAGAAAACGGGCGTCACGGATTTTACGGCAGGCGATCCCGGCGCGACCCCGAAGAATCGCACCTAATTATCACCGAGTCGAGTTTCCGTGAAACTGCAACAGGGTCTCGTTTTATTGCTCGCGCGCCGGTGGAACGTCATGCGCGCCTTTAATATTGGACCAACGATCTTTTATGTTCATTATAACCAGCGTGGTATCATCCAGCTGCGCAGGATCAACGATCAGCGTCGCTGGGACCAGCTCATTCAGCAACAAATGTAGCGGTGCTTGCACTACTGCCGGTCATGTCTTGTTCAACACGCCAGCGAGATACTTTATTGCTGATAATTCGAGGCTGGCCCCGCGAGAGACGTGCTGAAGTACGCCATTTACATTCCTGTCGTGATCACAAATGCATTTTATATACCGGCTAATATTCTGCCTGATCGCGTGGGCTAGATAAACGCGGACATACAGGGTGTTTCAGATGTGTACGCGGATACTTAAACTCGCCGAGTGAAACTCGGGTTCCACGTTCCTGCGCTATTATATCTGATTGTTACAGGCTTTTCGTATTTTACACGCCGGTGGCCTGGTAACACCTCGACGAACCCAACGTCCTTAAAAGTTTCACGAAATCGCGGTAATTCGTTTGAGGGGGAGGGCTTCATGGAGAACCGTTAAAATAAAGATGATTTTCGGCATTTTTTTCATAATGTATATATTCCACACATATTCTTTGATATTTCAAGAAGTATCAGTTTGTTTATTGTTACATTTTATCGGCGTTTACTTGAATAATAAATCTTGTTCTTCATAAACCTCTCGACGGCGCGCAGTCTAGAAATTTTTCCTTCGATATAGAACGTGGTACCACAGTATGATAATGTATTAGTTATTAGATAATGTATTAATTATAAATTAATTAATATATTATTGTTAGAATGAACAATAGTACACATAATATATTACTTATATGAAAATATAATAGATTATTTAAATTTAAAATGTTTATTAAATCTATTTATACAGTTTATTAAGTTACTATTCGATATAAAAGGTCAATAGCATGGCTTGGTGATGAGACAAAAACGAAATATCCAATTCTATTAGATTCAATTTAATTCTATTAGATTTAATTTAACGTGGATTTAGTGCTTTAAATAAACTCGTTATTGAGAAAAAGAAGCCGTCTAGATATTGAAAACCATAGAGATTTGAGCTTGAAAATGATTATATTGATAACACAAATAAAAACTCTTTGCAACAGACATCAAGGATAATAAACTAATCCGGATATTATTTTGTCGAGTTGTTTTCTAACGTGAAACGTTAAGGAAAATCAAACTGGAAACAATTTTATATATGTATCGTTTTTATTTGACGAACTTTATTTCAGAACTTGATTTGCTATTATACAGGAGATGGGAACACTTTTATTGCCAACTTACCATCCTCGAAAGATCCATGAAATAGCAGTAATTCGATTAATGAAACGAACATTATAAAGTGCTCTATTATGTCTAATGGTTACTTTGTATACCTAACATGTCGATGGGCTATCGTTTTCAGTGTCAACCTAGTATAAGTACCACGAGATTGGAGTTATTTATTTAATGAAACAAAGTGGGAAAACTTGAAATATGCGATGGTAAAGGGCGATTGCAAAATTCAGAAGAAAATATTTTCATATTATTACTTCTTATGAAATTATGATATAATTATATTATTACTCCTTATGAAATTACAATATAATTATATTATTGCTCCTTATTATCAAAATTACTGAAAGAAGTAGTACAATTTCAATTAACTTCGACGCTTTACAAGCGATTTGGAAAATTTATATTTTGCACAAATATCGAAGTACGACAATATGTACAAAATGAACTGGAATTGTATACTAACTAACTTATGCAAGCAAAAGAATTTTCTTACAACTGTCTTTCCAGGAATAAAGCACTAGAATTTATTGTTAGGCAACTTAATTAATCATAATATTATGTCGCATTTATATGTATATACATTATTTCTTGTTAAATGTGATCTTGAAAAGTTTTTATTTAAGGTAATTGATTAAATTGTATAACAAACTTTATTTCTTCGAATGGTTACTTTTGTAAAATTGAAAATACGTCTGCTTTCTTTCTTTATACAAACGTCCCTACTCATTAAAACACTATCAAAGTTTTAAAAATAAATTACAGTACTATCTTCACTATATCTTCACTATCTTCACTATATAAATAAAAAGAAATAGTTTCCTATATTTTATACAATTTATACCTAAAGTTAAATTACACTATGTTCTATATTTAGTTTATCTATATTTATTATATTTTCTATATTTTCTATATTTTCTATATTTTCTATATTTTATATTTTATAATTTTCACTAGAAATAAGACGAACTAAGTTAAACATTTTCCATGTATACTTAAGATTATAAGAAGTGCGAACCTGAATACAATATGCGTATAATAATAATAATTTCTTTCGTATGTTATCTCAACTGATCATTTACGAAACTATGATTTACAAAGTAAAAGGGAGCTGGTGTTTTATTTATAATTGTACACATTTCAAGGTTTGACAAACTTTCAAAGCGGTCGCACCAGTATTTCTCCTGACATTGATGGAGAATCGTTGCCCCCTTTTTAAAAAGCTCTTGTTTGTGAATGTGTTCAACATGCTGAGTGACCACCTGAAATGAAAACACGACAGGATCAAAAGTTACAAAATTTATGACTCGTTATTCCGTTGTGGTGCTGATACGTACTACATAACCAGCCGCAGCAGGTAAACCTGAAAGCAACAGCCACCCATCGTGGTCGGGCAAGGTGTAACACAAGAATCGATCTGCCATAATGGACTATACTTTTCGATTTTCGAACGCAACTCTTAATCTTCTGAAATTACTCAAGGAAATTGTTCAGCCTCAATCGAATTACTTGTAATTTGTTTTCTGGGTTCTTCTCTCCATCGCTGAACTATACATTATTATCATAGATTCATTATGAGCTAGAAATGTCTTGTCTAATAGTTGCTTATCGGCAAACGTAGATATCGATGTTTACAAACCGATTTACTTTGATTTAATTCAAAATTGGAACCAAAGAAAACCTTAGTTATTATTATACGCCTTATTATTATTATATCCTTAGTTATTATTATATTAATATACGCATTGCTATATATAATACATATAATCTCTATGCATTTATACAAAAATTAAGTATGTAAAATATAAAACTGAAACATATTGGAAGAATATAAAATCACTCTTGACTTATTGGAATCGATGAACGAAGAAGCACATTTGCATTTCTCTTCTGTTTTTGATAGTTGATTCAGACAATTTTCATGTTGCATAAAGATTCGCAGTTATATGTATATTAATAAAAAAATGATATAAGTCGCCGATATCCAAGAGAACAACGGTTTTTGATATAATAAAATCAAACTGCATGCTTACCGTGCCAATTAAGAAGTTACAAGAGTAAATTGTAAAAAGTTAATAAAGAAATCACGAATTTTGTAGCAAATCTTACCAATTTGTTATTTCTAAAGTAAAGCTTGTACGTATTAAATTAAAAAGAAAATTGAAACCGTTAACAGAATTTATTTTACATAATTGAATATATCCATAACATAAATGAATGACTAAAACCTGCAATTTTTTAACAATTTAATTAAATTTACATGTACAATGAAATTATAAAGTTCAACCATGTAAATGCAAATTATGTGGAAACCACAATTGTGTTTGTCGCACTTGTAATCAAATTTACAATTCGACAGATTATTCTAAAGAGATGCCTATTTGCATCATAAAATACAATTTACGTTTGTACCATTTTCGGTTGTAGAAAATCAAAGAGTGCGTTCACTTCGGCTAAAAATTATCATCATTAGACTGCGGATCTTTTTTGAGGAGCGATTTACAAATTAGAAAATTCCTTACAGTAAAAATAAGATAACAATGCCATTCACATATGTTAATATGCACGTGTTTAGTAGTTTAGAATGTGTAAATGCCATAAATGCGCAAAGGTCCGCAATCTGCTCATCGTATTCCCGTTAGTAATTTCCATGCAAAACGATTTTGGCGTGCACAGAGTTTTACCAACTGTTTACCACTCTATAAACTTTTTAACAGATACTTTCAACAACAATATTAAAAATTAGAAAAAAACTCGTCAAAGAACCTTTAAGAACCGATTTGAGCTGATAAAATAAAAAGTTCGAGAACCTGCCAAGGACATTTTCGTATAGTAAACGATGAAAACCAAAGAAGCTCCGCTGAACAACTCATTTTCTATAAGCGGTTGACCGCTCTTTAAGCTCTTAGCTACCTGATTCGCCGATCCGATATCACTCTCAGCGAAGCGGCTGCGAAAAAATCCAGAAAATCCGCAAACCATAAATACGGGTTTACCGCGGACCTTAGTCATCGGCTCGCACAGTTCTCATATCCCGGTATAACACACGGCGGAAAATGAAAAGTTATAGAGTTTGCGACTCGTAACTCAGCTCCGTAGTTTCTATTAACCAGTCATGCAGCTCTCAGCCCTCAGCCGTGTTGAGAGAGCAAGAACCGAGGAGTCTCGCGAGTCGCTTCAGGAGCGAGCAAGGTGTAATGTCGAATCGATGTACCATAATCGCTTGGACTTAGGTGTCTTTCGTTCCGAGGCGAGTCCTCGGCGTGCTTACTGCCCACAGAACTGGTATACGCGTACCTTATGTATGCTCAGGTACTGGTTATATATACCGGGTGAAGCGCTTAACATTATCGTTCGGATTCACCTTCGGAAATACTCTTCTTCTACGTTATAGAATCCCTACGTGTTTACGCAAAAGGGAGATTTTTGAATGAGTCTTTCGCGACGAACGCAGCTGTCGAAATTCTGCATAATTTAACGGATTTTTAGCAGAAACGCGTGGAAATTGAATAAAAGAGCTGTAACGTTTTCGTATCACACTCTAAGTTATAGTATTCATGAATGTATAAATATTCGCGTATAGATGCAAATCGTTAGCTTTGGACGCGATTTTTCTATATTTTACCAAGTTTTCAGATATAAGTACAGGAATTGACGATAGATCATCATTTTTTAGCGTCACATCCTAATTCAGAATATCCATGAGTATGTGGTTATGCACGAATGTGGCAAGTTACATAAGAGATACTTTTTAATGAATCTTTGATGACAGAGGAAGCTGTGTAAATCGTTAGGTTGACATATGGCATTTTAAAAATTTACTTTTCACACAGGAATATACCAATGTTGTGTAAGAAGGTTGCAATTTGTTAATATTGTATATTAACTCATAATGTCGACGTTCCTTTAGGATTTAGATCAATAATTGTAAAAGAAACGATGTTATTAATGAAGAAATAATGAAGAAACGATGTTAATTAATTCTTTTAAACTAACAGCTTATCTTACAGGCGGATTGTCTTTGTTTTATGTTTGAAAAAATATAATTTCCTAGATGTAATTTATATCATGACTTCATTATAATGTCTATTTGACGAAATGATCGCAAACTCAATAAATTTGTTTACATTACACTGTTTACTTGTTTCAGAGATTTCAAAATGCTATAAATTTGTTTAAACTGTAGCAGCTCAAGTAGATATTACGTTTCAGAAATAAGAATATAAAGTCTTGTATATGTATTTTAATAAACATATCCTATTAGAATTACAAGTTTATTATTATTAATATCATTACTAGAAAAATTACTAGATTACTATGATAATAAATAAATTCATGATGATAATAAAATGATGTGATCGTTTTGTTAATAAATTGCTTTTATATAAAATTATATGGTTTTTCATGTTACTAAAAATATTATACTATAAAATCGAATGAAAAATAATTCATAACAATGTTCACACACTAAATTTCTTTTTCAGACAAAGATGGCGGTTTGCTGCACTATATTTATTATTTTACGGCTAGTATTTATCGACGCAGCATCGACTACGCCGGGAACATGGATGTAAGTATCTTTTTTATTTGGAATATATTAATATCATATAATATATAGTAGATTGTAACAACAAGAAATGACTACGTAGTTTAATTACATTTTCTGATCGTAATATTGTTTTTGAATCTGTACGTTATAGATTATACATCTATGTGAGATTAAAATAAATAGTTATTTCATCATATTTTAGGAGGTATTTTTAAGGCTTTCAAACAGAGTAGAAGCTTCAATGTTGTATTAAAAAAGATTTTAAGACATAATTAATAGTATCCAAAAATATAACTATTTCTAATTCCAAATTCTTACTACACAAATAGTTTTATTGTGCTTCTAAAAAAATAATGAAAAATCACCCACATAAAAGCATATTTTCAAATTATGACAGTCTTCTTAAAACCATACAAATATTTCTTTCAAACCGTTTTTCATGTTTTATATAATTTACTATTGTGTTTATAATTGGACTACGACTATTTCTGATGAATTTTTCCGAAGCACCTGCAAGACACAAGACTCAAATAGGAAATCACTATTTCTTCTTTTAATTTCGATAAATAACAGTGTTTTCAAATTTTGTAGCTGTCAAATAGGTAGTAAATAATTCTAATAAAATAAGATAATTCTAATAATAATTCTAACAATAATTCTGATAATAATAAAGTAATTCTGAATGCCCTAAATTGGATTAATAACTTATAGCAAAAATAGAGGAAATGCAGTATTAGTTTCTGTTGATAAACAGCTTTCCCTATAATTTTATCATTATTAAAAATGTGTTCTTGTAACGGTATTTTGAATGTAAGCAGATAAAAAGAACACGAAACAGTGCATCTATTGACGAGCGAAATCTCCAGACAACGTTATTCAACGCACGATTTTTTATCAACAAATGTATGATCGCAGCATCGCCCCATTATCTCGACGCAATCGATAAATTAACACGTCGCGTCGCGTCGCGTTGCGAGGAGAAAGGTGCGGCTGGAGTTACCCTCGTCGAATTCTGGCAGGAATTACCTACTCGCGCGACTTCTATAATTTATAGGCTCTTTGTACGGGCCGAGACGAAACCGTGTCGTGGGAACCCGAACGAAGATATTTTTCAAAACACTGGCCGTCTCTTTTTCTGACGTACCCATGCCATTGGTGTGTCTAATTCCTGAATTGCCGTTCTCGCCCCTTCATTCCACCCCTGCAAGTCCATGACAAATCACTGAATGGTCCCTGGATCACCGTAGTTTTTCGTCGCACGAAACTTCCATCACGCTCCAGAGGCCTTCATGCTCGACTCCGTAATTGGATTTTTCAGAAATTCCAAAGATCATGGCAGTTTCGTTAGCATTCAGCGCATTTCCAGGCTGTCGCCGCGCTGCGGTGGTAATGGCGATACCAAATCGCTGGGTCAGGTAAAAATGGTGAAAAACGACGAGACAGTAGACGCCATTCGGCAGGATCTTACTTTGCTTTTCACCCTTCTTTGGTCACACTAGAGAACTCCGAAACCAGTCAACATGGTTTTTGATCTCTCCTTTTACAGTTTGAGATATTATGAAAGTCTTTCTATGGGAAATTTTTTAATACTTTGCACTCGAATGGCAACTCTGAGGCGCCATAAAAAATTCTGATATCAGGTTTCAAAATAATTTTAACATCATCGAATTTGTTTATATTATAAAAAATTTACGAAGTGTAGCTGTTGCATGAGCTACAAAATTCAATGTCGTATGTATAAAATGCAGTAAGTTATATGAAATGAAAAAATACTGTAAATCAGAGAAACTATTTTAGATTTCGAGTTAAAATAGCCTCGAGTGCAAAGGGTTAATAAACTTATTTATTCTAGCTCATAATCGTACAATGTTTGAATATATCGAATTGTCACAAAACAAAATACATTTGAGTTGAAACATAACTGGTACATAACTTGAACTATATATATTTCAAAAGTAGTTAAGAAATATTAGATAAATATGAAATATATTTTGTTTAAAAATAATTAAAAATTTATTCAGACAACATCAACCAAATGATTTCTCTAAACAAATACTATACACACCTGTAGTACTAAAGTGCATATATTTTCGAATATAACGAAGAATAGTATTTTTAATATTATTTTCCTTCGAACAATAATGAATATTGCGTTAAAACGTGTACGTTATAATATATTTTCGTAAAATTTTGTAGACAACAAATGTTATAGTTTGTTATTTTGTTAGAACATTGTATGATAAACATGTGTCAAACGAAAGTATTCGATTATGCAAACGGAGTATCGCTCAATCAGCCCGTACAACTGAACTTCCACCGTGTAAACAAAGAGACAGCATAATACCTTCGATGGTTGATTCCGATACGTAGTCACTGACCTTTCGGATTATTACTGCTTTCTTTTTCTTCATAATCTCTCCTGTAAGCACGCCCGATCGAAAAA
>CM052167.1:2599063-2609425 GCA_028455555.1 Augochlorella aurata | reverse complement strand
AGTTATGCTCCCTGCATGAAACGGAAGCTAATAAACAAGGAGTATATACATTCGTTAATCGTGGTACAAAAGGAGGCGAACCCAAGGGGAGAAGGATTTTTAGGAAGTCGTTTTCACAAATCATCGTGCTAGTGTTCTCCAAGCACTGCGAAAACATCCTCGAAATTTAGATGAAATAAAGCTTTGCGCGTGGCTGTTACGCGTTGGTAAATCGCGAACCAGCGACGGAAGCGTCGCTATTGCGTCGCATACGATCGTCGAAAATTCAGTCGTACGACAATGAGAGGGAGAGCACAATCGGCGAAATCTCGGAAAACCAACGCCGCAACCGCGTGTGTACCGAAATGGGGGAGAGTAACAAGAAGTACAACGAATGTCGCTCGGCACTAATAACTCCGGCGCTGTGCTCAGCCCGCAAAAAGGCCGCTTTCGAGGCCGCGGGATATTTTGGCTCGCGATTGCGACCAACCCGAAATTACTGCCGGCGCTGATCGTTCCTCGTATCACAGTCACGCCAGATACCGAGCTAGATTATAAACACACGTGCGCCGAGGGCACACGGACAGACGGCGTCCCAGAGAAACAGATAGAACCGGCGCGCCGCGACGCGCCGTGGAAACTTCGGCGAGCATACGGGAGCCAGTCCAAAGGCGAACCGTGTAACTGGGAACAATGGAACCTATGTTTCCCTCTACGTATTAAAAAAAAAAACATGAGAAAGAGAGAGAAAGAGGGGGGAAGGGGAGACCAAGAGAAAAAAGAATAGAGGAAGAATGCAGCTCGGTGAAATTCAATAAAACTACCTACAACAGTTAAAAATAATGCACCATAAGGAAGCGGTAATAAAAAGGGGCAATCCTATTTTACGACATCCAGAACCTGTCCGCGTATACACGGTGTCGAGGAAGTGCTCCATAAAACTTTCCCATTAGTACGATACCGATAGAACTTCCTATCGTGGAAATGTATCGGATCAAATGTACCAGAAATCCGGATGAAAAATCAGAAATCCATTCCTTAATTAATAATTTCTTGATTGAATTAAAAAACGACGAACAAAGTAGTGGATTGTAATTGGAAATTTGCTCTTTTCTTGAAAATGTAATTTACAAACTCGTCGAGTCCAATTTGAAATTGGCTAACAAAAGGAATTGCCTAGCGATTGATTATGAAAGTGATTATGAAAGATTATGAAAAAGTAATTTTACACGAAATGAAACTAGTCCTACTACATATGAAAAATATAAGGATATGGAGCAGTTATTACCTTATATACCTCGTCTGCATCATGAGTATTTTAAAACACTGCCACATGAAGAACATAAATAAATAATAGCAATATCTTATGTTAAGTTTAATAATATATCAATATAATTAACGTTCGAAATAAAAAATACTACTCCTATTTTATTTCTTGTTATTATTTATAAACAAAATTGGATTAGTATGAAATATATTTTAAGCGATATTTAATTTTTCATAATAGAAATTAAATGATTTTTACAATTGACTAATTATGAAAGTGGTGTAAGTCTATTTGTAGCCCGTAAACATATATTATTTTAGTTAAATTCGCCTAAAAGAAATTTATGTAATCAAATTACATATTGATAAATTAGTAGAAACATTGCAAAACTTGACATAATTAACCTATATTTTTTAATTGACTAATATGTTAATACTCTAATTGACTAGTACTCTAGTAGCTCATGTACTCTATCGCCATCGCGAGACTGCCTCGTTGTTATATGCTTAATGCAAACAAATTCGTGTCACTTACAAAATTTCCAACTATCCTAGATCTATAAACAACCGTAGTCTATTTATTCGATAAAGGAAAATATACTCTTCTAACACCTATATTGCACTCTATGTATAGTATTCCAAACCTAATCCAAATAAATACAATAAACGACTTGAAGCAACAGTTTATATAAACAGTAAAATATTCAATATTTTAGTGTTTTCTGTATTGTTGTTGCGATAACGAAAATCATAATAAAAGAATCTATAAAACCATCGGTTTTAGAAACGTGTTGTAAGAAAAGCTACGGAAAATATTTTTCACGTGGACCACCATTTTCGAAAATTTGAGCGTTCCGATTAATAAAAAACGTTTTCCCAACAGTTTCGTCGGCTGCATAACAGTAACGGACATGGTATGGTGTATTTTATATAGCTCGCAAGCAAAACGGCAGTAGTGTAAATGGAAATCACCGTCATTTCGTTGAAAGCAGAAACGAAAACGCAACAAAAGAGCTGAATGTGATGTCGAAAAATGGGCATCATGAATGTTTCTACCTCCACGAACGTTCGCAGAGGCATGTAGCTGTATAAGGAAACTGCTTTGGAAGTAACACAATATGTATATCGATGGTGTTGTTCACTTTTCTATAGAAAGGGAATACTTCTTTGAACTCGCTACTTATAGTTTTTGCTTATTTTTCTGTGAATTATTTTAGCAAGGGAGCAAATTGATTAAAATTGAGAGATATATAGCATTCATAATAATGTTCGCTCAAATTGCATTATTATTTAAACAAGAAACATATAAAACGGCATCACGTATCATCACATACGGTGATGAGAATAATTATACACTCAAAATAACTAATACATTTTTAGTGTTATTTAAATAAAAACAAAATAAAACATCAAATTTGTATATCTCTATATTAGAAATAATAGAAAATGGAAATATAGAAACAAAGTTTTTTTTTGGTTTTTACTTGAACATTAGTGAAAATGTAAAAGTTACTTTGAGTTTGTAATTATTTACAGCATTGAAGCTAGCCTTCTTTAGCTGAGACACCCTCTATATTTAGAAGATAAAACCTAACAAGATGTCGTATTTGTATAATTCTATTTTCTATTATTTCTGATATAGAAATATACAAATATGACATCTTGTTAAGTTTTCGTTCAGATGTCATTAACAATTTAAAAGCTCCTTCGAGTCTATAATCATGCACAACAGTGTATAACGAAATTATATGATTATAAAATGAGTAGGAATTAAAAGTAATCACAACGAGAAAATACCTGTGCGATTTAAAACATCTGATTGCATTAATATTCGCATTCATTCTCAATGTGAAGTCTGCAACGCTTATTCGACTGGATGATACAAATAGAAGGATTAAAGGAATAATTGGATAGATAATACGGCAATCATAGACGAGTTTCACGCGTTTCACTTGTCCACGGAGTTGGTGAACGGAAGTAACACGACGAGACGCTCGGTATCCGTAGAAATTTGATTATAAATGGAAGCAAGTTTTCGGGAAATCGTCGTCTAACAACGTTCATAGCGGCGGGCTCTTGTTACCGGAAGATGGCTGGAACAAAACTCGCCACCGGTTCCAAAAAGTCCGTGGAAAGTGCAGGGAGTCTGGTACAGGGGATGTATGCAAGTCGGTAAGTGGAGGCACTCCTGCGCTAACCTGGCATATGGCCAGCGTTTCCTCTCTGTGACTTCGACTCTGCCTGCGAGAACAAGCCCGTTTGGTCGTAGTTAGGGAGAAACTACCCTCGTCGAATCTTCCTCGCGCTTTGATTGATCGTGATTTCCTTTCTTTTTCTACAGTTGCGGTTCCATCGACAATTTCACTATCTACGAGGTTCGGTCAAATACAAATCGGAATTTCCGTACACTCGTCGATTTGGTATAATATTTCTTTAAAAAAAAAACAGTCGGCTTATGTTTCTACGCATGGAGGACTCAAATACCAATCAATGTATGTCCATTCACCTTAAAATTGAGATAAATAAGGATTTCGCAAATTAGCTGTAAAAAGTAACGATGCCAATAATAATGCAAAACACACTTTTATTACAAGATGACATACGAATAACTTTAACGAGAAGAGAAACAAAAAAAATGTAAATGTTTTTTCCTTTAGGAAAAACAATTACCTCTGAATAATTTTGTTTAGTCGTTTCGTGATGTATAGGATATCCCACGTAACACTTTTCACGATTTTTTAAGTACTTCCAATAATTTGATAAAGAAATGTATTAAACAAAAGTTGATCGGTTTTTGATCGGCTGTATATTGTAATAAAAAAATTAAAAACAATTTTCTTTCTTTCGCTAATTGCCAAGATCACGTTCATTCTTTCAAATGATACTTTATATTTGTCACTTAATAGTCAAAATAGAAATATAATTTCGACTCTTAATAATAAACACAAGTTATCAAGAAGGTCACAAGTAGGTCATGTTATATTAGATCGTTGAAATCGTCTTGATACGAGCTAGAGTTACTGTTAAATAAAAAATATAATGTGCCATTTAAAAAAATAAAGATGACTTCGACAATTAGCGAAAAAAAGAAATTTTTTGAATCTTCTTGTTGCACTGTACAGCCAATTGAAAACTGATGAATTTTGTTTAAAAATTTTTTTTGTCAGATTAGGGCAAGTACTTAATCGTAAAAAGTTTTACGATTTAAAGATACGTTTGCACTGTGTAATGCATCTTCAAAGAAAAGTTGACTTACAAGGACTTCACGGACTTTGACGTCACGGACTTCATGTCTACGATTTGAATGAAATTTGTTTGGTGAATCCAGTCTGAGTCATTAAAGACTCGGATTCTGAATCGAAACAATTAAACTTCTTAAGACGAACTTATTTTGTTATGCCACAAGATTTTATAATTGCCAAACATTACGTTTGGATATTTTCATTATAATTAATCTTTCATATTTGTTGATCTATTCACACGTAAATATCAACGATCACTTAAAACTATCTAAAAATTATAAAATTTGAAAATTTTATTGTTGTCACTTTGTGTGGTTAGGTTGTATGGACTTTGTTCTGTAACGTTGTGTTTTTAAGGTATTTTTATGATCACAAAACAACTATTTTCTTCCATTTTCCAGCTGACATATCTCTCGAAATGAAATTAATTAATATCCGTGTTGCGTATTAATCATACAAGGACGAAGTTCTCTCACATCTCTAAAATAAAAAAGGCCACGGTTCGCGATCAAAGATGAATGCGCCAGATAATTGAATGTGTTAGAATTTCAGAATCATAATGGCGTAAGTCATTACTGAAATTTATTAAATTTATTAATTGTTAGGAAATTCGGAGTTAAATTAATTGATAATAAATTTCTAATTTATTTTTCAATCGATTGTTTAACATTTCGGACTTTACAGATTACATCTCAAAACATAGGTCAAAGTTTTGAAAAATTTTGAAAAATTTTAACAACACTCGATTGCTGTTAGTTAGCAGTTGCCGGATGAATTAATTTTATGAATTAATTGCCAAGATTTCTATTGCAATTGCAAAATTCGGAGAAACGAAAGCACGGGAATAAAATTTGATTTTCCGCGCAAATAGTTCGAATTCATCATTGCACAAGAATTCGGTTCATGACAGAAAACCAATATCGTTAACAAACTCCGAAATTAATCATTACATCGTCGAATGCTATTCCAACCGTGGAAAGAGAATATTACTTCTTCCTCCGGGAACATTGTAATCTAGCTCGTGGCAATTCCCAAAATCGCGAATGCCTGTCTCCTAGATAACTTTACGCATATATTTACAGACGCCGTCTGTTAAACTACACAGACCTCTCGAACCCCTCGACTAGCTTTGATATAGCTCACGACAATTGGTGTCGCAAGTTACACAAGCCACGGGCGATGTTTCCCGAACTGGCTGGTTACCGGCCGCGTATCTGTTATCTCCGTACCGGAAATGGGGTTCTCTTTCGCTGCGGTTCCACTTTCTTAATCCAGATTACCGGACTGCAACGCAGATAACGTACGGCAAAGTAAAACAAAACTCTCTACGAAATCGAACCGTCGGGTAGCGTCGCGTCGAGGAAACGTTCAACCGATCGTACGGATGCCGGCGAGCCAAGCGAAAACTATATCGCTCCGCTTCTAGTAGCAAACTATCTGCATATCTCGATAAACCTTTGTCAGACGATATACTGTAGCACAGTGATTCGAATTCCATAATTAGCTGGACAAAACATTAAGTTTTAACCCCCACGTACTTTCGCGGAGTAGAGTTCTAAGGAGAGTGTATCAATCACTGTGCCACCCTCTGGTTACTGTATCTTTAGAATAATTCTACTTATATTTATTTAGAAACAACGCTCTTAAATTAAAGATATTGAAATTTTTAAATATAATTTGATTTGTAGCTGTTATAATCGAATAAAAATTTCTTAATACCTGTAGTATGAAGAAACTAATTTTTAAAATTTCTGACAATAGTTTGATGCGTTTATATAATATAAAGTCGAAAAAAAGTACAAAAATGATGCTTTACAAAACAAAAGAATTATACTGTTATATTCATAAAACTTTCCCAAGTTATAAAAAAACAAACAAGTCGACTGCTTAGATATACTTTTTTTCTTAAAGTTATTCAATAAGTAGAACAGATGTACGTCCTTTTTCTATTGCTTTGCACTGTAACTGGATTAAGTTTTCATGCCTTTATCGATACTAACCCTGTTATGCCGAAGCAAATGCTACGTCTAACCTCACTTTCTTGTGTACGCAACGAACGGTTTTATTATCTTTTTAAAATAATATCCTAAGTGTTGAAGCACAAATGATAAATTCTGCTAAATAATTTAATACGGAATATTTCATGTTTTCACATTTTTGTTGTAGAATTATTTATATAAAACTGATAATAATAATTGAAGCAGAGTAATTCGATCAGTGTACAAAAATTGATACACATAGTATCAAGAAAAGGCTCAGTAACCGACACACAGTAATTAAATTTTCATCTCTTTAAGTCACAGTAACTTGCTCAAAAACTGTTTTGTTAGATATTTAGTGTTCTTTATATATTTAAAATATAAAGAAATTCATACTTATGTAAAAGACATCAACATACAATTTTCCCTAACTAAGGTCGCATCTGCTGCATTCAAAGTAATCGAATTTGAAGAACTAGAGTAGTATTTGGTCTGGAAGCAATTCATTTGAAAATCAAATCTTACGAAATCTAGTTTTGATGCTTTTATGAGAAATTGGAAACTCTGATTGCTTGACAATTTCAATACCCTCGATACTTTTCGGAATTGTGCCTGTCCTGATCGTTTGAATCAGAAAAAGATATAGTCCTCAGGCGATCAGAAGACAGCTTTGTGTTTACATTCTCCCTCTTACTAGCTGCCCCACTGCCACAGCTATCGAATGGTATTGGCCAAGAACGGTGACGAAAATCGTCGTCGGTCAATAACAACCGATATCTGTAGGAGTGGAGCAGCTAGTAAGAGGAAGAATGTTAACACAAAGATGCCTTCTGGTCGCGCGAAAACTATACGTTCTCTGAATCGTCTTCAACGTTACTCTCGTTCGACCTACGATAAATAATATTAAAAAACTGTCAAAATACTAGGCATTTTATTCAAAAATTTTCGACTCTCGAGGTGTAGAAAAATTAAATCCTACGTTCGTCAAATCCTACACTGTATTCTAATAAAAATGCATATAAAATACATATATGTATTCATGAAGTTGTGCTTATTGTCGTCCTTAATTATTTTATTTAATTTTAACAAATATTGAAATAAGATATATATAGAGGAGAATAAGGTCAGCAGATAATGATGACCAGGACTGTTGTTACGAAATATTTTTCAGGCAATTTTCCCAACATTACACTCTACATCCTGAAGAACCCGTTACTCAATTGCTCATACGCCACTGTGAGACAAGCCTCCGTGTCGCCTCTAATTGTTAGACTTTTTCTACAGTGTGACTGTATTGAAGTATAATTATGTCATACAGATAAAGGATTGGATTGAAATTTGATATAAATATATTTGATTCCTGTATCTTATATTCGCTTTTAATAAATAATGAATATGAGGGTAATAGTAGTCCCCCTAGTCTCAATACCGACAGCGCGATTGTTGTTATTGACTAGTGTATAATAAATAGTATTTTGTTAATTAGATTGATGTCAAGCTTTTAACATGAAAAAAATACGTCATGGGAGGTTTAAAAAAAATCAAGTGTACATCGCAATCTCTGGAAAAAGCGATAAAGCTGGTTACAGGAGGTCGATGCATTCGAACAGCTTCAATGACAATGAATATTCCGTTTCAACTCGACAGTCAAGAAGAAAAAAAGAAATACACTTCCATCGAAGACTTGAGAGGCACACTATTTTTATTGCAGAAATATAAAATGAAATACGACGATTACGTATAACGTGATTGCCGTTGTCCACTGGTGTAGGCAATATCGATCAAAAGCATTTCTTTTCGTAACGTAAATTGTTACGTTATATTTTATAACTATTTCATTACGTAAATTATTATTATTTTTATTATCCTCATTTATTATTATATTCATTTATAGTTTATTGCATAAGGTTTATGAAAAGCTGCTTTAAGTAAATATATTACCTCACACTTTGATTGTATTGCGATTCTTGCTTCAGCAACAGTTATTCTCTCTTATCACTGTGGTCTAGAGCTGTTCTGTTGATTGTTTCAATGGAATAACAGTCTATGATATCGGAGACTCTCCGAGCGACCTATTTACCAAATACAGTATAACTTTAAACTGCGTTGTCTCAGAAAGTCATAAACGCAAGATAAACCCTTCGTCGAGGTTCCCACACAATTCTGCAATCCCTGGCAGTAAGTTTCCAATCATACACATTCATACAAAGTTTTACGAAAAACTACCATGTTTATGATATTAAAATATTATTATATACAACTTAAACCGAACAGGGATGTATGGGAGTTTCATAAGAAGTAATTGACCGCAATATAACACTTTTCGTTTATTTTCACTGACAATGCAGAGAGAAAACAAAATGCTGCACAGAATAGTTTCCGATCAGGCGAAGGCATGGAAATAAGTTTCCGTTCAAAAATACAATTAACACGTTCCCTGCCGCGTGAACTTTCCGTTCAAGCCATTTGGTATTATCATTGTAAAATGAAGAATTCATTATGGAGTCAATTATGGACATCTTAATACTATTGCTGATGCCCTCATTTAATCGTGGGGCGTATACGCCCCACACGGCGTGATGGGCAATTTTTCTTTACTGTGACTTGTTTTAACCGCATTTCTGTTATTCCGATCAGTCATTTATTCGCGTGTCGTTGATACAATACTTACTGCATCACTGAAGCTAGGATTGATTTATAGTTCAGTGTGTTTCTTCAGTGTGTTAAACGAAGGAAATACGGTACGTACATATTATTTCAGTTATTTGTTAAACTAATTCCTAGAAAAATAAATTTATTGGTTTGTTGTGTTATGCATGTTAAACTATACAACCTTTCCTTGATAATTATGATTTTTGCACTATTTTAATTATTGTAAGGCATACGCCAGAAACAAAATAATACAAATGTAAAACGTGGGGCGCATACGCCCCACGCGGCTTGAACGGGAAGTCTTCAAAAAACGGTCTGGCAGGGAACGTGTTAATATCGTCTAACACTGCTATTATTAAATGTCTACAATCCATAAGTGACATTCTTCTCACGATGATTTCTCTTTGTGGTCTAATAGTTTGAGATCGAGACTATTCCCGGGCGACTGCATTGTTTTAATATTACTTTGTGCTAAATGATTCTTTACTATTTTAGTTCAGTAGCAGTTAGCGTTATCGTCTTGAAAGTTGAAGTCTTCAGAATCTCCAAACATGTCCTCTATAGTCGGATTTAAAAAGTGTTCCAAGATATGTATGTATATTTCCAAATTTACATTCTCATAGAGGATACACCATGATCTTAGATATTTTTCTTTATGATTTAAACAATTTTCATTGAACATTTCATTTGTTCTTTCCCAAGCAAATGTTGCTGCATCATTGCCGGCTCCAAGTTGTACTTGTGACTCGTCACTGAATATTATTTTGAACTAGTCATTCATTTTCCAATTCGCATGTTCTTTGCACCATTGTAAGCGTTTCTTTCTATGTGTTTTTGTGAACAAAGGTTTTGTGTTTGCTTTCCGAAATGTAACATTCATTTTATTTAATATATTCCTAACTGTACAATCGAAGACATTTCATTTCATTGTCACGTCGTCCCTTTTAGTACTTTTACAAAAGCGATTACAACGTTTACAATTAGAAACATAACCTGTTACATCATATCTTCATCAGTCTTACATGCTTCAAGCATCCTTACAATTAATGTAGTCATAACCGGAAACTTATTTCCAGAATTTTCACTGATTGGAAACTTTTTTCCGTCCAACATTCTGTTTTCCTTCTACCAATAAAAATAAATGAATGTTCGTTTTATATTGTGGTTAATTAAGCTGCCCTACATTCCTCATCGGTTTTTATTGTAAACAATAACATTTAAATATTCTAAAACACAGAAATATT
>CM052167.1:2491233-2509817 GCA_028455555.1 Augochlorella aurata | reverse complement strand
ATTTATTGAACATATTTTCCTGTTTCCCTTTATTTAATATATACTGTTCTTGTAGCAGAAACTATTTCGTTATTTAAGGTTCTTAGCATTGCCTTCTTCACCATATTGTACATTTGTTCATTCCGAACCCCAAGCAGTTATCTAAACTAATAAATTTTTGAATTAACAAATAAAATATTTCATATCATATTCATATTTAATATTCATATTCAATATTCGTATTTAATATTCATTTCATATTCAATATTCATATTTAATATTCATTTCATATTCAATTTAGTCTTAATCCTAGTTTCTCTGAATTGTTCGGTAGAAATTGCAATTTAGAGAAATATTACATTTCATCCCTGCATGTAAATCCGTCAATCATAAATTGTAATTACCATGTAGCAATGTCATAACTAAATTGTTCATTAATTTCTGGTTGACTCTGGTTGGCGATAGCCCTGACTTAGGGAAAAAGTTAGTAATATAGAATCCGAGTTCTAAACGAAATTAATACTCTCTATCCTTAATTTAGATACAATGTCTGGCTCTCCGATTCATATTTCAGAAACTTTTACACACCATAAAAACTAAAAACATTTCTTTTTCAATAGCCGATGCTCGTACTGATACGAAATTACTAGGACGATTGGTGCTTATGATACACCAACATAGACAATTATCTTTAGAATTTGTTCGTTTCTAATTAGTACTTGGATAATCTCTCGTGTTAAGGCATAAAATTCCTCAATGTACAATTATTAGCTTTTATTATATGTTTTAATTTTTCCGTTCATAATTTGGCGGATTTTGACAGCTACGTTATCTAGATGAAGCTACCTTGCGGCCAAAATGTGAAAGCCAGAAAAAAGTATCGAAGCCACCTGGCGGCACAAATGTGAATGCCAAAAATGCTATCAAAGCCATCTAGCGGCAAAAATGTGAAAACCAGAACGGACGATGAATTATGAATTACTCCTGCGCGTGAAATTAATATCTTGATATCTCAGCTGTTCTTATTCCAATTTGCACTTTTGATGGCTCATTTTACACACACGGCGACACTTAAAAATTCGGTAATCGTTAAAATTTATTATACATTGCTTTAAAAATCGCTATTAAAGTTTTTGAATAGTTTGATCGCAGAAAGGATTACACGGCTAGATCAATTACTTGGCACAAGAAGCTGCGTGCTTCTTGATCAGGGGATTAAATGATCAGGGCCATTTTTAAATGACCAATTTCACATATATGCAGCTTAAGTGTTGATTCACCGGGCAGGTTATCCTACAGTAGCGGTTACTTAAGATAATGCATTTTAATTTCAGTTATTCGCATGTTGTAACAACTGTTACCTTTTTATTTAATTTGGTTTTGGAATCTACAGATACATATTTCACTCTCGTCACTGTCGTTTCACTGTCGATACAGTTACTTTTATGCTTCTGATCCGCCAGATTTTTGTGAACAGCAGACATTAGTTTACGATAACCTGCTTAACGAAAAACACTTTATAAATTCGTTTCTTATTTTAGTAAGATATCTTCAATTGGTTTAAGCCCATTTACCGAACAAAAACTATGGGTAGGCTACGGAATTGGAAGAGATCAATGTGTTTTTTATAACATAACCATAATGTAGAGGTTTTATTCATAATGTAAAACTGTTCCTTAAATCTTCCTCGACATTATTATACCAAATTTTGTTTCAGTGACCTGCATTTGTAATTGTAATTATGGTTTTCGTGAATTTGTTAATCACCTAATGACAAAAAATAGATGTGTTTCGTTTAATTCAGAACACATCCCATTTAAACGATTCCACAGAAGATGTTTACAAAAATGTAGAAAAATTTTGGAACCTTCTATATGTTAATAGTAACAATAGATTAAAACACATCCGAAAAGCTTCCAGATTGAATACTTGTTAATATCTTGTGAACATTTTTATGAATATTTTTGTAAATAATTTCTTATTATTTATTAATTTGTTACATTGAAATATTTGTTCCTTGTTCGTAATGTGTCAAATATTTGTCAGTTATGTATGCATTATGTTAGACTATATGTTATCTTTTTATTATGTTGATATTTGTATAATTTGTTTATATGGCATAACAGGTTTTTATGCGTCGTGTCTATATATACACTTAACGTACCGACGCTCAGTAATTCTTTACAAAAAATGTTTCGAATAACAATTAGTCAGTACACAGTTTCTAAAAAATTACAATGCTAAATGCTGATAAAAGATTTTTTTATTCAACTAAAGAACAAAATCATTGCAATTTTCTTTAACATAACTGTATGCTATTTATGTAGAAATCGATTCATCTTCGCATTCCCTTTAAAAAATTATTGACGTACTTAGGTCGAAAATTAATTAGTTTAGAAGTTATGATTTTTGTCCCGAACGACAATAAGATCGCAGCACTGTGCGTCCTCGTGGCAAGTATAAACGATTGCTATAGGTTAGGATATAAGTTACAGTTATTGTTATTCATAAATATAATTATTGTTTCTTTAACAGAAATAAATCGTAACACTTTGTAACCAAAAGAAGACATTTGCTGACCTAGCAACTATTGTAAACAGATCAGAAACTGCATGGAAGCAAGCAAGTGGGGTACAAATTTTCAAAGACTGGGTTTTATTCTAATCGACTAGAAACTGGCAAAAAAAGAAAAAAACAACTGAAATCAATTTAAGAAGTCATATACAAATAATGCTGAAACAGTTAGAGCACAAAGGACACAAAGGGTGTTGCAGGTGTAAGAGAATATTTGAAAGGTGAGTAAGAATGAGCTACATCTATCGATTCAATGCGAAGCAGATTAGAAGCACACCGAACGTGCGCAGCTATACACAACATTTCTTCATATTATTTAAATCTCATTAAACTCGAATGCCGGTGGCCTAGGATACATCTTCAGAGTCTCGGGTTGCGCGCGAGTGCGAGCGCAATCAGTGACATGTACGAGACGATACGATGGACGCAGCATAATACCCAGTCTCCCTCCGTATGCGAGCGAGTATAATGCACTCGACGCGGCGCACGGGATTTTCGGAATAAATCATCAAAACAAATAAAATCGTTGGTGCCGGGAGGGGTGGTAATGCTCATAATTCCATGGGAGCGCGCTCCCGTGGACTCGTATCGATTCGAGCGTAGCCCGATGGTTTTGCAAAACAAACGCACCTACAACCTATTTGCAGCCGGAGCACCCGTAATCTATAATGCGTAATATCGGTGTTCACGGTGGAACGAACAACCCCAATAAAATTGAAACATGCCAGACAACACGCAAAGGCAAAGTCTGTTGGTCAATAATAACAGAGGTGCAATCTATCGTGGACCGGTGCTCGATGTGATCATTCATAAAAGTATTTTGAGGATTTCGGAATCAAATCATTTGCACGCTGTCTGTTCCGGCAGCTTCATGCGATGATGCAATTATTTGTCCCGATTGCAAAATTAATTTTGATACGAACGTATTGGGTCTACCTAAGGAGGGTAGTAGAAATTCGTCGGTTTTTGACCATATAGCCGACGAAAATTTTAACATAGTAGGGTAACCTGACTTAAATAATTGTTATTTAGTCCCTTATATAATATATTATGGTAAGTGAGTTGTTTCATAATTAAATTTCGTTAGTTAAGTTTCATAGTTAAGTATATACATTCCTGAACACAATTCTAGTACTTATTATACGGGGGTGTTCATTCTTTGGGCACAGCTCCTTATACATGGCCAAATTTTAAGAAATGTCGTTATCCGTCGAAATATGAACGTTAGGTCTATTTCGAACCGCAATATATATTACTTTACGCAAAACAAAACTTTCATAAAAATATAATTTATTTTTATTATCTCGCTTCTAACCTTAGGGTAGTGACGTACGTCAAATTGACTACGTATCAGTGAAATAGAAGCGACTTGACGGCAAATTGAGTCTGTATCAATAATGTTGACTTGACGTCAAATCGTCTCCGTATCAACTCAAATATCACCTTCAAATGGTGACCACTGTTTTAATTAACCACAATTTGATGTACCTCACCACTAATATTAATAATCAATTTGATGTACGTCACCACTCTAAAGCTAAAAAATGCTGAGATCATTTAAGGACCAGGAAAATGATGTAGATATAAATACTACATAAAAATATATATAAGTTATTGTTAAAGTTATGTACAATACTACCAGAAAATGGTTTCCTCACATCCTAACAATGGTTTCCTAGCTACTTCATGCATATTTAAAAAGAATTGTTGTATACAAAATCCGGATCACGAAAGACCCAGCGTTCGCCGACAGAAGGATAATGGAGAAGATCGAGTTTAAATGACGATGTAAAGTTCAGCTGTGTAGAAAGCATTTCCATTTTCGTTTAAGGGAACATTGCAACTGTTTAGAGTTAACTGTTTTTGTAGGATCTCCTTTGAACCAGTCATGTTTCTCTTTTAACAATTTCCAGTAAAATCTCTCATAACAAAATTAGAACCTAAAGCATCTGCATGGGATATTCTATACAGTGTGTTCATTTAAAAACTTGACATCTAAATATTTGGGAAACAACATATTCTTATGGAAAAATGTTAAATACAAAATATGCTGGATTTGAATTTTTTGTTGTTGATTGCTTTAAAGGCTATTTGGAGGAAAACTGTGCTCACCCTGTAGAACAGACTCTACATGACCAAAACACAAACAAAGGGAAGTAAAAAATGATAAAGAAGTTTCATAAGTACACAACTTTTTCATTTCATTAAATATGCTTGTACGACAAGATCTGATTCAAAAATGTTTCGTACAAAATGATAGCAACATTTCGGTCCATTAAACACTGGGGAACTAACAAGTAAATATCGACTCCCTAAATGCCACAATGATGAAAGCCCGTATACATTCGTATTATGCGGACGCTATTAAATTGTTTGTCCACGTGCTATCAAACAAAAATGAAAATGTATTGGAAGTTATTATCGGAATTACGTGTAAACATGAAGCTGATGGACGCATAACAATGATATCATGATGCTTTAAATATGCTTCATAAAAATTCACGACAAACTGACCTTTTGAAGTTCTAAATGACTCTTTCGATGATGAATTATTTTCGTACGAAATAAAACAATGTTATTATAATTATTGTCCAATGACAACAATTCTCTATTTCAACTCACAGATTGGGCATATGAGTTTGCATAGAAATATAATAGATCAACAATTAGTAAGAAAAATCGCAAAACGAAATTCCAATGTTTAAAATATTACGTAAACAAATGAATTATAATTTTGAAAAAATATCTCTTCCATCTCTAACTTTGGGCGCCCTTTTTCTTCGACAGAAGCCGGCAAGAAAAAAAGTGTCTCGAATATTTGTCTGAAAATTACCTCTCGCATAAGTTTTATGAAAATCAGCTTGTATCAATGCGGTATGTTGCTTCTAGCGAAATACTGGTTATTTGTACAAGGTATGACGACAATGGTGACCGAGTTAATTGTTAATATACCGTCGTCGCAAATAAAATGTTTGTCCGCGGCCCGTCAGCCAGCAGCCTGGTCACGGATCGATCCGATAAATCGAGAGGACAAAAGCTTCGAGTTTATTAGATCCATAATATTTTACCGGAAATTGTTTCTACGTGGAGCCATTTTTCACGGGCAGCCGATATGATGTATTATCGGCGCGCGAGACCCGATACCGTCATCGTTATTGTTTTTCAGCCGGTTCTGTTTTTCCGCAACGCCACGACGAAGCTGTTTCCCGCCCCCGATCCATTTCATCCACGAATTTCTTTCTCGTTCTCTCGCGATATCAAAAGGAAGAGAACAATAAAGACGAGACCGTACGAGACGCGACACGACCGTGCAGCGACAAAAAAGCCGAATCAAACTGCTACCGGTTAGATCGCGTCGGAAGAACGAGAGTACCAACGGGCTCCTTCACAGAACTCTATACCAATCGGGGAACGGGTAAAAATGAAAGAAATACAGATCGCAGGTGCGTCCAGGTAACGACGCCCGAGGTACGAACTCGCCAAGTTTTATTGAAGCATCTGTTGTGTGGGAGCAGCTGATGGTCGAAACCGAGCCGAAAAGTCGGACGGACGTGGACACTGGAGGATCCTTCAGAAAGCCATTGAACGTGCGCGAGGATATTCCAGAGGGAGAGAACAAAGTCCTAAGGAGGAGAAGAATCAAGGAGAACAAGCGAGATCCTGGCCAGCAAATAGGAATCGTTATTACGCTTCCGAAGGGGGATAAAGAAATTCTGTCGGAGAAGTTGCCGGGACGCGAAACGAGCGGAAGAGATATATGTATACGCGGACTCGCCCCGACTGAAACCGAAGGACTTACGCGAAAAGGAACTGTCCAGAAGCATTTCTCAGGAACGAAGCGGTCGCCGTTCGGAAATAACAATACAAGACGCGGTGGTAAATGACAGGAACGAGACCGTTTCTTTTCATAGTCTCACCTGGTCTCGTTTAACCGGAACTCCTCGAGAACATCGCGGACGAGACGAAACTAGACGCAACGAGATGAGGCAAGAAACGAAACGTAACACGCCGGGTTTCAAACGACGCGGCGCATGAAAATTAGACGGCCCGTGCCGCTCAGCAAGCTCGCTAGGGGGGCGGGCAAGGGGGTAAAGGCAATATCAATGACGAGAAGATATTTAATTGTCGCGCACTGCTTCGCTGCCGCTCCTCGTCGAGAAAGAACAGAGTTCGCGAGGAACGCAGTCTTTGCCGCCTGTCATTACCGTCCCAGCGAGACGGAATTAATAAAATGCTTCGCTCCGATGAGAAAATGCGGCACAGAAATTGCGTTAGTTTCTAAATGTCGCGCACGAGTTCATCACGCGTGAGGCGACCACGAACACGAGATTCCTGTGTGTGTCAACAATGCGACCGAGAGCTTGCGTAACGTAACACGGTTAAGTTAATCTAGTTTTCATAATGAGGTGGTCGGAAAAACGCGGAAACATTTCTGACAGGAGCGGGGACGCGGGGGAAAATAAATCATAAAGGAGAAACATGCCGAGTGCCCGTCAAAGGCTCATTTTCCCTCGAAAGGATGAGATTAAACTGGAAAGTCGTAAAGAATTTCCGCGGTACAAAGAACGGCTCGGGTCGTCCTCTTTCAAAGTACATAACACCTCCTCGGCCGGACTAGCAAACGCTAGTTGAACGTAGTTGGAAAAATCAATGTCGCGAAAGATAACGACCTTGTCCAGTTGCCCCGACTCGAACGATTTTCTTGACGCCGCTGGTTCAAAGTGTAACATGTTGGTCTTCCGGTTGTAATAGAAGCAGTACTGCATACCGTATCGAATGCGAGCGTCGGCGAGTGCTGAGTCATGTCGAAGAATCGCAACACCGAATCGCGAATACAAACGTCATGTGGTAAACTTTCTTTTTAATTCCTGGCTCGTTATCCACGTCGGTGATTGCTGACAACTTTAGTCCGGAGTCTAAATGTACTTTGCTGCCCTATAATTACTTCCTCGCAAATTTCGAGCTAAAGTTTAATCGTCGAAGTTCACGAAATCATCGATTTTCTTTGCTTCTCATTTAGTCGGATTGAATCTACTCGCTTTAAGGCGGGATTTCCTATAAGCGTCAGACATATGCATTCACCGCTTGTGATTAGATGCAACGCCCGTACGTAGATGATATTTTGTGTAAGCGTCAGACACGTGCGACCGGACGCATATTATCCCGTACATTACTGTCTATCGAATAGAACGGTATGTGTACGGAAGGTGACAACTTCTTGAAATAGTTCGAAGTGTACTTGCACTTTCGTTACTGTTTAAGGGAAAAAATGATGAGGAAACTGTGTTGAGAATTTTGACAAAAGAGAAAAGAAAAATGATTAAAGATGTATCCAAGAAGTGAGATTAAGATGGTTATTGTAGCATTGTAATAATAAAAGGCCTTTACGATTGAGTAAAGAAACAAGTAAAATTCATCTTAATTCTAATTGGCAATAATTCTTTGGACATTTTTATACGTAAACGTTGAAATTAGCTATGCTGCGTTTACGTTCAAGCTACTTCCGAAATAAACGACCGTCGGACGCATTTGTCGGATGTAGACGTAACATTTCGATTACATTTTCCAGTAACATTTCCCGTTACATCGATATAAATGCATCTGGCGTATACACTAAACATAAAACATTAACATTAAAAATAATACATTGGCTAATCTGAATGAGAAATTACAATTTATACTAAATCAGCAAGTGTCTTAATACTTTTGGAGAGGAGGGAGGGGATGTATACGTCCATGCATGTAGGAAATCGTGCCTTTAGACAGTGTCTACCTCATGTGTTCTCGTGAACAGCCTAACCGTTTTCATTAATACCCGTATAATCGCATCAAGTTTTACGAAGACGGAGTACCCATGGAAATAATTATACTAGTATCCTGACCGCGTTTGCTCCGACTGCCCAACGACGAAATGAATGAGGACAGGCAGGTCGAGCGAACATTATCGTCTACAAAAAGGGACCGAACGAAAAAAGCAACGACGAACCGAGAAGTAAGGCCAAGGGAAAGATAGAAAAGAATTCCTCCTTAATAAAAGAAAAAAAAAGGAACCGGAGGAGGGAAAAACAGGGGAATATCAGCCATCTCACACCCATCGTGACAACGTCCGCGTCCCATTCTGGCTTCAACGTCCTTTGAGCCAAACCACCGCACCGTTCACGCCCTCTTTGCCACCCTCTCCGCCACCTTCTCTCACCCTCTTACTTCCACCCTCGACTGGTCCACCGGCAGCCCCGTGCACCGACTGGATACGGCGAGGCGACACAAGGGAAGGGGTTTATATTCCGTTGTATCGTTCCTGCCTTTTCACGATGCGTCGCGTATATCCCAGCTAAACAGGCCATTTCATCACGTTTCGTTTCCTTGTGCCACGTTACGTCCATCTCTTTCTCGTCCTATCTTATTCTTTCACGCCTGTTCGCGTCCTCGTCCATCCAACCGCCGCGATACAAACTACTATTTTCTTTAGCGGCGTACTTTCTTGTGTCTAACCCGTGCAATGCCTCTTAACAATTCGTGTTAATCTCTGCCGCGAGGTCCAGCGAAGACGATACAATCAATGGGAAGTTTCGGCATTTGGCGAGAGCGAAAATTGGGTCGACTTTTAGCGAAAAACGGCACGATAAATCCTGATGTTTCTATTCAATTTCTGTGCGCGTACATACGTAATGCCGCGTCGATATTCACGGAGCAAAGGTACACGAGTCGTCTGCGATTCAAGCAAAGGTTAGTGTACGATTCAGCATGGTCGAAAGTCAAGATCGTTTATGGATAATTAGACGTTATGATGGGAAGGTCGTGATGGCTTTCAGAATGCAACAACCCAATTAGTCTTTTGTTAAATTTTATTTTTGTACATGCATATCGATATCCCCGTAATACGAATTATCAAATAATTACATCTACCAGCGTTAAACTGTAAAGCTGCAGCGACCCCAATAATGACAAAAAGGATCAAAATTATAGAGGACGCAAATGTTATCTCCAAATTGCAGATTTTCGCTGCGATTATTAAATTCCGTGACGTTGTGATAGTTTTTAATTAGGCAGCTCCTACATTTATTTACACATACCTAAACGAATTAAAGCAATCTTAGTATTTTGTATAAACTACCCATAAAGTTATAGATTCAGACTATAATCTGTATCACGTAAGAGAAATCTACTTTTCCAGGTATCTTTATGCAGATTGAATTTTTTTAAAAAGTATGATAAAAGAAAATCTTTTTCGTCGTCTAAGAGCTGAAATTGAAGTAAGATGCTGCTCAATTTTTGATATCGTAAATGCCTTATTTTATCTGTATGTTCATCACGTATAGGATAATTTTTACAAATAAAACATAATTCGCCCAATTGGGGCGTAAAACGAAAATGTCTTAAGGTCGTAGGAAAATTTGCGCAAATAGTCACTGACTATATTAACATAAGGGTTAGCGTGTCACTTTACTAATTCGTTTAGAACCATTGTAATGCACGGAAGTCGTATGCAAGTACGACAAAATTGTAATAAAGAAAATGTTGATTTTGTGCTATTTAGGCATTGGGCCAAAATCATTATTTTACGAAATCCTCACAACTTTTTTTTTGCAATAATATCCTCGTTTATTTGCCATCTGTTTGCTAGTATGTTGTCTTCCTTCCTTGCTTCGGTTAGGAAGGTACTAGAATCTACTTCTGTTGTCGAATTGTTTACATCTTACGGTTATCCATAAGTTTCTCCAGCAGTCGTTTCGCTGAGGCATTTGTGTGATGTACAAGTCTACTGGAATATTTGTGTAGTTGACTATTTCCTTTTTTATTGTAAATGTTTGGAGAACCTTCCTTAATGTACTATTGGCCATGTACAATGGTGCATTTCACAACTTTGGAGAGATGTTTTAATGTTTATCTTTTGGAGGACAGCATCTTCCATTCTTTGATTCGAAAAAAATTTCTTTACAAAATTGCTTATCATATATGCATACCAAGTTAAGAGTACTGAAAACGCTCGTGTAGCATGTCGTTTCGCAAAAGTCGAAAAGGCGATATACATTGTGCAATAAACTAGCAGTTTTATCGTAGCAGAACGCATACGAAAATCGACTAAAGGAATTAAACGGTATTCTGGAAGGAATTAAACACGTCCTGGGGAACAGTCGAACGAAAGTCACTCGATTAGACAAGTTCGGCGGAATTTCCGCTATTTCCAGCAGCGCTAAGCGTCGGCAATTATTATGCGACCGTGTTTTGTCCGCGACGATCGGGTGAAATTCTATTCACGGATAATTGACTATTTCGATTTGAGGAGAATTGAAATTTCGACAAGGGAGTTGACTCAGAAAATAGAGTTTCTCAAATGTTTCCAGTGTCGCGGGACAATATTTAGAATGAAAACACGAAAATCGTGCGCAGTTTTTACAATAAGACAGCCGTCTCTGCCGTGAGATCTATTACAGATGTGGTTCTACAACGAAAATACTTGGCTTTATCATCTGTTTCCAGCGAAGACGAACGAAACGCAGACAAAAGTGCAGTCCTCGAACATCAAACTACGAATATCGTGCAATGATATTGCTAGACTCGCAACATTTTTAAATTGCTAGAAGACGTGTATGTTAGCCTCTTAAGGGAAAATAATTTTTATATAGGTACGCATGACGAACTATAAATCAATTTTTTATCGATATACAATTATTAATGACATCACTATCCTATCTTCAGCATAAAGAGTTTTCTAGTTGGTAAACTGAGTTTATTTCTCGCTCTGATTTCAATGAAACGCTCAGAGTTCACTGTGACAGTGAACCAACTCCACAAAGATCTACAAACTTCATCAAGAGGATATTTGGAAACGTAATTATAGTAAAAAATAGAGAACTCCAGCGATGTCATGTGAAAATTCAAGTAGAAAGATCGTAAAAATACATGGAGTAGATCAGAAGAAGCCTAAAGCAAACGGTAAACGTTAGAAATACTACCGTATTAAATCCTTAACTTGCGGCAATATTTTTATTAATTAATTCTACAGTGCAAGTTATGAACAATTTTCATTTTTTCACGGTGTAACACATTTTCAACTGATTTTGTAATGCGGATTCCAATCACGCTAAAACATAACATAAAATCAGGAAAGCTACAAAACGTTAGAAATTTGTATGATTTTTTGAATGGAGAAGTAAATTGGTTCGAAGAACAATTTATTAGAAGATAAATTATCTGTAGACTTTAATTATGTTTTGGATGAACTACGTGACATTGAAAATATTATGGATGAGGCCGAATAAATTGAAGCGGATAACCAGTACTTTGTCATTATAAGTTTTCTAATATTAAACATGTACGTATTGTCAAATATTATATAAAAATCATAAACAATAAAGAATATTATTAATGCAAGAAGAGCCTGAGGTTACTATAATCAATAATTGTCGTATAAAATTCATTTATTACGTAATTCATGTTATTCTAATGAAATGAAAAGGAGAATAATTTCAGTTATAAATATCGTAAAAACTTTTAAAATAATTACTCAATTTTGTCACTCAGTCCTTCTTACATCCAATAGTTCAATTCACTGATATCAGAATAAGCTTTTCACTTCAATGTAAAATCGGATTTGTATACCTTCGCCGAATGAACTGATACCGTAACGTCTTTGATTACCCCACGACCCGAAATCCCGATCGTCTAATCACTTTGATGTGCGTGTTATCACTACCAATATTAATATCGTTTTGCATAGTGTACTCACGTGTCGCTTGGGATGTCTCGCTGCACAAGACGACCAAGAGTAATCCACCCGCTAGGAGCGTAGCCAGATAGCACGGACCCGAACTGCAGCCCATCACGGCATCACTACTGATTTACTACAATTTTCACAGTAATCCTCACCGTATCACCGGGCCCGATCACGATCCTCTCGTTCTTTTTCCACCGTAAACTACTCGCACTGTCACTTGGCAAAACAGCCGGCTGTCATCCGTGGAAGAGAGTCCATTCGAATGCCGACCACGTCGTTGTCCAGTCCAGCATCAGTGGAACGGCGTCGCACGGGATTTCAGTTTACTCGTGTCACATGGCTTCGTCAACTTTTCACGCGCATCGTAACTCCTCGTGGTCCCTTGTATCTTGCTGTGAATCGACCCGAACTTCCGTGCGATACGTCACTACCCGGTCGGATCCTATTCATCTAAGATTCATCATCAAGTTTACCCTCGAATGTTGCCGATTCACCCTTGGCATCGATTCCTCTCTCATCGTTTCACCATTCTGCAAATCCCGTAAAGATACTTTACACCGATTCACAGTGAAACCGGAGTTCCTCGTTAGAGAATCATCAAACTTTACAGAGTGCATCCGCCCCTAACTCCCGGTCCCCTTTTCCAGTGATTAGAATTCTATACACGGCCAGACCCGACGATGGAAAAGCGGATCGGGTTCAGTTTTCTTTGTACGCGCAAATCTCCGTACGAGCAACTAAGCCTGTGATTCTGCTGAATGCATACAGCCTGGGCCAATTATCGGAGTTTAGAAGACCGGTTAAATCTCCCTAGACGGAATGTCAACCGAGCGAACACGTTTCACTTTGCCGCTAAAGCGCACTAGCAAATTATGTAACTTCAATCGGAGCAGCGCACAGACCGCACCATGGTCCGGTCGTTCGATCTCTAAATTTACGCATTCATGGCTCGTCAAAGTCTGGGACGTGCATCAGATACTTTACCGAAATTGGTAACTACCCAATGGATCCTGCAAGACCGATTGCCCGAGCAAAACAAGGTAATTGTGAAGGATCGACGTACTGTTGCGGGAAATGATATCCATTAGCGGGGAGTCTAATGAACCACGAGTCGTTTAACGATGGCTTCGAGAAAGGGACGATTTAGGCATAATTGTACGGTATTTCAGCTTTGTCGTAATTTTCCAGCGGAATTCCGACGTTCGTCGTCGACCGAACCTACCGGCCGGCCGATCGGTTGGTCCGTGCAAATCACATATTTAGGGCGCAACATAAATCATCCGCGTGTTTCGCAGAAACGTGTGGCCTTTTAAATCGATCGGAACCGAGGATCGCGCCGCCGTGTTTGCGAATCGAGCGTCCGCGTCGCGTTGTTTCGAGCACGTTCCAAGAATCGTTGTTAATTAAAAATGTCCGCGCGAATCGTCACGAGCATCGGCGGCCACACGATCAAATGAAAGTCCGTCGGTGTGTCAGTGAAATACGAAGCAACGGGGAACTCGTTACACACCCTGCCTACGTGGGAATTGCGTTTATCGGGAGTAACACGCGCGAAGTTCATAAATCGCGGCGGGATTAGTCGTCGGGGTGGTTCGACGCGTGAAATAAAAAGGGTTCCCGTGAACTGTCGCAAGATTTGTGTATCGGTCGCCGCGACACGGTGCACGATGTTGGCGGGTGCCAACGAAAGTAGATCGCGGTCCGCGTTCCCGGAAGCCGTATATCTTCAAATCGGTTTATTCCGATCTCTAATCATAGGATCGGCGAGTCAACACATAAAATCCCCCCGTGCATAAGCATCGAACGACCGCTTTACCTTAAACGGTGTGTGCACACCCGTGTTTCGTGCCCACGCTCGGATTGTTCGATTTCTGTGCGTGTGTGTTCGAGAGAGAAAGCTGAGGGAGAGGATCGGTCCATTAACTCGCGTTTAAAAAAAAAGTTCCAGCTTTGGAAACCGTCGTTGCCGGTGTCAACGACAGACGTTCGCTTCGCTACTTCGCGGAGACACGAGATTCGGTGAAAAACACGCCACGGGAAAAACAACAGAGGATACGTTTTACCCGAGGCAAAGCCGAGCTTCTCGTTGTTGGTTTGGCTTTTTTGTAATGAAGATGATGCAAACAGCGGTAGGACAGGTAGAACAACAGAAACGAAACACAGTGGAGTGCACACGTTCGCAATGCACGTGGCGAGTGATGCGCAGATAGATATTAAATGAAACGCTCCGCTCGGCGACAAAGGTACACGATGATCATCTCAATTTAAATGCCAGATGCCCGTTCACGAGACTCTCACGCGTGTGCTCCGAACAAAAGCGTAAGCCGCCAAAGGGCCCAGCGTGACTTTGACAGTTTCGAGTGAGCTCAAATATCATCACACGGCCACGCGCGCACACAGACGCACAGACACACACGTGCTCGGCAATGTTGATCTACGAGCTCTCGTGTTGTCACCGGCTGAACGCTTCTCATCGCGTCGATTCGCATCGCGACACGGCACGACACGGCATGTTACGAAGAATTCCAAAAAATGTTCAGCGGAAAGACAAAAGAAAGAAGAACAGGAGCGGAGACTCCGCCGGCTGATAAAGACGTTTGAGCGAGCCGATTCAGCTGCACGTTCTCACTCTTTTACAGCCGATTTCCGCCAGCTTTCGAGATAGATTCCTGTCCCTTTCCGACCTTCTGGCTCCTTTCGGATGCACCGTCATGCACTCATCCCCGTTTGCATCCCTTCTCACTCCTTAAATGATCTGAGTGCGTGTATCTCTAAACGTTTATCCTCGGCTGATACAGGCAATTTATTCAATGTGGAAAATCGCCGACGACGTACCAGGACGAGAGACAGCTGTTGTCCGAGCGTCTCGATGTATCGCGATGACAGTGATCCAGAGGAACACGCGTGTCACCGGTCGAACGTCACACCGGGAATCGTACTCGGACACCGTCGCCGAATTTGACAGCTGAACGTAAACCGGCCAGCACGGGCTGAAAAACGCGACGACTACGAACGAAAACAGAGAACAGAGCAGTGCAGTACAGTACGGAATGGAACGGCGCGGAGCGAAAAGCTGTACGCGACGCGGTACGCGAAACGAACAAGCCTCGAGTGTACTCTCGGCTCTGGCTCTGCTTTCGGAACTGAGTCGAGAGAGAGAGCATCGTCAGAGTTTCAAGGGATTCAGAGCTACCCCTATCCCCTACCATCGAGTCGTCCCCTGTCTCTCGGCAACCCGCGTGCTCCAGCGTTCGCAGTTTTCCCCTGAGCCGCCAGCCCCACTCGGTCAGCAAGGATGTCCCCCACTATCGAAAGCATCGCCACCCCAGTCGGCTGTCAGCGTCGACTGCGCGCGAGAGCGTCTGCTAGCGCCACCACGCGCGCACAAGAATCCAGTCGAATTTAGGCACGCGCGTCACAAACTTCTCCGGGATCTCGGCGATCTCCGGGACTTCCGCGGTCCACATGCGGGCTTCAACATAGACCTTGTTCCTCCGACGACGCAGTTTTAAGCACGACGTTTCTTACTTTCTTATATTCTTACTCCGCGATCGACTCTGACTGTACCAATCTCCAGCTACGACGACGGCTCGCGTAATTGCATAAAACAAAGAATTTTTCCTAGACTGTGATTAACGATGATATTCGGACACCTTTTGACTAGTTAGCTGTTTTCAATTAGTATATTCGTCATGACACAAGGTATTGTCATCTCCTTATGACCTGTCACAAAGTATGAAGAAAATCGAACATATACAGTGGCACATAAAAGTGTCCGTACATCTTTTATACGGAATAACTTTCTTAAAATGGACTAAATGACTTGAATTCTTTTAGATGATACAGAGACTGGTCTACTAGACAAGGACTAGAATCATTTCTTTAATTTTGCTATTATTTGGTATTATTTAGTCCAGTTTTAAAAAAAAAGTTATTGCATTTAGAAGGTGTGCGAACATTTCTATGGTATAATTACAATAAACAAGTTGTATTTCTTTCGTCATTCTAACGAACTGTAATTTTTTCAAACATTTTTACACTCATTATTTAGTAATCTGACCAGTTCTAAAGTTCTTGTGTTTTAAAAGGTGTCCGAATTTTATCGTTTCTCACTGTATTCATACCCCGCGACAATTTAATGAGACTCTTTCTGTGTGTCTAAAAACTAACAATATTTGATTTCGAACATATGCAAAGTGAACAATACCACTCTTTAAGATTGTACCTGAAAGCAATAAATCTTTATGGTATGTTGCAGGAAATGTAATGAATTATGTGAAAAGTAGGGAATAATGATTTGCATTATGTGAACAAATTCGACCCTTTGCTACAAAGAATGTTATAATGGTCAGCACACGAGACGAAGGTAGAAGGACAGAAAAGTAATAATAACAAGATAGCAATGAACGGAGAGAAAATAAACAGTAACATTAACAAAAATAATAGCAGTAATAGTAGTAGTAGTAATAGTAATACTACTACTACTACTAATTATAATAATAATAATAGTAATAGTAATAACAATAATAACAATAAAATAAAGAATTAAGAATGGTTGCAAACAATAGTGATGGCAGAGTGTTCAAATGAAATACAAAAATTACAAAACAAGTTGAGAGAATAACAATACGATTGGCATTGGCGAATAAGCGATTTAAACAGTTATTTATAATGGCCATATATATAGTATGCCATGTCTTTCTGTGAGAAAAAGAGGAGAATATCTTAGGTGTTACGGGGTTTATTGATTATTAACCCTTTGTACTCGGAGAATTTTCTCGAAGCATCTACCGAAAAACTCGACATACTTATTCGCGAAGTAACAGGTAACGCTTTAAACGAAAATATACGATGATAAAACGTTGAAAATGATCAGTTTGTTTCAATAGAATTTGCTGTAGAATTGTATTGATATCGACCATATAAAGCAAAGTGAATTTGAAGTTTGATATGTCGCCGCATTACTGAACCAAAAATCATGAAGATACTTTTTAATACTTCGTTTAAAGGTCTTCTCAAAGATGATGGACTTTCGAATTAAAAATTTAAGTGACTGATTTCTATTCTTTAAAAGTTTTTCATTTTAAAAGTAGAATGCTACGTAATAAAACGTACAAATATTTGAAAAATAACACGTTTTTATGCATAATTTACAAAAATCTACAGTGACCTTTCGTTTTCAATATTTAAAAGAGATTGTCATATTTATTAAAAGCGAAAATGCTTTTAAAACCCATGGTTGATTCTGAACACTTTGACGTATAGATGATCACGATTCGATTACTTCGGTTTTTTTGTTTTTGTTCATTGCTCGTCACGCTATGTGTCGACCAGAAACCGAATCGATAATGCATGCCGTTCTGGGACTCCCTAATTACTTGTGGAAATAGTCTTTAGTATGTTCAGCATAATTTTCCAATTTTGGCGTCACGAATAATTTATTAACACAATACGGTCCTGGCGGTTTGTGTAAAAACTTCACCGTGTAGTCGGCATATTTTAAGGTTGTTGCATCACTTTACAAAAATATGTATAGCTTACAAAATACATAACAGTTAAATTAAATTATAAGATATGTTACTTCATTGAAGATATAAGATACATGCCTCTGTTAAAAGGTAGATTACAATGTTTGCAGATGTAAATAGTTCAACTTCTAAATAGTTCAACTAAAAAAAATGACTATTTTCAATTATCCGGAGTTTTACGAGCAGAGAAGAAAATTACTATTTTTAGTCATCCGGACGAACAGGAGAAGAGATAGCACACTGTATCATTTCATAGATTTTTATAAATAAATATAGTTGAATAACAATAGTTTTCGTATTATAAATACAGTTACTCGAACACCTAAAACAAATGACTTCAATATTTTCGAGATGTTAGAGGGCCTAATTCATTAGACGATGTCTAAATTTTAGAACAAATTGTAATTGGTTAAAATGACAATAAAAATAAAAAACGACGTTTTTTTCCCGAGTCTAGAACGAACATTTAAACAAAGCAATTTGTAGGTCCCTATAACTTATACGCATGCTGAAAATTGAATTGCAAGTGAGCTATAGTTTAGGAAATAATTGCGAACAAACCTTCAAATGCGTCATCCTGAATGTTGCTCGTCGCGTAGTTCACAATGTTACTCCATCAAATTTCTGATCGTTTAGCCCTTTCATGGTACCATCAACTTTGATGTATGCGGATTTTTGCGCAAACTAAAAATTTTCCGCATTTATTGCAAAAAACAGGAGACATTTAGAAATCTCTTTCTCTCTTTAATAATTATCGCTAGTTGGAAATTTTGCATTGATAGTCT
>CM052167.1:2383534-2395868 GCA_028455555.1 Augochlorella aurata | reverse complement strand
AATACTGCTACACAGAATAAATAAAGCTTAATAACCTATAGGTTACGTACAGTGTTTCAGTTCATAAGAACGAAATTCCTCCGTTAATCTGTTTCTGACGGCCAACGTGGCGCCATTAACTTCTCCCTCAATTTTCCGAGCTCTCCTTTTTACAAACCGTAGCACAACACCAAACAAGAAATTCAATTTCAAAGCGCACACAGAAGAGACTCTCTCGAATTTTCTGAGAAGCCCATTTTTCCTGTGGCAGCGACATAGCTATTCGAAATTCTCTTCATCGAAGTTACATCGCAACGGCAACGTAGCAATATTACCCTGATCTGTTTACGCGAATCATTTCCTTTGTTTTCCCAGCAGAAACCAGAGCACCTTTCTACCTTGTTTCTACGCCGAGTGCAGAACTTCAAACAATGTAGTCCAACTAGTACCAAATTCCCTTTGCGGACCTGTTGAACGTAGGTGCACGGCCGCCATTTTTCTTAATTTTACGTCTGCCGGTAAAATATACCTTACGGCTGCGTTTCCGTGGTAGCGTGGTCCTAGTCGCTCAACCAGTCAGCCCGGCGATATCTGTAAACCTGGAACGAGGACGTAAAGTAGATCGAGGGCCGAGTTTCCACGCGCGATATTCTCGGCCGAGATCCGCGACGAGCACCGCGGCGCATAATTTCGCGGTTACGATGCGCCGGCCGACAAAAGGTTCGCTTAACGGGACGACGTATTGATACGTCGGGTGACTGCGAATGGCGGGACGGGTGAAAGGGAGAAGGGAGGAGCAGGGTGTTGCACCCTTGTGGCGACGCAGGGCTCGTTATAAAATTCATTGATACGACTCCGGTCCTCGCGGGCTGCCTCGTTCGCCTTATCAGACTCGGTCGTCTGACCGGGCCTCGTTATCCTTTGATTCCATTACGCTCGTGGAAACCGGTCCCGCGTATTGTACCGCATTCTTGTCTCTTCTCCATTGCCGACGCATCGCTCGGGATCGATCGATCGTTCCTCGACAATGAATCTTACGCCGCGCCGGCTGCAGCCAGCGTCCCGTTTCTCCTTTTCGGTCGCGGTTCTCTGTCTCTCCCTCTCTCTTTCTCTCTTGCCGTCACCCTTTCTCTCCGTCTCTCTCTCTGTTACCGAGTTGTCGCGGTCTCAGCGGTCGGTGTCCGTAAGATAGTTAGCCGTGGCCACACAGCCGATCAAGCAATGGACACGTTCAAGCGACGGCCGGTCAGTATTCCCTTCCTACAATGGTGCTTTGTCGACCTCGCAATTGCGTTGACATACTCCCCATCCTCCTTTTGTCTCTCTCTCTCTCTCTCCCTCTCTCTCTGTCTCTCTTTCTCCTTGTCTGCTATAGAAGATGTCCAAGGGTGGGCCTCACACATGCTCGGACCTCTACCGCTCATCATTGCTAACAAAGATAGCGACTGCCGCGGTGGGCGAGCTTAGCGATTCTCGCGTTTCATGTATACTTCATGTGTACTATTTGGAAGCAGTGTGTTGCGTTTGTTAGATTAGATGTCGCGGAATTATACGCGAACCCTTCGCACTCGGAGACGCTATTCAAAATTGCTGCACCAGGTTTCAAAAGAATTTTAACGTTGTCAAAGATTTTTATATTTAGAAAACTGTCAAAAGTGTAACTGTTGCATGAGAGACAAAATGGAAATACTATAGGTCAGACAAAATTATTCTGGATTCCGAGTGAGAGCGTCTCCTACTCCAAAAGAGTTAATCGTATGCAAGATGTTCTGTTTGAAAATTGGGGTAGGTGTTTTGAAGCGTTTTGTGTAATACAATACAATACGGTACAATACGATACACTACAATACAATATCATACAATACAATACAAAACAAAACAATACAATACAATACAATACAATACAATGCAATGCAATGCAATACAATACAATTCAATACAATACAGTACAATAAAGTGTAATACAATACAATACAGTACAATAAAGTGTAATACAATACAATACATTACAATATAATACAATACAATTCAATATACAATACAATACAATATACAATACAATACGATATACAATACAATACAATATACAATACAATACAATATACAATACAATACAATACAATACAATATACAATACAATACAATATACAATACAATACAATATACAATACAATACAATACAATACAATATACAATACAATACAATATACAATACAATACAATATACAATACAGTACAATATACAATACAATACAATATACAATACAATACAATATACAATACAATATACAATATACAATACAATATACAATACAATACAGTACGATAAACTGTAACACAATACAATACAATATAATATAACATAATAATTAATATAGTTAATATAAAATTTGCTCAACTACACATCTTCATGATGGACTTATTCGCAGACTTATTATGCACTTTTCAAAAGAATTATAGCACAGGTAAATTTTGGAAAAAAATTGGCCAACTTTAATCGATGATAGCTCCACGAAAAATCATCGTAGGATAATGACTTTTCGTTGAAATTAAAGCTTGTAACCTCTACTTTAAGATAATCGTTCTAGATTTTAAGCTTGTTATACAAACACAAACACACACGATGTGCAACCTGCGATCGGTAACCTCCTCGTGATGCATATTCGATAACTGTGGTATATGACAAAAATGTTACTTCAAAATCCAGAAACATTACCTTAAAGTAAACGTCCCAAGCTGTAATTTAAAATAAATCATCATCCAAGTCAATCAAAGTTGGCCAATTTTTATGCAAAATTTGCTTGTGCTATAATTTTTTGGACAATATGTAAGACGATTTATCGACGATGAAGATCATATTGTAGAAAGTTAATCGAGCAGAGATACACGGTGTATACATCTTTTATATTTCTTTTATACATCTTTTGTCTTAACAACTCACTTCATTTATTAGTGTATTTTATTATTATAATTTTATTATTGGTTCACGTATACGTTTAACATTTATTTACTCAATTTAAGTAACACTAATCAGAAATGAAATTTTATAATTTCTGTAAAATGAAAATGTTAAGTGTCTAAATTTTAAGCTTCTTTTTGTTTCGTATACAAAACTAAACGACCTAACCTCTTTAATTAATATCGACTTAACATCGCCTTTCTTATTATACAATATTATTAGCATAAGGGAATATAGGGAAAGGTACAGTGCAAGATGTGGCAAAATGTGTGATGAAAGACGTGGTAAAAGATCTAGTACGCCAGCATCGCCTTCCGAAGGAAACTTACATCAAAGTCAACCAATTCCCTCCAACTTCGTCGACGAAAGTTCCAAATCCGGCTCTGCAATTATTTCCGAATATTTTTAATTTGACCCGTGACGAGCCGAAGTTCCCAGGCCGTATGATGTCGCGGGAAATCGACAGTCGATTCGGAACTTCTGATCTGCGTTGTAATTCTCCGGACGTTGCTCCGCGATAGTAGGCATTCCGTTCGAGTATCCCAGATTCTGCTAGGGAGACCCAGTTCCCAAGACTCGGCGAGTCGTTTTCTTCGTTTCAATCGAGCCCTGTCGAGCGTGTCTCCGGTTCGATCTGGACGAGCCCGAATATCTCAGATGAATTCGAGCCAAAACATCGAACCTCTCGCTCGCGATTCATCGAATACGCTGCACCTCGGTCCTAGACGCAGGATCGTGAAGATCGGTGCTCTACGTAAACAGATCCTCTGCATTCTGGCCTCGGTGCAGTCGCGTTTACGTTCGACAGAATCAGAGAAACGGTCTGGGATCCCGAGCTGCGCGCAGCATTCTCGACGACTGCGGAATTCGGGTCCGGATTTCGGAAACGGAAACGATGCCTCGATATCGGTCCATTGACCCATTTATTCGAGCTGCTGTCTATGAAATGACAACAATTTTTTAACAGGTCCACTGCCATGTCGCGCATAGAACGAAATTGTTTGTTCAAATTTCGAAATGCGTTATTCGCGCTCGGAGAATTTCCTGAGATTGTCAAGTCACGTGTATTTATTCACGAAGCAATAAACAGAATGATTTAGCATGAGATGGTATTTGTACAAGCTTTATGAAACAAAAAGTACGATAGGTACGATATGCAAAATACAAGAGTATTGAAAGATTAATTAAGTTTTTATTTCATTAAACAAATTGCTGTGATTCGACGAGTCGGTCGCTAAGTAGACGGTCATTGTATTAAGACTAGAACTACTGTGGGTGTTTTATGTAAATAAACTATATGATTTAAATATTCCCACTCGATACTTATAATTTAACTAAGCATTGATATGAAATTGTCAAACTAATAAATAAATTATACCTGTTTTGTGTATAAGAAGATTTATTATCAATTGAATTGCTCGTTGCTAGGAAACAATAATAATTGAATTAATATTTACGAAGTGGCAGAAACTTCTTTCACATAATTTATAAACTTAGTCAATATTAAAAATGATCGATAAAGTAGAAAACGATAATTAAGAACGATTTCGTAATAATAACAAGTTACATTTGTTCACATTTTATGCAAATTGTGCACGAGCTTCGGTGAAGAAGTGTACTCTGTTTTCTGACGAGAATATTTTTGTATTTCAATAATTCTAACAAGAAAGATCGGGAGTAAGTAATTTTTAATTACCATAGTCTTAACACTTTATCAATCATTATTACGAATGATTTATAATTCTGAATGCATTGTGGAAAATACTTCTTTATGTGATATACAAAAAGGTAAGGTTGAAATTGTCCTTTTAAATAACAATGTCAAAAGTGATTATTAGATTATGTTACTTGAAAGCATGAACATTTTTCAGAGGCGACTATGGCTCGGCAGAATATTATGCAGCAATAGCTGCGGAATTAATTTCCACTTCGCTTCTCGATTCCGGCTAATTCAAGGATCGATATTTTCGCGATTGTTTTCCCCATTTTTTCCAATCCGGTGGAAAGTAACGCGGACAATTAATTTTATTAAAAGGCACTCCCGGATCCATTGCTGTTTAATTTAACGCGTAAACGTTTAATCGTTTCCGTGACTCTACAGCACCATAAAAATGATTGTCAAGAGAGCGAGCCCGTAATTGCTTTGCAACGAAGCGATCGATAATTGCGCGCGAATTAGACGAGAAGTTAATGCCCAACAATTTTATTACTGTTCAATTGCGTTGAAATATCGAAATTAATTTATTTGATGCGTAAATCCGTTCTAGTTTCCAAGGGATTGCTGCAGACAATGTTGGCACAAAATGATGGACAATTAAAGCACTTTAAATGGTACATCCAGCAGTAAATAATTTTCGTCGCGGGGACTGAGTACTGCTACTAATATGTTCAAATTAATGAGCATTTCATTGCAGCTGCTGATATGCGTGAAACTTTAATTTATTTCTACCAAAATATATTCAGAGGGAATTCAATTACTCTTGAAATCTCATCTTAAATTTCACCTGTCGTATAACTGGTACATTGAAAATCATCTCTTAAAATTTCTGAAATCTTTATTCTGTGTAATAACGTTTCCGTAATACAACTATTAAATTCTTTATTTATTCAGATTTTATATTTCCGCATATAACGTAGAAATTTATGTTAGACATATAAATTTCGGACTCCAAGCAACTGATCGGAAAATTTAAACGGGGAACGCATATAAAAAAGGAAGATGCATAAATTGGATAGAAAGTACAAAAAATGTATTGTATGCTAAATACCATTACAAATAGCGCCAAAAATTCATATTGATCTATGGAATGCAATTATGTGTCTGCACAAGCAGAATCGACCTCTGCGAATATTCGAAAACAAAGCACTGCGAGTCATAACTGGTGCTATGGCTGGATTGTTGTGAAAAATTCTGTTTATGTTAAATCAATAAATAAGTAAATATGCCAAAAGAAATATATTACGGCTGCGACAATACTTCAACGTTGGAACATCTCAGTTACTACAAAAATCGAAACACTCGGAAGAATAGAAAGCAGGAAACCACAAGTTATTACACGTGACACGCAGAAACAATTAATGTGGAGCATTCAATAGAACCCCATTGTCACCAACAATACACTCAGAGAAACTGCTGATTAATCTCAACGAAGATTAGATTGTAGTCTTATTAGAAAGGAGACAAAATAAATAAATAATTTAATGCACGCGATATAAAAATGAATAGGATAACGTGTACAGTTGTTGACCTATATACAGTGATTGCCCATTTTCTCAAAAAATTAGTAAATGTAAGATAATGCCTTTTCACTTAATAAAATATATATATATATATATATATATATATATATATATATATATATATATATATATATATACCATGGAGGAAAACGAGCGAATATCAAAGTTATGAAACAACTCCTCTGTGATTATAATCGATATTATGTCGCAAAATGGTGTTGATATTTATGTGTAAAATCGTTTAAAATGAGATTTATTTAATCTTATTAAATAATTTATTTATTTAATCTTCAAGCTGTCAAAAGACACCTCATGGTATAAATAAGTATATCATATTTACATTTTCAAATCCAGGATGAGCTGGGGGAAAATGATATCACCGAATTAATTTAACAACTATTGTACGAAAAGTTAACAAATTAGTTGTGGAGGAATAATTAAACTTAGAAAATCATTTGAAGTTAAAAGTTGAAAAGTGTCTTTTGACACCGCTTGGTAGAAATAGCATGAATAGGCTTCAAAAGTAGAATGTTCCATCAAACAAACAGCTCGAAATCTTGAACAATCATTTCAAAAGAAATTACTCAATTAAAACATTAATCATAGAATTGAACAAAATATTGAACAATTTCCTTTCAGTAATGTATTAATGCCTTACTGTAAAAGTGAAGTAACATTTAGTTTTGTGTTTGTGCCAAATGCATATCTTACATTCATATTTCAGATACAAAATTTAGAATGACTAACACTTGCTCATTCCACTAGCAATTACTTCGATTAAGCAATTATCATTTCTACGTCGCGCACTTTTCGAACGCATCGAACAAAACATTAATTTTACGAACCAAAAACTAAATGAACCTATTCGGAATTTCTGTGTACTATCTCCCGAAAATTGTGGTCCGAGCTATGCTAACGACTGGAATTCTCTTCCACCCACACCAATTACCCAGACTCATAACACCCGGGTTACAGGAAAGTGGTAGACAGCCATTATGATTATCGGCGCATCCCGGCTACCTTCTTTCGAAAGATCGACCATTCCGGGTAAGAATTCTAATTCCGTGCCTGGAATCGCACGGTCCGCAACCCGCGAACAATCACTTCCGGTTAGGCTCCTCCCTCAGCCCCAATTACTCCCCCCTGGCCCTGAATCGTTTTAGGGCGCCGCCGGGAATTACGTAGTGGATTTCGGTGTCGCTTGTCTAACTACCATCTTTATCGGACTGCCGCGCGCCGATGGCAACCGAGATTCCCTGGGTTAAAACGAAGTAACTTCCTTTTCAATTTTCAGGCGTTTCGAAAGACCGGACCGGATCTCCGAGGGGAATCTGAACAATTCGTCCGCTCGGCGCACAGTGCGGCCACGTGGCACAAGAATATAAGTCCAAATATTGTCGCATAACGTTACCAGATCTTGTCGAATTATTATATGCTTGTGGATACGTACAGTAGCGGACAAAAGTTTAAGTCGATGATTTGTGAACTGGATCGCAAACATCTTGTCATATAAAATAAAAATCATAAAGAGTGTCTTGGATTTCGAATTAAAATAGCTTCGAGTGAAAGGGTTAACCCTCGCAAGGCGGTGGCTGAGTCACTTCTAACCCACAGTATTTAAACCCCTGCACTACGATTTATTTCACAGCTACGTTGACTAGCCTTTGTTTATTACTATTTAATTCCTGTCTCAGGCAGGAAGTTGATATTTATTATATGGTAACCCTTACTTCGATGTTTCAATGTTAATGGTAAACGGGTAGAAAATAATTTCGATTTGAAAGAGGCGAATAATGTACTTATTTATTTGGTAGATGATGCTCGAAATCTTCATAACGAGTCTGGCACGATATTATAGGGCAAAGGATTAAATCGTTCATTTAATTACTGAATTACTTGTCTTGCGCATTGTTCTTCTATTTTTGTTTCTTTGGAATAACATAGCTATATGTTTGACCTTCGTAACCTAAGACCACCAGTTGTTAAATACAAGCAATGTAGTAGTTGCATCAGTTAGTTACCGCTGAGCACTTGCAAGCAGTGAATTTGCTGTTTTCTGTCTAACCTCAAGGGTAATTTTCTTTTTCTCTTTTCATACGTCGATAGATAAGTAGTTCCCCGGTTTCGTATGTCTTTCATGCGACAGTAACCCGTTGCGGAGTTGCAGTTCCAACGGAGAAGTATACTTTCCAGATATCGAAGTTGAAAAATTGAGTTTCAGCTACAAAAGGTCACTTTACAGACCAGTGTGCGCCGTAGTGGCAGCGTTTCCGGATAACGGCCCTCCATTGCGTCGAGTTCGATTACCGGGGTCGTAAGCGGAGAGAACGGCCGTGAGTCAGGAATAAAGAGGCGTGCCTCGCTGGATCTTCCTCAGGGTTCGTGCAGCTCGCCCTCGCATCCCTCTTTTCACTCCCCCGATCGCCAACCCTCGTCCGCAACTATCGCTTTAAATCTTCGCGCGCGAGCCACCGCTTCCATTGCTTCCGGTAACTACGAAGAGTTTCGTTAGAAAAGCTCGCCTGCTGGCAGCTATCAGGAGAAATTATTTACGGCTCGTCGATTCGGGTCTGCTCGAATCCCTTCCTGTCGCGTTCGGCGGTCTCGGCGGAAGAATTATTGCCGAGATCTTAATGCGGAATCTCTGTTACGGACGCCGCTTTGTTTTTAATGATAATTAACATTTTATTCTTTTCATTAGCGCTTCACGAATGTGTTGCAGCGTATACAGTGGTTAACCGTTTAAGTACAAAATCGAATAATAAAAACTGCTGTTATCGCCATAAAAAGGTTGAAGAAATTACTACTTACATTTCATTTTACATTTTACATTTATACAAGACACAAATGCGTCAAAATCCGCAGCTTAATTGCCTCGTTGAAACGGTAACTGCTCGAAAATGAATCACACGTACACTCCCAACGATTACAGCGCACATTACCTTAATATATTGCAATTATATTTTATCTGTATACTTAGACCTAATTCCCCGATCGCTCAAGAAACCCAGAATATTGCCTCTTCGCAATTCTGAGGAACTGCGCATAAATCCTTCGAAATATCGTACTAAAATTCACGGTAGTATCCGCACATACGTGCGCGAGTAATTTCAAAGACGAGCGCGCGGGAATAATTTTCCGGCAAAAATCCCCGCGATAATTGAACCCGGCGAGAATCACGTTTAAAAACTGACCAAAAGAAGACGGACGCGAAATAGATAAATATACACATGGTCGAAAGGAGAGCGGTGACCAAGCCGTCGCACAGTGAAAATATCTTTCAACCGGTTATTTCATTCGCGGTCGGAAATAAGCGCAACGAGCGCCCTTTCCCGACGTGCGTGAGGAAGCACGTACAGACGCGCTTTGGGTTCGGGATGAAAAGCACGGGAAGCTCTCATTTACGAGTTGCCGGGGCTCATGATCGTATAATCACGAAGTGGAAAAGCTCGGACGGCTGTTGAGCGCGTAGAAACCGAGCGACAAAACGATTTCCTCTCGCTGGCCGACGCAGACGCCGCTGCCTGGCCCCCTAACTTTCGGCTTTTGTGTGCCGCGGAAATTTTCCGGAGCTGCGAAATCGTCTCTCCATCAACCAACAGCCGTTACCAAAAAGCCGCAACACGTTTCGTCCGGTCGGGTATCCTCCTAATCGCACGGAATTGTTGAATTGCCCGACAATACGCGGTTATCCAAAATAGACTATAGGAAGCTTTTTTTAAACGAAAAACAAACTATTTTGAATTTTATTATTTAAATAGTTTTTATTTAGTTATCAAGTATCATCTATGATAATTATGTGTGAAAAATGATACCTATCAAATGACCAGACGTCAATTCGAATATCAAAATGTTCGATGATATTTTGGCAAATGTGATCGTTTATTTCGCCAATTTCATTCATGGTAATTTTTTCGATATTCTATACTATTTCTCTAATTAGTATATTGGTATTGTACACGGCTACTTCGATATGAAAGTATTCGATGATGCGTTGATAAACAGAGAATTTCATAAAATGAATAACACCGTGTATAATAATCTCATATCAACGATATAATATAATAATGTATTATATCGATATAATATAATAATGTATTATATCGTTACGTACGAATTTCATAGATCTTATAGTATAATTATGGAGCGAAGTATACATTTCATGCTCAATGACCTAATAAACGATGTTTTACAGCTTCTCGTCAAAATCGAATAACCATTTCATGGATTTCGTCTATCATATTCGAAAAATTGTGTCGAAGTTGAACAATTACCTTTCAGAATTTTATTCCCTTTCTACGCCAAATTTATCGCTTTCCGATAAATCAATCGTTCGACAATTTCGCGGGCGAACGAGCTACGAGAGAACTTCGAACGAAATTATGCGACGCGGTTAAGAAACGACCGATGGAATACTCGGTGCCTTTCGCTAATCTTGATTGGCAGCGCACTATGTGCGATCTCCGCCCCTCCGTTCAATATCGCGGAGGTTTTTGCAGCTGCCTACACGGCGACAAGTTCGACACCTTGCCTCGCCTCGCCGTGATGTGGAAGTTCCACCGAAACTTGCGAGACAACGAAGAACAGAGCTCGCGAAACTCTCTGTCACGAGTTTCGTCTTCCGCGACGGCGTCGATGAAAGCACCCGATAGAATGCTAACTAAGTTCCAAGAAAAATTACCCCGTCGATATCAACTGTACTGCTCTCATAATCTGCACTCGATTGGGGCGAACAAACTCTCGGCAACTTTCCATCCCGCTTTTCTTAAATAATGTGTGACCCTTTGATACGTGGTTCCGCAAATGACTGCAGTTTCAGCTGCGTAGTGTATTCGAAGCTTGGTTAACCCTTTCGCTTCGAGCGACGGATATATCCGTCATCCGCGCGACGACTTGTGCATACTAGCGCCGTATATATCCGGCATCCAAAAAATATGTCAACTAATTGGTCTAATGTTTTTAGAGTAACTAATATAATTTCGTATTTTAAATTCTTTTCATATTAAAAATGTGAAGAATACGTGCTATATTAGAGCAACAATTGTTTTATTAAGCATAGTAATTATATACAAAAACCACGCACACTGTGCACATTTCTGACGCGTGCTTCCGTACGGTGACAATACTTCAGCGGATTGGACTCCCGAAGCGAAAGGGTTAACTATAGTGTTTATAACGAAAGTGTTTGGAATTACTACAGGAAACGAAATTTGTATGGTGGCATCAATATTCTTTATTAAGAAAGGCAAGGTTGAATATGTAAGGCAATGGTAAGAAATAAAAAAACAATTAAAAGTCGGTTGAATATATAAGGCAATAATAAAAAATAAAAAAACAACTTAAACACATAAGTTCCTTTATGTTTTTTGAAAACGGTACAAAATTATAAAACTATATGAAAATTATGAAATTATAAAAAATTATAAAATTGTCAATTCTATTTCATGTTTGGTACAGCAATTTCTGGTACTTTAACGTTACTGTATTGTTTATTACTTTTATAAACTGCTTTTGCCAAGATTCACCATAAGTCCTCTATGGAGTGTTGTCCAGCCATGTCATAAGTGGCAAATTTTTGTGCCAGAACCTCTCGTTTGCTTTTTTAGCACTGTGCATAGCAGCGTTATCTTGTTGAAAAATTACATTTTCATATTGATTTTCGACGACGAATGGAATTGTTTTCTAACAAGTCTATATATTTGTCTGTGATCATCCTGGTAGGACTGTTACATGCTAGTGTTTTTTTTTCAGAGTTACTAAACGCAGTTCGTATCATCAAACTTCCTTCTCCGAAAATTCTGTTTATGATTACTGATTTTTCCGTGTGTAGATCGTACAAATAATGTTTTCAGGTTTATAAATAAAAGAAGGTAATTTACTATTAGAATCCACTTCTTTTACATTAGAATAACATAACCTATTAAATTTCCAGGAGTTGCAATGGGTTAAATATTATCGGCTACGCATAGAAAAATCAGTAAATTTTATTATCAGAATACTTAGCTTCTCTTTATTAAAGAATATTAGTGCTCCTGTACAAATTTCGTCCATTGTATATAGAACTGTTTTAAATTGAGAGGATTTAAGGATATTGTTTTGTTATTATATATTAATATATTTGTTATATTAATATATATTAATTATATTAATTGTTAT
>CM052167.1:2329576-2349139 GCA_028455555.1 Augochlorella aurata | reverse complement strand
TCTTCTGCGTCCCGGTTTGGCTCTTCGTAATTATGGTAAGCCTACCTAAGATAATCATGGAACGTTGTTCAATATGTTTGACAGAACTACAAAGTGGAAGTGAAGGAACCACCGCAGAGAATGCAACTGCCTACTCAGAACGTCGTGAAGAGACCTCAGCATCAACCAAGCAGACTCAGAAAATTTGTAGCAAAGATTAGCGCAGGTCTCAGGATAAGAGCCCACCCCTCTCTGCAAAGCGAGCAAATTGGTTTGATTTCAGTGAATGATACTATAGCTTTCATAGACGAGGTGATTATGTTTGTTCCAAATATTAGGTTGGCGAATGAATTCCTAGAGTTTTTGCCTTATAACGACTATATATATAATCGACTATATAAACTATTCGAAAGATCTTTTTCAGCTTTACAATACTGTTATATTCGCTTCGTTCGAATAATTTAATTTTTCACGATTTTTTGGGATTAGAAATGGAATATCCAGGAGACAAAAATCAGCATTTTCGACGTCTGCTATTCTTCGCTCTTCATCGAGGTCGTTATTCTGAAGGGCGTCCGGTGCGGGACGTGTCGTCAAGGTCAAAGTTGCCTTTTTTGAACTTTGCGAACCGTTTCTGTGCAGTAAACCCACCTATGACACCCTCTCCGTACACTTTGCAGATGTCCCGACCTGCTTCGGCAGCTTTTTGACCTCGATAAAAAAGCGAGGGTTGAAAATGCTGATTTTTTCCTCCTGGATATTCCGTTTCTAAGCTTTAGAGATCATGAAAAACTAAATGTTAATTATTTGCTTGTAAATAATCAAAGACAGAGTTGTAGGTTAAAGTATATTTAATAAACACACGGAAAAACAGAAGATCTAATATACAGGCTTGCTCGCAAGAGCTTCGAGACAACGAGTGTACTCGTGAGCTTCTTACTGACGACTAACTTGAAAAACAAAACGCGCGCAATGATCTTTGTAGTAACACATCGCTCGACTCTGGTCGACGCGCGCTTTGCGCTCACGTGCGCCGCAGACAGGGCCGGAAGGGCCGCCCCACCTGAAAACACCGACAAAGCGTTCGATACTTCTCGGTAACTCAAAACATACAAAGTATAACATTGAAAATGCCATACATTTACACTAAATTATTCCAAAAAGGGAATTTAACAGTTTTGTAGAGCTGAAAGAGATCTTTCGAATAGCTTACTCACTTTGCTACTTAATGCACAAGTCATTATAGAACAAAAACTTTAGGAATTTATTCGCCAACACAATATTCGACTACTCGAAAATCAAACGGAATCAGAGAACCATTCCATTTCTGTAGATCCATAACGACGATGGTGTCTGGTTGAGACTAAACGCGGACACGATCAAGCAATACTGCAATAGCAGTCACCTAGAAGCCTGGTGTCTACAGTACAATCAACACTTGGGCAAGACCTTGCTTCTCCCAGTCGAGGAACCGAAATCGATTTTAGATCAAGTCATCAAAGACACTGTTCTGCGCAAGAGGCCTGAAGTGGTCGACGAGTACGTAAGAAAGACTAAAGCTCTTCGATGGTAGCTTTCTGCGCCGTTTCAAACACAATTTCACCTTTTAGCAAAAGGAAAACGGTCACCTTCGACTCGGCCAAGACCATGGTGGTCGTGAGGTGCGGTGCTTCCGGCCACAATATCAGGAGCAGACCAAATTTAAAGGCTGCACCGGTGGGAATATTGGCGCCAGGCAATACCGTTACCATTCAAGAATATGTAAGTCTCTTTGTAACATGTACTTTAACACTTACATGCACCTTGCAATAATTGCATAGAAGATACGTGCTACATTTTCAGTGATTTTTAAGGGATTTTTTGGTGAAAAATGTCGACATTTTCAGTTTGAAAGTTTGAATAGGTTTTCAGTATACTTTAAAACATGTAAATAATTGTAAGTAATACTGTAAAAAATTGCAATGAGATTTTCTTGTGTATTAATCATTTGAATTGTACACTTAAACAATAGACTGTTCCTTAACAGGCGAATATTGCGCCGGTTACTTATAGGTGATATTAATTTTTTAACTAGGTTTTGAAAATCATTCTTATCGTAGCAAATTGAACAAACTCAATATTAATTCTTTTTATTGTTAATTTTAGATTACAATTGAGTTAAACGAATATTTCCTTTGGTAACGTTTCTCTTTTTAGCTTCGGTTTCAATAACACTAAACTTACCCTGCCGGTCAAAATGATCGATTTTACATTGTTTATATTATTTTGTTGAAATTCTAAAGCGTTAATAATTTCTATGACATAACCTTGACGTGACGAAATTCTAATTTCTAAGAAGTTACCTTGGCACAGCCAGTTATTCAAGCACAGATTATTAAACAGTAGATGAGGTTTAAATAAATTCAGTCTTGTCATTTTTATAAAGTGACACACGATTGTCGGTTTCAATGCTTGATAGGTTTAGTGTTAATTAATCGATTGTTCGACATTGTATGAATTTTTGGTATTGATATGCGTCATTTAACGTGTTAAAATACAATTAACATTTCAAGATAGTGGTCCAATACTATCTTTTTAATCGTATCAAGCAAAAACGTTGTTCAAATATTAACTTCAAATTATTTTCTCAGTTTAATTATTTCTCCGCAATTAATTTGTTGACTTCTTCATGCTATAGTTATTAAATTAATGCAGTGAGATCATTTTCCTCCAGCTCAACCTTGAACCAAAAATTGTGCATATGGTATACCTATTTCTATTATGAGATGTCTTTTGACACCTTAGGGATTTAATAATAGTACCTAATTTTAAATGATTTTACATGTAAATGTCAACACCACTTTGCGACATAATGTCGATTATAATCACATTAGAGAATCCCTGTTTCAGTAGTAAAGGAAAATAGAGGAGTTATTGCGTGATATTTTGATATTTTATTTATTATTTTAGTCGTTGCAGTAAATGCAGTGATTTGAAAAATCAAATTTTATTAAATAAGGAAATTTATTAATTATACTGTTTTTATGATTATACTGTTTTCATGATTATTGGTAAGTTAATAATATTACTATGTTTGCTTATCTTCCTAATACAAATAAAAAAATGAAGAAAATAATATTTTTTATTATTGTTCCTGTTGAGGTAAAACATGTTTAATCACATTTGTGTATATTCATATTTTGTAGATTGATGAATTAAACTAGAATTTACAACCTGATTAACTAATCTCGAATAAATTAAATTATCTATATTTAACTGACATTTATAATTTAAGCGCAGAAATGTCAAAAGACACCTTTTGGTTGAAATAGTTATACACAAAATCGCGGTAGAAATAGTGTTCAAGTACGAATCTACAACTTGAAACGTTTCACTATTTAACAACTTCGGAAATATTATGAATTCTATCTCAATTTGAGATGTCACAGAAGCATTGCCAAAGAGTTAAACTGTAGGATTCTGTAAAAAGATTTCCTTCACCAAGGAAACGAATCCCGAGTGCCAAAGAAATCCAGTCTCCAGGACGCAGAATGCTGCGTCAAGTTGATCTTTCTGTCCCTTTCCCAGTTCGTGAACAGCGAAGGCACCTGGGTGCGCATCGACGACGAGTCAACGGCCAAGTACTGCTTCGACCGAGGTCGAATCGCGGAGTGCGAGGCCTGGTCGCTCGCGATTAGCAAACAGGGTGTGACTTACATGAAAATCGAACACGATCTCGAGAACGATGCAGCGGAAAAGAAACCGATCATAGCCGATCCGTCCGTTTCACCTAGTCATAAAGGTTTCGATTTCTCCGTGCCTTCCGTGAGTCACGAGGGCTTCAATTTCACCACGCAGAATTACATGGCGAGCACAGCGGAGTTTGGCGAAGGTAGCAACACGAATCTCTTTATTTTTGGTTCATACAATCAACATGGTTCATCAGGTACAATTCGATGAGATCTAGTTCTCTTCGTCCGCGTACCATGCCCTCTCGGCTAATGACAGCCGCGATTATATTCCAGGAAGCGACAAGTCGACTCTGGAGAAGACCGATGTTTCGCCGAAATTCTCAAAGCCGCATTCGAAAGAGAGGGTGGTGAAGGAGAGGGAGAGAGAGGGTGGCGGCGGATGCGGAGGAGGAGGAGGAGGAGGTGGAGGAGGCGGCGGCGGCGGCGGCGGCGGGAAGTTCAGCGTTCTACAAAAGTGGTTGAGAGGCGACGACAAGTGTCACGGGGAAAAAAGGAGCTCGCCCGGCAGGTGAATAAAAAGAATGAACTGTCGGGACCCGTGCAGTTAGATTAGTTTCGTCATATAGTTTTGGCATTTGCAGGGATTTTTCCGAGTTCGTCGGCGTGTCCGTGAAGGAGCTGGTGAAGGCGATCGGCGAGAGCCGTGCGAATGGCAACGGCCCCACGCCGCCCGAGACACCGAGACGATTGTCGAGGAGCTCGTCGCCGAAGAATCCCCAAGGTGGGTCACCACGATTTCAGAGCCCGTCCTCTAGCCCAATTCAGATACCCGGTACGTATACGCAACTCAGCGGACAACATTTCAAATCTATGAAAACTCGAAGCTACGTGCGCGACGGATTCCTTCTTATACATTTGTATATTTGTTCCTCTGTGGTCTCATTCTTTTAATCTCATGACATTCATGTGTGTGTCTTACTTCACACTTTCGGCACCGTAACTGGTCTGAGGAGGGAATCATTTCAGAAGCTGAGAGACCCGTTACTGACGCTTGTAAGACCGCATACCGTTCCACGGTCGGTTTCCTGATTCGTGGAATGAACTATCTTAGAGTAAAACTCCGTTTGCGACTTACCATAAGCCACTACTCCGATTCTCTCTTTCTCTCTCTCTCTCTCTTTTTATATAATATATGTATAGTACATAAACGAATGATCGTAGGTTGTATAAATATGTTAAAGACAGACCTTATGGAATTAGTTATAACAATATAGTAATGTTGCTCTTAGCTGGGTCCAGTCGGCAGCCAGTTGGTTCTGGTAATTGCCTCTTCCCTCCTGCTGCTCATGCACCAGGTACTCGACCCTTTCCTACTCAACAAAATCCTCAGTTATGTACAGTCGAGAAATAGTGTTTGTGTTGTTCGGAGTTTCGTAATTAATTCACGTCACCACACCTATTACGTTTCCTTCAAGAATGCAATGGCACCGTAGTGTATTTACTCGTCGAAGACCCAACTGCATGCAAATATGATTAAAACTTGGAAATGAGATATTTCGTTTTGTGCACGCACGGTACATCAACACACACACACACACCAACACACAACCACGCGCGCACGCGCCAACACATACACACACATACGTGTCAACAACCCTTGTCCGATTAGAGGTTTAAATAGTGCATACGAATCCGTATTCGATATACTCGTACACAGTATAGTTTAACGTATTCATAAACGATAACATGTCACATGCAAAATTCTACAAATGATCGAAAATTGTCAGGTGGGAGAAGTTTGATAGGAGGGGGAGATAGTATCAGTAGCAGCCCCGTGCTCTGCGGCTCCCCCCGAAGTGTCGGCCTCTCCCCATTAGGTAAGAACAACAACATACATTTCTACTCTCTGACTCAACACTAACATAATTACTTATCACTGCATCTTTCTGATCACATTCTTAATCACAAACTAACACGTTAATTCTAAATGTTTCGTTTCACGGCCGATCATCAAGCTCTCACAATCTCATTCAGTCGTCGTTGTTTCATTCACGATACGCACGGGACTGCACGAATTTATTGCAAGGACTGTGGATTTTATACGTTTATGGCATACGTAAAACGTTTCATTTTTAGTTGATATTCTCGGTAAAGTAAGTCAATTTTTAATTGATTCCAGTTCCCGTATAAATATATGTATAAATATCCATGGTTGATGAAGTTATGCGAAAGAACATTACACGAGGTGCCTAGTATCCCTGGCAGAAAATGTTCCATCAAAAATGCTATCAGTGAAAGAAATATTATCTCTATTCATACAAGGTTTGCACTTCAAGATCACCATTTAGCGAATCAAATTCGCCAGTAATTATATATTTACGAATTTCTCTTTGTGTGATTTTGTTGGTCGGATAGAGCACACGATATTCTCTAACAATGAACTACATTATAGAAATTTTCCAAAAATCAATTTATATGCGAAACAAATGCCACTTAATCCTTCAAATTAAGAACACGTGTTAAATATAATTAATGACTCTGTTCCAAATGTTACTTAAAATGTTGGATAATTACTCTATCTTCATCATTATATGAAATAAAAGCTTGAATTTCTAGAGAATAAATTAGATTTTATTTTGATTAGGAAAGTATCAGAGTAGCAGAATTTAACTTGTAAAGAGATAAACTCGGAGTGCAAAACGTGTGTATGTCTATTAAAAAAACATTATTAACTATACCGATATTCTTATGTAAAGATGATTATTTGTACAAGTATTTGAATGAGTGTATTCCATCGAATACTTTTTGTCAGGGATAGTACTCATCTGTCCGTGTCCATTGTCTTTGAAAAGCAAGGTGAGATGACAATATCCTTGCTCTGGAAAGCAGAGATAGAGAAGATTTCTATTTAGTAAGCACTAAACAATCATTTTTTCTAAACCCTTTTCCTGCTTATCTCTCTTTCAAGTTTCTGGTGGCATGGTGGACAGCACAGCCACGTCACAGCGACGAGGTTCGACGCAAAGCGACACAAGTGCCTTGGTCAGTAGTATAACGAGGGATCCTTCGCAATCTCCCAGTGCTGTCAGCACAACTGCCAACACCCGCGACCTATCCCCGAGCCCGAGCTGTAGTTCTTTACAAATAAGATCAGAGGGTAGTATAGCTAGCCCACCCGACACACCGAAAAAAGATGGCGGAGTAAGTGAATGCCACTCTTCTCTAAAACATACTAATTCGAAGTAGTCGAAGAAGCTTGTTACATTGCTCTAAGACGCGTCTGAATCTTGGCAAGATTATTCGTTTGGTTTTCATTAGCTTCCAACTTAGCCACGAAATGGAGCAAACTTCTCGGACGACTCGATCAGAATGAAATAAAATGTGCAATAACAAACTGTTCTTTCCCAAAGGATTCGCAGAAAAGTCCGCGAAAAATGTCTCAGGCGCAGACGCAGACAAACATCTCGTTCCACTTCAGCATCGGCTCCACCGGGCCGAAGGAGGAGCGTAACTCGCCTAAGCTGAGTCGAAGGGATCACACGAAAATGGTGAAGACCCGAGCGAAAAGAGTGATGTCTCCGGCAAGTTCTCAACAAAGTCCGAACCCGAGTCGGACGCTGAACTTGAGCAAGGAGAAGGTGAAAGAGGCCATCAGTCCATCGGTAGCAGAGTGTCTCCGGGCCGTCTTCGCGGCGTTTCTCTGGCACGAGGGGATCGTGCACGACGCGATGGCCTGCGCTAGTTTCCTGAAGTTCCACCCTAGTTTACCGAAGCAAGGAGCCCTCGTCGTGACCAGGCAGTCGATGATGCAATCGAACGACAAGGAGGAGCAGGAGCAGAAAGCCAGGCAGAGACATTCCGTGGAGGTGACCAACGCTGGCAACTATTTGCACATCCAGCCGAGCACGTTGGAGACCCTCACGCGGTCAGCGGCGAACGCTAACGCGAACAGAAGTCGAAAGAAGCAGGAGATTACAACCAAGGACGAAGGTCAAACGAACGGCAAGCTTGGCGCAGTTCCCGAGCTCCAGACCGTGGCGGTGCTGCCACCGGCCTTGAAGAGCTTGGTATTCCTGTGGGAGGAACTCAGCGCCAATTGTCTACAGGCTATAGAGCAGCAGTCGGTCCTTCCGAGCCCAATATCGCAGGTACAGACGGTGAAGTTGAGCAAACGACCGGCCCCGGAGAAACGACCTCGGGAGGAGAAGCAGAAGGAGCGCGAGAAGAAAGGGAACCGGAAGAAGAAAGAATGGAAACCGGTTGGCAGAGGAATCGGATCCGAGGTGGTGGCCGGGATAGAGAGAGAGACCATCTGCGAGCTGTGCGGCTTGATGTTTTCGCACCCGGTGACTTATCACATGAAAATGATGCACCCTGGCTGCGGATGGCACGCGGGAGGGAAGGGGTACAACAGCGGAGGGACTTATTGCATCGGCTGGGCAGGGAACTGCGGCGACGGAGGGGTGGGCGGAAGCTCTTGGTACCTAATTTGCGATACGTGTCGCGATAAGTACCTAAGAGCACGGAAGCTCAAGCTGACCAAGAAGTTCTTGACGGGGATCACGAAGCGGAAGAACGGCTCCGGGAAAATCTTGTCGCCTGTTTCTAGTCCCAATGATAACGAGACACATATCGTCATGAAGAACAACGCTATATTCCTGCTAGAACTGGCCAGTGCTTCCGGACTGAACATCCCGAAACAACAAAGACGACCGTCGCAAACGTTGTCGTCTGTCGCCGAGAACTATAGTCCTCCGGACGCGGCGGGACCATTTCCGCCGACAGGTCCTTTCCAGTGTCTACAAGCCCTCGGTGTCCATCACTCTCAGAGTCACGATGAAAGGTACTACGAGGAAGCGCTGAGGCGGCAGAACGGCCATCAGAATGTTTACGACGGGAGCAGCGCTATGTTCAACAGCGCCAACGGAAGGGTAAGAGATTAGTGTCGCTTGTGTAATTTCAATTGATAACGCGTGCTTGTATGCAGCCATTGTCCGAGTATCCGATGAGTGACAGCGACAGCGAGAGCGGCAAAGGTCGGGGCATGTTTCATCGATCCGTATCTATGTCCACTGGAGCTTCCTGGGCCAGGAACACTAACGATGGCAGGGTCGTCATCATGCGGAAAAGGAACAACAGTAGTAGCGAAATGAATAACAGTATGTACTATATAGATTCGCTGTTTAGTAGATGCAGTTAACATAGGGACTTCTTTTTCTTCAGATGGCGGTTTGTCCTTACTGTGCTATCCGTCCGCCGCTCTACAAAAATTGGTACCGTCGATGGACCAATCCGCGATTGTATCGACCAGTCAAACGGAAGCTGCGAATAACGATAGAATAGAAATTCTGATGCGACCCGTGATGCTTTTCGTTCTTCAGCAACACAATCTGCAACATCTACAGCTCGCCATGAAGCAGGCGCTGCGTCGTGCTTCTTGCCGAGTGTACGCAATGCAAGCGTTAAATTGGTTACTTAGGAGTGTTACACAACCGATATGCTTGCATGATTTGCTGTGGTGGTTTTCTGCTTCTCTGATACCGGCAGTGTCTCCCGAGCCCGTGGATGCGACGGAAGAGAACAATCGTCCCGAGAAAAGGGACGAGCATGTAAGTAGGACAGAGTGCAATATGCATATGATATTATACATAATATGATATAGGGAGGGGTGCTACTCGATGTAAACATAGGGATAGTAGCTGAATGCTAACATTCGATACGCACAGATCAATGAGACGCCTTGATAGATTTATGACAAACCTTGTTGCACTCGATTGTCTAACATTAGCTCTAGAAAAGTCAAGTCCCCAAGAATAGTTGCTACAAATATGTTTTCTAGGATGTAGTATCTTTATTAAATCAAAAACGATTTTTCAATGTAAACCATCTTTCAAGGGAAGAGATTTTGCGACCGAAAGTAACGACAGTTATTATTACGGTATTGGTTATGACAATTATTATGTCTGGTAAACAAAATTAAATATTGAACATTTGGTTTGCATCAGAGATAAATATTTATTAATTATTCTATATTCCGATTCTTGGTTTATATTAAATGTCAGTAAGGTATGTTTAATTTTCAAGGATATGATCGACGTATGCGAGCATCCTTTAAGCGACTTGGTAATAGCAGGCGAGTCTGTTAATCCGTTGCCAACAGTTTTTCACACTTTATTACAAACGATTGCAGACCTGATGCTTCTGCCACCTCTTGGTAAGTATTTAGTTGTTAAAATGATATCCAGTCACAATGAAATCTTAATTAGAAAATCTAATTAAATTTTATACATTTTCGTATATTAGGCTCGCCTCTTCAACAAGCAGCTATCCGATGTTGGGGAATCAAGTTCACCCCCGCGGATCATATGTTTCTCCATAGAAGTCACGTGTTCAGTAATATTAGTAAAATCCTCTCGAGATACGAAGAGGACGAGGACGTTACGATGAGCATGCACGAGAGCCATCAATCGATTCATTCCCAGCAGATAACTAGTTCTGTGGAGGTTCTAAAAGATTTAACGCCTGGTATTAAAATTAAAGCCTCTAGCAGGCAAGCTATGATCGGAAACTTGACTGACAATTCGACAGAAACTTTCTGGGAGTCCGGCGACGAGGATCGCAATAAAACGAAGACCATTACTATCAGCTGCGGTACCCATTCTCTTCCTCGCATGATCTACATTCACATTGATAATTGTCGTGACTTAACGGTAGGTTATATTATAAAGCGTATTCTCATTTTGCCGAAAGAATTTGTTACTTACATTATCAGTGTTGCAGCACAAGGTATCTAGTGTAACATTTCAATCTGGAAATAATGCCGATGAAATGGTAAAGCTAAGGACTGTGGAGATCGAGAGTCGCTCAGCTGGTTGGGTCAATTGTCCAGTTAACGGTAAGAGTGAATAAATAAGTTCATTTAATAACTAAATCGCAGATTAACAATTTTAAGGAGTTTAATAAAAATGGCTTCTTTTATTTAATTATTTGAATAAATTGTTCAGAGATTCTTTCAATCTTTTGACTATTTTCAATTGCATCTACTTACTTATAAATACGGATATTATTTTTCTTGCAGATCCACGGCACGTTGCGATTGGTCTCGAACTAAAAGGTGCAGACAATTCCTTGCGAGTCCGTCAAATTCGAATTCTAGGTGAAATCGAAGGAGAAACGATGAAAGTTGGAAAACAGATGAGTGCACAAAGGATCCAACAGAGGAATTGCGAAGCGGAAACGTTGAAAGTTTTTCGACTGATTACTTCTGAGGTAAACTGTGTATCATTTCACCATCCCATGCCTCAGAGTTTTTAATAATTCTTCTTCTATTTTCCAGGTATTTGGCAAGCTCATACAAGGAGATCAACAGCAACAGCAGTTGGAATCTACAGAGGGTGCCAACGAAGATGCGGAAGACAGCAACGACCTTCGAGAGCACATGGTTGGAATTCTGTTCAGCAGGAACAATCTAACGCATCTGCAGAAACAAGTCTGCACACATATCGTCGAAGCTATTCGCAAAGAGACGATTCGATTGAAGGAAGAATGGGAGACAGTGCTGTATTCGCCAACGCCAACTAATAGTGTACTGAGCGACAATAGTGATCAATCGAAGGCAGCCGATACATATTGCTTCGAGATGTTGTCTATGGTGCTAGCCTTGAGCGGAAGTGCTGTTGGACAGTATTATTTATCGCATCAATATGGATTATTGACTGACTTGTTGAGTTTGTTGCACACCGGATCAGCCAGAGTACAGCGTCAAGTATGCTTTTGATCCTTCCGAAATGTATACTTTCCATTTTTGCAGCGACACTAATCAAAATTACTTCTGCTTCTTCAGGTGACGGCTCTACTAAAACGTATTTTACCAGAAATTAAGCCAGAGGTGCTAGCCAACGTAACCAGCGTTGGTCGATTGCCACCCACGGACTTTAGCATCGTCTCTGTTGCGAACAATAGCTTCACCCACAACGCGGATTTCGATGAGAATGCTCCAGGAATATTGGACGTTTTCCTAAGTTGCATCGCCAAATCGTTGACCGTTCAAGTCAAGGTAAAAGGCAAGGAGAACAACGGAAAAGCTTTGCAGACTGTTTCACTGGCTACTAGTATTCACCCGAAACGTTACGTTGGAGCAAGATGGTGGTTGAGAGGGACCATGACTCGGAAACTAGCTGAAGTGATCATTCAACTACTGAAGGACATGGCATCGGTTAGTGTATGTTTGAACTGTACTCGTAATAGACCACTCACGTTTGGAACTGATTCCAGGGTAAACTGTCGGAAGAATGGGCGTCCGTGACGAAGGCAGCCATCGCAGAAAACATTTTAAACCTCACGAGATTAGACGAGACTAGTAGAGAACCTGCGGAATGTCTTCGAACTCCAACATTATGGCTGGCTCTCTCATCTTTGTGTGTCTTGGACTCTGATCACGTCGAGAGATTGTCCTCAGGCCAATGGACCGGTTCAGAGGGACAACCACCGCCACCACGAGTAAGATTCTATTCTTCATTAAAGCTTCTTTGAAGGAACATAGTTGACGATCAAATATTTCTGCAGCCAACTTGCAATAACCATGATGATGACGAAACAACTGCGATCATTCAATGCAACGATTGTGGAAATCTGTGCGGGGAGTGTGACAGAATCCTGCATCTTCATAGGAAAGCTCGCATGCATATTAGACAGGTGTGCAAAGAGGAGGAAGAGGCGATACGTGTGGATCTTCACGAAGGTTGCGGCCGAACAAAGCTCTTTTGGATCCTAGCTCTAGCTGACAGCAGAACATTAAAAGCTCTGGTAGAATTCCGCGATGGTACCCCGAGAAAACCAGTTGGGGCTACGTCGGGAATGTGCAGATTCTGCGGGATTACTGGGAACACGGGTCTACTAGCGATAGGGAACATCTGCACGGACAATGACTGCCAAGAGCATGCCAAGAACGCGTGCAGCAAGGTTCACTCTTGCGGACACATTTGCGGTGGCGTTCGTAATGAAAAGACTTGTTTGCCCTGTCTGCACAGATGTCTGTCGGATAGCGATTTGAAACAAGATGCCGACGACATGTGTATGATTTGCTTCACGGAAGCTTTGTCAGCCGCACCAGCGATTCAGTTGCAATGTGGCCACGTGTTCCACTTGCATTGCTGCAAGCATGTCCTTATGAAGCGATGGGTGGGCCCTAGGATCACATTCGGGTTTTCTTTTTGCCCGATCTGCAAGATCCCCATGGAACACCCTACTCTGGCCGAAGATTTGACAAGCATCAAGGAGCTCTACGAGGACGTCAGGAGGAAGGCTTTGATGCGATTGGAGTACGAAGGACTGTACAAGTAAGTGCGGAGGTGAAGAACTAAGGAGTCTGTGTATTCTTCAAGTTCTAACAAAATTACGTGTTACAGGACCGAAGCGGTCTTCGGATCAGGTGCAAGATTCCAAGATCCTGCTGCGTATGCGATGGAGCGTTATGCATATTATGTTTGCTACAAGTGTCAAAAGGCCTACTATGGGGGCGAGGCGCGGTGTGACGCTCAGGTAGGCGGGGAAACCTTCGACCCCACAGAATTAGTGTGCGGAGGTTGCAGCGACGTTGCAAGAGCCCAGATGTGTCCGAAGCACGCGGCAGACTTTCTAGAGTATAAATGTCGTTATTGTTGCTCGGTGGCTGTCTTCTTCTGTTTTGGCACTACCCATTTCTGTAACCCCTGCCACGAAGATTTCCAACGTGTCATTATCATTCCAAAAAGCAAACTACCCTCGTGTCCTGCAGGTAAGTTCATTCTCTAATAATGCTTAAGACTTGGCAACTAAAGAAAAGTTGACAGCTACTATTAAAGTTTTTTCTGTTTTGTTTAGGACCTCAAGCAAAACAACTGGAAGGGGATGAATGTCCATTGCACGTGAAACATCCACCGACTGGAGAAGAGTTCGCGTTAGGTTGCGGAATTTGCCGTAACGCGCACACCTTCTAAAGATATTCCAAATAGATGAAAGAGGACGGAAACTATTTCAGAATTTATACTCAACATGAATGAGAATCGGCGATCCTTGTTGGATCTTAACAATACAACTATATTATTATATGCAAGCAAACGGATATACATATTATATAGTTTGATATGCGTGTATCACTATTCGCAGTAAAGGCTGTCGTATGTATCGATTTATTGGAAATTCTAATGATTAGAGCAACTGTGGAATTGACGCAGTGAAACGATGCAAGAGGAATCAAATAGTACGAGCTGATTAGCTGCAAATCATGAGTGAGAAACTGATGATGCGTGGAACTCTAATACTTGTTAAGTATTACGTAAGTCGTTTTTATTCGTGATTAATAGAAATTACCGATACGTGTAGAGAGAAAGAGAGAGAGAAAGAGAGAGTGTGAAAGAGAGCGCGATAGACAAAGAGAGAGGAAGATGGAAAAATTTTGAAGAATGTTCTACATGTATTTAAAACTTCCATGTGAAAGGAGAACAATGAGCTTACATGTGCGTAAGTCATACAGAGTGTAGCGATTCACTTGGTAAATTATTCTCGATATAAGTGTTTAATTTAATATATACATAAAATATAAATATATAATATAATTCTCTATACTACTTAAGAACTATTTAATTATTATCGACAATGATCCTAATAAGTTATGTATGTAGGTAAATTATGTATGTGAAAGAAGTGTGTAATTTGAAATTTGTGAATTAAAATTGTGAAGAATAGAGAAATGAAAACAAACAAAAAAAAAATTAAATCCCGGTAAAAGAAAAGGGTGGTATAGCACGTGCTATATGGATTGTATCTGTGCTCGAATCGGCGTTCGAGATTCACATAAAACTCTGCATTTGTCGTCTTTGAAATTATCATTTGTTTTTGTACTTTTCCAAAAGAATAGTGTGCGCACCGACATGCCTCCGGGCGTTATTTATTTAATCGTCAGTGTAATTGCCTTGAACTACAATGCGCTGTTCGCGAAAATGGTATAGAATCATTGTGTATACTCGTATATGAATGAAATGTGTGAACGATCAGCGCGCGCTAAGCGATGAGCGTTAATATTTGTGTTCTGATCTTGTGCAGATTAAATGAAAGTAATGATTGCAAGACACGTAATAATTTATATTCTTTCGTCATCCTCCTGTTCTACCAAATATTATAAAATAATTATGTAAATTGCCATAATACCACATTTTCTTTATTTTTCCCAATCGTACATATGGTTTTTGTCAAAGCAACTTATTTCGAAAAATTCTTAAAAATATTTAAATTAATTAGATTAAAAGAGAGAATCTTCGTGTTACAAACATAAAATACATTTCAAAGGAATATTGCAATTGGTTCTCAAAGATAAATGCAATTATATTTTCAAAAGTCAAGTAAATCTCCTTTAGATGTAGCAAAAATATTGTTCAATCAAGTATATTGTTATATTTAGATTACAGAAATAATAGAATAATTGTAGGAATGCAACCAATATCAAAGGAAAAATGTATCTCAAATTAATGTTGCACATGGTTCTTCTAGATAAATGCAATTATGTAAAGAATACAAAAATTTACTTCCGATGCGGCAAATGCATTGTTCAATATTTTATTTTATATAAATGACAGAATAGAGAACTCAATTATGACGTTATTAATTTAATAAAGACAGTTAGAATTGCTCACTGTTCGGCAGAAGGTTTCGACATTCAAAAACTGGTGCGGTTTCCTCGAGCCGACTGATCGATCCAAGATGGCGACGGCCAGCAGCGCCACGACACGGCAGTTTGTCTTAAGCAGTGCGAGGCGTAACGTGTGTGTGTGCGCGCGATCCTGACGTTTTTCGCCTCGATCAGCGGTAAGTAGCTTTTATTTACTAGTCGTGCAACAATAGTTACATAATTCCCGAGCCGCGCGAGCCGTGTGTACCCAATCATCTACCAGCCTTTGGCGGGAAATACGTGTTTTCTGATTGGAAACGAATGTGTATCCGCTCGGTCGAGATGATCTCCTACGCACGTTTGTGCCACCCTGCCAGCACTACTGTCAACTCGCTCTGTTTATTTTTACCACAAATTGTGGCCAATTACAAGTCGTCGGATAGCTTAATTGACCGAAATTACACGACTTCTTCGTTCCTCGAGCTATCTTCCAGTCAAGATTTCCGCGTACTGGCGCACGCTCTTTTTCATTCCTCGCGAACCACTATTGGAAAAACAATAAGCATTTCATCTGTATCCAGGTGATGATCGCATACACTGTGTCCGCTCCTCTGACTTGTTTATCTCGAAGATCTTCGCGAAATTGTATTGTCATTTCATCGAATTTCTGCCAAATTGTCGTCTGCTGTGTCAATACTTAACCTCACTTCCTTCACACAGCTTCGAGTGCTGTCAAGCTGCACACGTCTAGGAAGGTTAGATGGTCCTTAAATTCGATAGTCGATACCGCAGGACTCGTCTTGCAATTTCACGCTGTCAGAATGCGGAAGCAACATTGTGTTCGTGCTCGAGCATTTTTTATGTTTCAAGTATATTATTAATACCGCCTGTACGATCTGTCAGCAGTATTTTTAGACGTCTTAATATACCAACGGCCACTTCCCTTTAGCCGGTCTAAACCTAGTAAACGGTATAATGGACAGAGACCTTTAATATTAACCACCGCGTCGTATGAATCACGATGAAAGTCAATGTCGCAAAAGCAGATACTCCGTATTAAATTATTCCTGCGTCCAGCGGTAGGGGTTAAAGCTACATACTAGGGAATCGCAGAACGTGTTCAGACTTATTTCTCGCTCCGGCAGACTTGGACTTCTAATACGATTGTAACGCGTCGAAAGCACATACTCACCGCTTTTGCACATTTTCAATCGGTGCCGCGTTTATTATCGTCGATCTGGGATATAGCGTTCCTTGCGTTCGTGACGAATCGGCGTCGCGACGGTTCGACCTAAGGGGAGAAGCTCGTGACTCGGACATTCCGGTGGAAAATACGCTTCGCGGGAGCCGTTTAGATTCACGTGAAACTGGTTTTAGACACGTGCGTACCACGCGGTCTAATGGATTTCACGCATCTCACGCATCCGAGCGTCGAGCACGCGCCTGTCGCTCACGGAGTCATTGCACGCACACCGACTCCCGCGAACTGTGCACTTTACCGGTAATAATGAATGACTTGCCCCGGTTCGTTTCCGGAGCAACCGGAAACGCGTCCATTGCTCGCCTCTTGACTGCGGATTTTTATGGGGTTATTCTTTATGGATGTTCGAGAAAAAGTGACACAAGAACGGGGCAAATTATCTTAAATGTATTACATATTTTTAACGAGACCATGCAAGAAGATTATATCATTATAAGATCATTATAAACGCGAAATTTCTTGAAAAGATTTTTAAGTCGAATACAGTTTTTTTCTTTAAGCGCATTATTTAGAAGGCTTTTTTATTGTGTGGACTGAAAAAATTATAGAAATTTTTCATAGGTTCTATAGCAAAGATAAAAAATATTTCACGAACTAAAAGTTATCAAAGTAACTAAAACTTATAAAAAATATAAACATAAATTGAGAACTATTCAATGCATAGTACTATGGCAATACGAGAGTTGAATCGATTAATATTTTCATTAATTTAATTCACAGGTCAAAGCTTCGATTGTGATTCTTTTAAGAAAGAGAATCTGTAATAATAAACGTTTCATAATAAGTTGTTTCTATGGAACTTAGACAATAGACGGATTCTAAAATAAGTTCTTAAAGAAGTTTCCAAGGGTAATATTTCTTTCCAGAAAAATTCTTCTGAAACAGAAATGTTGTTAAACAAAACATGTAAGGTCAGACAACATACTTTTGCTGAAACAATGTAGAACTGTATAACACATGATTGTAACCTCGTTTAGAGTAAAGATATTACTTCTAAATAATATATTGTACGATGTTGGTTTTTAAGAAAATCGTATTAAAAAATCAAAAGGAATATTTCTTTGAAATTTCTTAATCTTAACAGTTATCTCAAGTGTTATTTGAACAGTTTTTAATTCAGTATCCACAGCAAAGTTAGCAGTAATATTGAATTCCAAAGGAATATGGAACGACAATTATAAAAAGTTAATTCAATTTCTGGCTCCTCATATTTTTCGCTTAATTCTCCGGCAGATGATGGTTTAAGCGTGTAATTATACTCTCACTTTGCGAGAGAACGAAAGTCACTGCCTCTCAAGAGCGTTGTTCCGTCGTTCAGGTTCAATTAATACGATGCTGCTCGGTGGACCCCAAACACCTTTTGTTTGCTCACCAGTTTATTTAAGCTTACAAAGAGACAGATATCGCACACATTGTTACTAACTAGATTGAACAGCAGTTCGCACGTTCTTATTTTTGTCATTTACAGTCTTAATTAATTTCGATGCTATTGCACGAGAGATAATTAATCTGTCAATCATCATTGTTTCAGACACCGTAGTAGGCAACTAGTTGTACAGTCTTTGTATAGCTATAGTAAAATAAACGGTACAAGAAAAAAACTCGAGCATTCGTAGGTGGCGTAACTAATGATCTTCCCGACTACTCCAAAGCGGTGCCTCTTCGTCATTGAAGCCGGCATTACAGGATCCCGGAACCAGTTCCAGTGAAGATCATTTCAGCCCGTTATTTTTACTGATACGCACGCATTGATCTGTGCCATATGCTGCGTCCGATACCTCCTCCAGCGCAGATGACATTTACATGGTACTTTCTTCGTTTCGAATGAAACTGAGAACTTGTTGTCCATTTGAACCGTAAACTCATTCGGAATTTAATTCTGCGCCCCTTTCCTTTTTCACGGCTCGTCCACTTTTTTGGTTGTCCTCGTGGAATCCTTGTGGAAGTATTACTTTATTAACCAATGTCTGGTCGTGTTCCTACACCTTCGATGTTGAAAATTGAATAAATATTATTTCTGCTATCATAAGTAACACTGGTTAACTTGCAGATCTACGATAAACATAAATTTCTCTTTTCATTTTGATAACTAGACGCTTAAGTTATGGTTTTCCTAGTAGCAGTCGTTTATTGGATATGTCCTAAACGAGATTTTAATAGCTACGAATATTTAACATGCTATTCGATAATTGATCGAATAATCGTAATATGGATTGCATTTGGTTTGCGGAATTGCCGCTTTTTAATTGCCAGTTTTGATTTTCGCAATTATCATTAATTCATCAAGGAAATGATTTCTTAGTAATATTGTTGATTTGATCGCGGTAATTTCCACACGTACTTCATTATCCCCTAATGAAGTTCGCTCGCACAATGGGAGCTTTGAGAGACGATCATGGTTTTAGTTTCAAATTTAAGTCAGGCCTAATTAGGTTTTCTCACTTTAAGTGTCGTTTAATGGTCCAAGAATTACGCAAGTACTTGCGTAACTATGCACTGGTAAAGAAGCAAGTGTACCTGTAACATTTTCACGTCGGTGCAATTAACGATCCTACACTGGAAGAAATGCTGTACTTGTTGGCATTTCGCGGTCCGAATCGCGACGCTGAAATTACTCTGTCAGAATCGTAAGTGCCTGCACTTTTTTGCGGGCAACATTTCGTGAGTGCCACCGCGATAATGGCCAATCGCGATTAAACATTTCCGTTGCATTCCGTCAGGCTATCAAGTGTCTACCCACCGGGATTCTTGTGTAACATATGTTACGTTAAATATTTGGCAGTTGCGCCTGAAATGTCCTTGCGTGGCTTGTAACAGGGCCACGTCAATTTTATATGGTACGGTGTGTTGAGATTATCGATTCTACGTCAGCATTGATATTGGAGAATGTAAAATATTCTACAAGGATTAAAAAATGTCACAGACTTCAATCGTGTAAATTGACAACTTGGAAATTCTAGTAAGTCAATCACAAGCTAGACAGACACAAACTTTATTGACACGTTACG
>CM052167.1:2119629-2133469 GCA_028455555.1 Augochlorella aurata | reverse complement strand
AAAGAATCTGGAGGCGTAAAACGATAAATCGCTGTGGTACCGTTTTCCTAGTTGACGATGAGTTGGCAAGCAATATTTATTCGCTAAGTGAAGTAATTAAAGCACAAATTATTTGCACGTGTAACGGAAGAAGGAACACAATTACGTGCATGAGAGAAGCAGGAGGAGTAGTTCCAGATCGATTTAAATACTTTCTTATCTTTCCGGAACACAGGATGATTGATTGTTGGTAGAAACTTTGTTCCGGCTCGTGAACTTAATTACCATTGCCCTTCACAAATTCGAAACCTGCGCGTTGCTACATAACATCAGACATGGGCTACAGTGATTCCCGTTAATAATCGGGCAACATTTAAAAGGCAATAATGTTTTTGGAACTGGACTAAGAGATTTAAATTTCATTTAGGCGATAGAGGGATCAATCTACTAGACCATAACTAGAATGTTCTTTCTCAATTTTGCTATTGCTTAGAATGATAGAAGAAACTAAAAAACTCTAACTTTTAACCTTCTTATCTGTGTCTATAACGAAAATTATATTTTTAAATTATATTTTAAAATGATACATAACTGCGATTCTCACGATATTCAATTGTTTACAGTTTACTTCATGGTCAACTGATTTGGATGAAATGTTCAGTACGCATATAATTCGCCGAACGCATTTTTTAAATTTTCGTTATAGGCTCAGGAAGAAGTTAAAAAATTTTTATTTTTTTGTCATTCCAAAAAATAACAAAATAAAAAGAAAGCAATACAGTACTTTCTAGCAAACTAGTCCCTCTGTCGTCTAAAAAACATTCAAGTCATTTGGACCAATTTTAAAAATGTTTTCCCGCTTCAAAAGCTCTCAACACACGTCTTGCAGTCCCCGAATAGAACGAGACGATACAATTTCGTCTACTCGATATCTGCGATTCTATTGTCTTTCGTCACCGAAAGGTGTTCCTTCGGGTTCAAACGGAACGATACACTCGATCGAACGAACACACTGGCTCCCGGCGAACCATGAATGAATCGACGGGAGGAGAGGTCGAATAAATCCGTTCCGTTTGAAAGAAGGATCGGTGCAGGCGCGAACGCCGATGATTTATTTGTGAATCAACACACGCGCTTAGTCGGGAGGCACGTCGAAACCGCGCGGGACAAAGACGAAGCGAGTCGGTTCCACCGGCTCATTAATTTTCTCTATTAATGACTGCAATCAGCGGTGCGAGTGTGCTCCGTGAGCGCTTAATTCTGTTCTCGATTACGAATGATCTCCGGGACGCGATGTTGACGCCTGACGACTATCGAAAGCAGGCAATCATCGAGCCGAGTCAGCCGCGATCTCTATATCAGCGTAATATGCTCGCTAAGCAGCTCGCGGAGATCGATGAGGAATAATTGATTCGAGCGTGTCGCGTCAGCACGCACGCAAAAAGTTTCATGCCGAAGGACTAAATATGTTTATTAATATAAAAATAAATAAATAATTATTATGTTATCCCTAAGGTAATTTTTCTACTTATTTTAAAAAAAATATCTTCTTATTTACACTCATCAATGATATATTATTTTAAAGTTATTTAAATTTAAATACCCCCCCAATAAAATAATTTAACTAAACTCACATTTTATAACTTTAATATAAATTCAATTATTTTATAAAATTCTATAGGGTCTTCTCGTCCCCTAATTAAATTTAAGCATTTTTACTTAAAATTTAAATTATTTTTTTAACAATTTAGACAGTTTATATCTCATAAACCCCTTTATTCCAGCCTTCAATTAAAAGTTTCATGCCTATTACTGTCCCCCGTAAACTATGCGTTTTGCATAATACTTTTTTTTATCAATCATCCGAAGCTCGCGCGAGATTCATTTTAACTAAGGACGTATACGAGGAAACACTGTTTTCATAAAATGCACAACAAATTCTCGATTGCAGTTTTTCGGAAATGTGTGAATACGCAAGCAAGCTGTAATATTTGGTTTCGCGATTAACGTGTCGATATCGCAGGCTAACTGAAGTAACTTTTCTAGGTGTTTGACGACCATATTTTACGTGTTTCTAGGGGGTGGGAGATGTGCTAATTGAAAATAAGTACTGTATACTTACTTGAGATAATTCAGTGTACCAAAGATTAGTATTGAATGCGGATTTGATGCATTTATGACGACAGTACTGCGATCGCAGAAAGATTTCAGAATATTCTTACGCAATATTCACAATTTTCAGCCTAATTATTTATTGCATAAAGATCCGCAATCTAGTTATGATATCAATTTCGGTTATCGAAATAGTTATGAGGAATCGAAAAAGTTTCATAAGTAGACTGCAGATCTATGTGCAAAGCAAACATTTATGCAACAATTGTAAGAGATTGGAGCCAGATGAACATTTCATTCTTTGTTCCATATTTTTAATTGGTTAAAACCAGTGATATTTTTCAATCATTTCAACGCTTTCATCGCTTTAAATTGCAGCTTCTCACTTTCCTCATAAATTCTTTTCATTTAAATTCAATTACTTGGCTCATATAGTATGTCGGAATATTGTATTTAATAGGGTTTATATTTTATTTAATATTTAAGAAGGTTAATTATAATTTTAGTAGATTAAAGTTTATTATGAGTATATTTTATTTAAGAATTTTATATAAAATTTTATATTTGGAAATTTTGAATAAGATTATATTATTTGATAAATTTTTATAAAATTTATAACTGTTACAAAAGGCATATCAATCAATGTAAAGCGCGTTTGAAACAGTGACCTTGTTCGCACAGCGAACAATCAATTAATTATACAATGCCACAAACCAGTGGAGGACGCGCTCGTGACGCAGTCCAGTGCATGATAGATCACGGACTTCCTCGCTGGATCAAGGGGGGCGAACTGTCCGGGCAGGAGGGTGCCGCTTTTCCGTCCGCCCTTGAGGCTACACCAGCCGCTGCTTGAACCGGACGCAGGCACAATCACGCACTTTTACGACTCGTCCTCGATAAATTGCGCTACGTGAAAACGAAAACCGACAATGGCTCCTCGGAGGGGAAAAGCGTCGGGGTCGAGAGGAGGCGAAATTTATCCGTATCCAAAACAACGGTCACCCCTTCGAGGCGAACTGTGGGAAACGCGGACAGCTGAGGACAGGCGCCGAGAAAGCACGGAAGGAAGAGGGACGAGTCTCCTGCGAAAGAGAGTCCTGCCATCCCTTCGTGCTAAGATTATCTGCCTGCTGGCAGCACTGAAAATATCGGGAGGTGGTTCCGCCCCTCGAAACGTACACCCGTGCCTCAATTTACGTGGCGCTTTCTTATGCGAGTATTTGTTTTACACGGAATCGATATAATATTTTACGCGCTCAGATATGTATAGACGTGCATATTTTCCTACAAGTTTTAAAATTGACAGTTCTAGGCTCTAGACACACGTGTCAGGCTCGAAAAAATAAATTTGCTTTTTAGAAAATAATTAGCGATCTTAAACGCTCTGTCCTTCGACATAAAACACCGGAGCAGTTTGTGAGTGTGTTCGCGAGAATCCACGGAATCTGAGAATTCAACAAAAGAGTACGCATAACCCTATACTTTATGAATCAATAAAAAATTTATAATTTTCAATTATAAACGTCCATTTTTTATTAGAATTACTTCTTGCGTGAATTATGGGACACCCTGTATTATTACCGAGCATGAAGGGCAGAATAAATTGATCTCTCGCACGAAATCGTGAGATCGAGCTGTTTCGATTCATCGATTAAACGGCGAGTTTATTGCTCAATAAGCGTGGACGCTTGTCAATTAAAGTAGAATGTACGAACGATTTAAATAAAGACCCGCGATATTTCTCTTGACGGCGTGGCAAGAGAGGTCGTATCGATCGGGACCTAAGTGGAGGGATCGAAGGAACGTTTTTGGCTCGCGAGCGGAACAGAAACGGTCGAGACCACCCCGCACACGCGTCCGGTATCAACAGGTGTTGGTTTATGACGGCGCAGTGGGAAACGTGGGCATCGACATCGATTCCGATGCAATTTAGATAACTGAAAGCGATTCAACAACCCTGAAAACCTGAACGCGCCGCGATAAAGGCACCGGCGGGCACCGGATCGACGCCGACGATTCCTGTATAAATCCGGCGCTCCCTCGCACGGCATAACTCGCGAGTGTGCGCGGTTGAATCATGCTCGGAACGATCCGCGGGAGTTAAAGGCTGACTCATCCGCCGACGGAGACCCGTAATTTAATTACAAACGGGAGAGGCAAGCTTTTAATGCGGCAATTTCACTCTCGTTCGGTCGCCCGATCGCCCCGCTCCGCGCGCCCGACCCGGCCACCGGTATTTCATTAATAATAATTAACGCGGTTTCGTTTGAACAGTTCCCCCGTGACGACAGAAAAAAACTCGTTCCGCGACGCGTTCCTTTCGCGATTTTGCGGACGAACCTCGCCTTCCAGGTCGGTTTAAAAACGACGCCTCCCGTTCCGACGAAAGCTATGGCGAAACAGGACCGAACATGGCTGCAACGAGCCATTACGATTGCTGGGAAAAAGTACCGGCAATTAAACACTTTGAATTTTTGTTCGAAATTGGAATTCTCGAATATGTGTATCTATCACGCTATTCAAGATTCTTAAACGATGAAATATGATTTTAGACGTACATGCCACTTGCAATTCTAAGAACATTGATTCTGGTTCGAATGGCAATTCAGTGTTCAAGAACAAAAAATCCAAGAAGAATTTGCAATATGTACCTAGAGTTTTCTTAAATTTTATAAATGTACTCAGCTCCAAATTAAGCTATACTTAAAAGAAGGAAACCATTGCAGGTTAAGAATGTATCTTAAGATTTTTAATACGTCAAGCGCCGAATTACCGACTTCCCATAATATTAACTAGATTATACTAATTAGATTTAACCAGTAAAAATCCTAGCGATATTAAGTATGTTCGAATAAAATACAATAAAAATGAATTTCAAACCCTAGTTAAAAATTAGTGTCACCCATAATATTAACTAGATTATATTAATTAGATTTAACCAGTAAAAATCCTAGCGATATTAAGTATGTTCGAATGAAATACAATAAAAATGAATTTCAAACCCTAGTTAAAAATTAGTGTCGCCCATAATATTAACTAGATTATACTAATTAGATTTAACCAGTAAAAATCCTAGCGATATTAAGTATGTTCGAATAAAATACAATAAAAATGAATTTCAAACCCTAGTTAAAAATTAGTGTCGCCCATACGTGACGCGGCACGCAACGCGTTAAAAAGGAGAATTTATTGGCCCACTGCGCGATGATCTCATTCGTACAAATTATGTATGTGCGCGAGAATGGTTTGAGATATCTTGTGCACGTATATTGTGGTCACTAATACCCAAACGGGGATGTGATATTGACTAAATGGAAAAAAATGTCCGGTCAGGTATCACCGTGGCGAGGTAGAGGCTACGCTCGGTCACGACGTATCGATCGATAGTTTTAATCGAGGGTTCGGCCATCGAAGCCTATCTGGTGCGACGGAGTTTATGCGAACAAGAGGATCGCCAACGCAAGACGCATAAAAGAGCACGGGCATTGTCGTTCCGGCGCAGATATACCCTCCCTATCCTCTTTATTCCTGCGGCTCCATTGTCAGCCGGCGCGTATACCTCTCCTCCTTTCTTCACCCCAACTTCTCCTTTCTTTCGTAACTTTCGATCTTCGTTGTCTTCAAGGGCCGTTTGATCAACCAGCCTTCAGCTGTACTAGACATTAACCCCATATTGTTCCTTTATTTTCTGGTCCACGTGGAATGATTTATGCTACCGACGCGTCTGTGTGCAGAATGTAGACTGTATAAAACATCTACGTAATATTTTGGAAACGCACTCGTGCAGAAATAAAAGTTTCTCGGAATATCTAACAATGTTTGTTATAAAAACATTTGTTTTTTTCCTCCATTGAACCCGTATTTTGGTGTTCTTGTCGTTAGGTTTACGTATGAGTGCATAAATATCCAGCGCCAATATTATTCAGTAATAACAGACAGATAGCGTAGAAGGATATATTTAAAATTCCTGCAATTTGATTACTCGGGGGAGACTGTTAATTTTATTATTTGCAGAACGTTAAAAATCTGATCAACCATACGACAAATTATTCCAGTCAAGTAATGCTCCGTTGAACAAAAATATTGGATAACAGGAAAATGGTTATTCATTCGTATCAACGACCTTATACTAACCCGCATATAATTGTATCTGGACTGGAACGAGCGTAGAACTCGGTAGAATTAAACTAAATTAGAAAAGATAAGATTTTGATGTATAATACTGATGGAAATTATACGTCATAAAATTATAGTCATTACATACGTAGACGGACAGTCACCGACCATTTGTTTCCCATTAACTTAATACTAATTGCTAGTTTGTAAGCTTCCACGTGAATTTACATTTTCACGGAGTAATTTCCGGCTGAAAGTGTTTGTTTAAAAATCTACCCGCTCCATAAACAAGTCCATTCGCTTGAGAACACTGTTAGAAAAATCCCCGATGGGACTTTATAAATTCCGTCTTACCGTAACTAGCATAAAAACGTACAAGGCACGCCGGTGATGCCTGGTTATGAATATTACAAGCATCCGCCCACATCTCCTCGACGAATAACGAAGAAAAATTCCTCGGCCGTTTCTCTGTTCGGTTCGATCGGACCTGGGCAAAAAATGTTTTCCCGTTTCTGGCGTTTAGTATGATAATGTCGTCCGGATGAGCCGTTTAATATTCATCGAATACTGAACGGTTAATCGGCAAGAGACAGCCGGAGAGGCATCCCGGCTAATTAAGAAGCTTCAATTTCACCGGCGCGGCGACGAGTATACATACAGTCCGCGGTATCGCTTGCAGGACAACTTCACGCGATATTTATTGCCGTTCACGTCGCGACTGTCGAAAGAGCGAGCAGCGAACGTGACGTGTGGGTGGAAACGGAAAGTCACCCACGTGCCCCACCCTCGGCACGCACGTGTAAAGCACGCACGGTTTACACATGTGTTTACCGATGTACCTGCACGCATTCGTCACCGGACCACACGTGTAAGCGCGCCTTTATACGGTCCTCAACGTCCTCTATAGCTGCCCGTTGCATATTCATACCAGCACGGTCGCAGTCGATGCTCCACTTCGCCATTCGGGAGGTGTAGGAGGACGGGCGTGCATAATTTTTCGAGTGCCTTGAACTCGACGTTAATCGATTCCGCGAGACACTGTCGAGCTACTTGCGACGCGGAACTGCTCGAGGAAAAGAGGCCTGCTGGTGTTACTCGTTTCTATTCCGATCTGGAACCTTCAAAATTTTAAGTAAATCTATTGGGTCGGTCCATAAGCGATTTTAATTCCACCATGTAATAATTGCCTAACAATTACAGTAGTCGAGCCGGTTTCTCCGAGGTGACAAATTGCTGTGCCGTTGGTTTGTTTTATCGGCTTAATTAGCTTTATATTGATCGAAACATTCATTTGAAATATTTTATTCGAAAATAAGCAACATAAAAGAATAAAAAAACCCACAATAAATCGTACACCGAGTACAGTAATCTTACGCAATTAATTTTTTGAAAACTCTGGGAAGCCAAGTTAACAAGTATGGTCATTTACGGAATGTTCTATAGTTCACCAATAGTAATGGAAACTTGGCAATTGCGCGTCACCTATGATTTGCAACTAAAATATCACCATTGCTTTAAATGATACTTGAAAATGTGTAAGGAAAGAAATAGTTTACTGAGAGGAGCAATTTACTGTGATAAAAGATATTGTTTATGAAAAAGATCGTGTTTAGCACGATCACCATCGTTTTTGTTTCAATGGAATGACGTATTCTGATTCGTGTAATAATGTTATAGTTATTCTAAAAATTTTTATAAAATTACAATATTTTATTCAACTGCCAATATGCCAATTGATGGCATCAATTACTTCAATATTCGTAGACCGTGGAAATCTTAATAAAATGAAGAAATTATAATATTGATCAATGTAAAAATCTCTCCATTCAGTTATCAAACGACTTCATTTAAAACGGGGAGATCTCCTCATTCGGTTAAGCGTTAACGAGACACTCCGATGACTTTCGAAACGAAAATCTGAGACGATTAAAAAGATCCTCACCTGAAATAACGTTTCAGCCTATAGTTTTACTAAATTATTGTATATGAACTGCAGATGCGACGGTCAAAGCGTCAAACATCCATCGGAAACGATCAAAAGATTCGTCCACGCGGTCCAATGACATTAAAGTCCCGGCCAAATGAAACCGAGCTCGATCACGAGCCGGAGATCCGAAGATGTGTGCAGGCTATTAAAATTCGACTCTCCATTGCGGACCATCTCGTACGTTCCTCCCACGCGCGTCGAGCATCGTTCCACCTCTCGAACAGGAAGAAAAAGCGACGGGAAAAAAGACCGAGACAGAAAGAAAGAGAAAGGGAAGAGTGGGGGGAGGGTGGCTAGTCGAAAAAGTCGAGCAACCACGAGACCCTGGCTTGCACATGCCGAGAAGCATGTAGACTCTATCGGTGGCCGCCCACGCGATGGCCACGAACCTTTAACGCTCTTGCAATAAATGCCTATAGTTCCCCTCCGGACACGCTTATAATCTCTTAGAAATCACTCTCGTCCTTGGCTAGCTGTTCGTCGCACGCGGACCTGTAAATCCGAGCTTTTATCGGGGCCCGGCGTCATAGCGGAACACCCTCGATAAAAACTCGACATAAACTCTCCATCGTCATTAGTTTTATTAATTGATCCTCCGAAAACTGGTTTTTGCCGACTGCGAGAAAAGAACAGGGAGAAACAGAAATATATAAATTACGTCCAATAATAAGGCTGCATTGCTGAAAGTCGTCCCGAAATCGGGAGAAAAAGAAAAGAAACGAACGATCACCATAAAACATCGTCGACTATTAGTAGTGATAACGACTCCTTGTTATTATTTCCTGTTGGCCCGCGGAGGCACGTATGCAGTTTATCTGGAACGATCCGAAAACGGCCGAAATTGCGCAATATACCCGATTTCGCAACGATATAACGAAGATAACCCCGGATACCTTAATTGCGCCTGTATCTTGAGCCGTATCGGAGATAATGCAGCCGGGATTACACGCCGGCCTAAATCCGTTCATTAATTAACCCTTCTGCGGGCTGCGTTAACATGGACGCGTTTTTATCGCTCCGGGGGATTGCGCGTCGTTATCCTCGATTCCGGCATCCGAGGAAACTGAAAACCGCAAGTAGCAGCTGATCTCCTCGTCTCTCTTTGCCTCGCCATGCCTCGCATTGCCTTGCCTCGCCTCGCCTCGTCTCGCCTCAGCTCGTTGGTTCACGCGGCGCGAGTCATCATCATCGCACGATAGTTTTGTGGCCGTTCCGGCGCCCACCAGCAGGGCAGCCTCGTTACAGCCTCTGGATATAAAACTTAATTTCACTTCGCCGAAAAATAAATCCCAGGTGAGAGAGCTGCCCTCGAGCTACGAGCGGGATTCGGGGGGCGAGCGGGGTGAACAGGGGCCGCATCAGGAAGCGCCGTTTCTTCGCGCCGACCGAGGAAACCAGCTGCGCTCGTTCCTCTTGTTTTATTTGTCTCTTTTTTCGTCGTTTTGCTCGCAACGGTTCCGCACTGCAACTTTTCTTTCCAGGATCATTCGTTCGCGGCGTTACCGGCAATTTCGCGGACCGCATCCCTCAAAATCCGCTGGCCTCGTTTCGATTATGCGATTCGAAAACGCTCGGCACCGACGGAAACGAACGATGCTCGTTTCTCAAGTGAAATCCTCTCGAAACACGTAATTCGACCGAGGGAGGTTCCCGAGGTCTGCGCCGAACACGTTCGCAGCTTTTCTCACGCCTCGGCCAGTTTAACGCTTAACCTTTCTATTGTGCTCTCCTAATTGATACCTTCGCATTTTGAGTACTGCGTACAGGGGAAACAAAATCATTCGAGTATTTATCAACCTGTAATTGCGTGTACGGTATGGGTTGTTTGAATGCTTGTGTCGCGCATACAAAGAGTTACGTTGACCGAGTTTAATAACAGGATTGAATAACGGACTTCTCTTTCGTTGAATTAGGTTAACGTTTTTTCGAAAATCGTTCTTCTATATCAGACTGAGAATTTACTAAATAAATGAGATATCAGGCAACATACATAGAATCAATAGGAATTTCGGTAGGAATAGATTGAATAAATTAGATGTTTCATAACTGACCTTTTATTTTGCAATAATACATAATATGCAAGATTAAGAAGTAAAAACATTAATTCTTTTCTAAAGAATATGTTTTAATTTTATGTAAAAATAAAAAAAAAGAATGAATATTCGTAGCTGAGAGTAGACATACGACCTCAAAGGGTTTAAAGATCTGTAAAATATATTGTCCATTTTGCACGTGTCTTGCATATTCTGCATATTTCTCGTACATATAGAATTTATTGTAATAGACTATGATATTATCTACACAGTTTCATAATAAGAGTAAAATACTTTACACGATAGCTCATAGTTCATACAACTGTTAAAAAGTATTAATTACGATATCATTTTACAATTTTATAAAGTTTGCAATTTTGTAGTCTACAATTTATGTTTTATCTCAATTTTTCTATTAACTCTCTTTTCTTTTCACGTTATGCTAGATGTGTGATTCTTTTCTCCCTTGTAAAATTCCTATTCTTTCTATTTATTATATACACACTTTATATACATACGTCCTGTATACAAATATCTTGAATATCCGCTGCATATTATACTCATAAAATTCCGCAGTTTAATAATAATAAAGCAGATGATATGTAAAGCAGATGAGACAAGAGATCGAAAAGAAAGGACCCAAGCGAGTGAACGGATTAAGTCAGCTTTGTCAATCATGCCCGATTAGAGCAATAATGCGAAAGTATTCACAAAACTTAATCCTAAGAAAGTGAACAGAAGACTAAGTGTATTATTAGATGCCTATTAAAAAAAGTACAAGGCATAACGTAATGCAAGCATCGGTGTACGTGACCCTCCTATCGACTGCAGGCTACAGTATAGCTGTTAAGTTAGCTCTCTACCCATCGTTGAAGTCACCAGCGTTGCAGTCAACCCGCGCGTTAAAGTTACCGATGCATCGTGCTTGATCAGGTATACTGATCTCGTTTGTCCGCGGTATTATCATTGCCCCGTTTAATTAACCGACGCTTAATTGGCGAACGAGAAAATTAAATTGATATGCATCTCGCAGCGCATTGATTGAGGGATTCGTAATCGTATTCCTTTGCGACCGAGATCATAAATCATGAGATAATCGCAGCATAATTTGTTCAGCGAATATATAAAATGTGTACAATATTTCTTAGATCTCATTTTCCCTATACGATCTCATTTTTCGATCTCCTTGCAAATTTTGAAGACGCCAAAGTCTTATTAAATTTTGCAAGTGAACTTTTTCTCTGTTTATGCTAGTGGACAAGAAGTTCCGAAATATACATTTTCTTACCTTACTTTCTTACATAGTTTATCATAAGGAAGTGATGCTTTTATGTTTGGTTATGTCTAGGTAAAAAACTAGTCCTATGCTCAAATATATTTGTAACAATATTAGGGGAGAGTTGATATAATCGTACCACTTGAGCAAATTTAAAAAACATGTAAAACTGGTAATCTTATTTATAAAGGTAATTGTTTCGAATAATATGATGACATGTCATCCAAACATTTTTAATCATATATAAATGTGTAAAATGGCTTGTAAAATGAACTTGAATTTCAATTTTCAAAAAGATTGAAAAAGTACGATTTTGGCAACCTGTGTCCTAAATCGTTATAACTTTTATAATACCTAATTACACGGTTTAGAAAGTGTACTGCTGATGGTGAAAAGTGGAATATGGTCATTTACAAAATGATTTGAGTTTAAATTATATATTTATTTATTAAAAAAAGGAATACTTATCAAAAATCAAATACATTGAAGACAAAAATAAAGTTTGGTGTTTTTTAATACGCTTGCACATGCTTCGTGTACCCAAATCGAGCATTTCAATATCATATTTTCAAGGCGAACTTCTTCACATAAATTGTAGAACCATAAATTGACCGATACGATTAAATTACGATTTAGGCAACTTGTTTACTGCTTCAAAAAATTCGATAATCTAATTTCAAAATAAATTTTAATATGCTTTTAGAATTCTCACAAGTATTACACGTAATCTAAGCAAATACTAGCATAAACAAATATGATTGTACTATTACTGAAATGGGTAATATGTATTTAATATTGCTAAAATTTGACATTAATCTTACCAATTTTATAGAAATTGGCGGGGACAGAAATACGTTCTTGGGCATGATAACATGTTGAGAACTATTACGATTGACTCAGCATTTAAGCGAATCTGAAATGGAGGAAACTTAATTTAGGAAACTAGTACGATATTGGCAACTTCTTCCTGATAACAGTATTTTCGTGATTGAAACGAGTGCCACGGATGACACGCGAGCAACGAGCAGCGTTTATCGTATCGATTGTCAGACTCGATCAAGTGCTCGATCGAAAATCAGACAGCGGAACATGAAACATCCATGTAGCGCCTAATTCGATGACCTGATTTCTCTATCGAAAGCACCCAGCGTCGGCGATATCTAAATCATCCGAACAAAATCGATAAAGGCAACGGTAATAATATATGGACAGCACGATGGAAACAAGTTTCTCATTTCCAACACGCGGCGCCGGTTTGAAACTCTCTTTGCCGGGGTAGCCAACGATCAGGTTCAACATTTCAAGCATTGACAAACTTGTGCCTATTCCCGATAGCTAGAAAAAGGCAACCGGTGGTCCTATAAACCATCTTTCTTATCTTTGCTGCCGGTTTTTCGTGCGCTATCGACTCGAGATCAGCGGCCAGCGCGGTTTGAAAGATCGCGAAATAATAATTTAACAACCTGTAATAAACGACGCAGCACGAAAAAAAGGGATTCAGAAAGAAACGACATCACAAGTGTTTTAGATTCCGGAATAAGCCATGCGTTGCACGCTCACATCTCTCTGGATCAGGTTTCTTGTTCATCCTTAAACTTTCATTTTCTATTATGCATCCCGGTGGTCGAGGGCATTTTAATCGCAACAAAAATTTATGCTTCCTGTTAGATCTTTGCCTTTCTTATCCGATATCTCTCGAATTTTATTACCAAAGTAATCGGAAAATACTGCTTACGGGTGCTAAATAATATAGATATTTCATGGAGGTTTCTTATCTTTCGACGTGTCATCTATGGACTACCAGAACCAACAATAAATCTACAAAGCATTAAAAGTGACCGCTTTATACGACTATGTAAAAAGGAATTAGTTCGAATAAAGTTGATTCGTTATAAGTTTGTCTACATTCTCTTCATCAGTAATATAAATTTGATTTCTAAATATCATTTCTTAAATAACAAAACTACGTCTATTTATTCTATTATAAAAATAGATCTTTCGACGTGTCATCTATGGACTACCAGAACCAACAATAAATCTACAAAGCATTAAAAGTGACCACTTTATATGACTATGTAAAAAGGAATCAGTTCGAATAAAGTTGATTCGTTATAAGTTTGTCTACATTCTCTTCATCAGTAATATGAATTTGATTTCTAAATATCATTTCTTAAATAACAAAACTACGTCTATTTATTCTATAAAAATAGATCACTTTTCCTTTAAATGTTAACCCACGAACGACCCTATGGGGTTGTCGGTGACCCCAAAACGACAAAATTTCTGCAAACGTGTAAATAGATACTAAAACATTGGAGTTTTCCTTATCCATCTAAA
>CM052167.1:2064732-2076948 GCA_028455555.1 Augochlorella aurata | reverse complement strand
CCCATTAATGATTAACTTAAATAATCGAAGCAAGTGTACTCGTTGGTCACGTTTATATTAAATTATATTAATACACAGTAACCACATTTAACACATTAATCGTGTCATGGTTACGTTTTTCATTGCGATGAACTGTAAAAGTTGGTATTAGAATAGATAAGAATAATTCTGAATAGTTTTTAGAAAATTTGCATCCGGACTTCTTAGCAAGTTATGAGAAGAGGAAATTTAATCATTCGTTCGCAATTACAGATTGCTGATTAATGATTACAGATTACCAAGCCTACTAATGATTACGAATTTATTTTAGTGATTATGATCAATTGATTAAAGATTATTTCTCGAAAACACAAAATAACCGATTACTGCCCAGCTCTGTCCTTAAGTATTCCGAAAGTACGCGATCACGTGTGGCAATCTCTGTATAGAAACATAAAGAATACAGAATACAGTATAATAAAGAATACAGTAGTATTAGAACATTTCTCCCAGAGATACACAACGGTTGATCAAGGAGCAGAGGAACTTCCACTACCAGTTGGTAAATTTAAAAATCATCTCGATGTTAGATCAAAAGAACGTAACCTTAAAAATTGTGCGTAAATCGCGAGAAAGTAGCTCCATATTTAAACGAAAATCCGCGGGTAAGAAATCGGCGAGTGTGATCGGCGGGTGACGCGCGGGCAATAGAGAGGATGCATAGAGACCAGGAGAAAAAGAGAGAAAACAAGAGAACTAAGGAGAGAGAGAGAGAGGGGGGGGGGGGGGGGGGGTGAGCAGGAAAGCGGTCGCGGGGAAGAGTTGCCCCGCGTGAACCGCGCGAGGAGTAGGAGAAAGAGGAACGAGGGGAGGTCATCCCCTCTTTCGTTGACCCTCTCTCTCCCCCACCAGGGCTCGTGTCGCGTGTCCTACCTCCCACTCCTCCTACCACACGTACCGACATCGACGGGAATCGGCGAAACGCGCACACACACGTGCGGAGCAGCGAAAGAAAGAGAGAGAGAGAGAGAGAGAGAGAGGGGGCGAGAGAGCCGGAGAGAGACGGCGACACGTGCACACGGCCGGGCCGTAGGAGCGAGTCGATGTGCATCTGCAAACGGTTGCAGTTGGTGCGTGGTGTTCCACGGCCGGGTGGGACAAGGACGCCGGTGATGAGAGAGAAAGAAAAAAAGGGGAGGGTACTGTAGGTGGGTTAAGGGAGGAGGGGTGAAGAAAGAGGCGAAGAGTGGAGAGCAGAGCAGCCGAGGGTAACCAGGACAGGGGAGGGGGAGAAGGAACATCGTACGTGTTTCGAGGTGCAGGCACGCACTCGTGTGTTGGCGGCCACACGTGTGGTAGAGAGAGAGAGATACGAGAGACCAGAAGAGAGGACGAGAGAAGAGACGAAGGAGAGAGAGGTGACTCTCCTCAGGGCTTTAGTTGCCGACTGTCCGCTACTACGCGCGGTGTTACGCCATCGTCATCGTTGCCCGTCTTTCTCTATCCTGTGCAGCGGCTCGCCTCTTCCTTTTCCGTTCTCCCATCCGCGTGTCTCTCTCACCTGTTGCGGCGCGTTTCTTTAATCCGCGATTTTCGGTGTCTCGCGCCGGTCGGCCACGCGACGCCCTCGCCGTGCCTTCGAAACTCCCGCGAAAAATTGGATACCCCTTCGGAGACTGATCGATTCTTGGGACAGTGAACGATGCTGGAGTCCTGATGGCCCCGAAGAAGCGCGGACAAGGATTCGGTGAACGGTTCCGAGAGGACGTCTGCAGCACCGAAACCAAAATCATTTAATGAGATCGGAACGGTGACTCGAAGGAAGGTCAAGGATATTGACAACAGCAACGATCCAGCACGGTCAAAGTTTCGCCGGGAAGCGTCGGTGTTATGTCGCGCAACGGAGTCAATATAGTTGTGGAATTCGGTCGGTCGCTTGGCTAAGCCTACGGTGACACGGTGACCGACAATATTATGAGAACTGTGAAAAGGATCACACCGTGGTATCACGGCTCTGAATTAGAAATCGACACTCGCGGCAACAGTGTTCGGATCATGAAGATCGATCGAGCGTAGGAAACGAATCCAACGTCGGCCATCTTCGAAGCTACCCTTAATGCGCGTATCGGTGCACGCACGGCCAACCGAATCGTCGAGAGAGTCGTGCGACTGGTCGACCAAGAAATTTCTGAAAAGTGCTTGCGGGAAGAAAAGACGGGAACAAGTTTGATGAAACGAGTGAAGTGGAGTGCTAGAAGTGACGTATGCCTGGTCGAGCGCGTCCCTCGTCGCCACGATTGAACGGCCGTCGACAAGCAGATCCACGCTGCCGTCTGCACGAGAGGTGAGAGTCTAAAACCCACCCCTGAAAGCAAAATTATCATTCCTCCGACGCGGTCCTTGAGTTTCGGACTAACGCGTTAAATTCGCGTAACACTTGTCTCGCATAGGGACTGTTCGTGCTAGACCCTCCATGACGCATATTTACGTACGATACGATGTTTGATTGATTTCGAACTCGGAGTACAAGTTGTTTCACACGTCGAGTGTCGCGTAGGTTACACATGGTTCGTACTAGTTATCAACTAGGTTTTGAGATTTATTTTTATTATGATACATTGAACAAATTGAATATTACTAGAATGTTTACAATACAAAAAGTTGAACTAATATTTAATATTTTAACCTTCCTGATTTCAGTTGATTAAATGACTCTGATATTGTTGGCAATTTGTGGATTGATATTCGGCACTCACGTGTTAAGCAAGCAATCGTTTAAGCAAGAGCTTTTTGTGTATACTCGCGTTTACCAACAGTAGTATGCGCGAGCGTTATGAAAGATCTACTAGGACAACCTAATATTATTATATGACCGGAAAAATAATCATTTGTAAGGTGAAGAATAAAACACATGATTGATGTATTAGAAAAAAATATATATATATGTATATAAAAGATTATATAATTATATAATTAGAGATGTACATCGGGCAGTAAATTATAGAAACAGCTGAAGCGGCACTCTGCGTGTTAATCAATCACTCCGTCTTAATTAACTCGTTATAAAATAATCGTAATGAAACCGGTGCTCGTCTGGAGACGTCGTTCCAGATAGGATCGTCGTAAATCCACGGTAACCGATGTCGTTGACGTGTAAGCACCGTTGGATGCGTCAGTGGCTTATCTGCGGCCCTGTATCGGAAGATGTAGCGTACTAATTGCTCCGAGACGGGGGTGGTACGCCGCGGATTTAACGAGTAAAGTCGTCATTAAGACAAACAATTGTTTTGCTTATCGAGTGATCGCTAATTACCGGCACGGTCGTCGCGATATCTCGCTTTCGATCGTCGATAGGTATTTACGGTGCGCGCGCCCCCTTTTCCGTCCGGGTAATTAAATCACTCTTTGTTCTATTACATTCCGCGCAACCCCCCGCGGTCGGACGTGGCGCAACGTAAAACTGTCAGCGAGATAAGAGCGTTAACTTTACGACACCTTTCCGCAAAACGCATTCGGTTGGGCGGGAAAGAGAGGAGGAGGAGGAGGAGGTGGAGCGACGAGGGGGCGGCAGGAGGGGAAGAAGGAATAGAGACAGAGAATACCTTTCGGGTGATATCATTTGCGGAGAACGTTCTACGGAGAGTTTAACGAGCAGCAATGAAAATATCTAATAAGCTACTGAGAAAATAATTAATACACGCGATGGTATTAATGGTAGCCCGATCGAGCTGGCAATTACATTTAAACTATTACCGTTAAGTATTATCGTAAAACCGTAATCTACGGTCGATTCCCGGCTTTTCATTAGCGTAGCTACAACACGGAACTTCCCAAGGGGAGTGGTACGTCTACCGAACGGGTAAGTCCGCGGCAGGGGAAAAAATTGTATATTCGCAAGACACTTCATTAAACAGTCACTGTAGACGAACGATCGCGTAAATCACGGGGTCGCGCCGCGCAGAAATGCTCGGCGAAATGTGGGTAAAACGCAATGAACGGTCGACGTACAATTCAGATATGCGCGCCAGAAGCCGCACATAATCACGTTACTTTCATAATTCATGTGTACCCGCGCGATTCTGACGATTTCGCAAGCCGGGCAAGCACAGCCAACATCCGCGCGAACGACACGCGGAGCGACACTAGACTGTAGTCGCCCCGCCGCGATATTCGACGGTTTTCTTCTCTCGTAAGCAAACCGCTGCTATGCCGACGTTTACAACAACACGGGTTACATGACCGCGAACAAGCAGAAACGAAGAAAGCATTATCTCGCCAGCGGCGCGCCGCAGTTTCTTCGGCCACGTGCTTTTATTTCCCTCCAAAATGTAATTGGTACTTTCCATTAGCGATTCTATATTATTATCTTACCATTAATAAGTCCGATTAATTGGCCTATACCTGGGTAATGTGCGCGCCGTAATAAGCAGTTTCGTAATCACGGGTGGAAGAATGCACGTTAAACGAGTCAACCCTCGCATGACGACCATTGAATCGACGGTCGTGAATGACTCGGGTGAATTTCCAATTTGACTTTGATTTCGATCGAAATCGAAACGAGAGTAGGTAATTTGCTTCTAATTGTTCGACGGTAGCTTCGCTGGTAAGTCTTTGTTGGTTTAATCGAAAGTCATCGAAAGATAAAGATCGGTTCATCAACGGAATTTTAAAGATATTTGTAATATTTGGCACGATGACAGTGTATGAGTCATCCCGAAGCTTCGGAAACCGAAATGTCATTGGTTTGGTTAGTTAGTCGCTGGCTTTGCCAAAAACTTTAAGTGGTGATAAATTTATGGTAAAACATAGGCGTTACTTATCGGGAGAGCGCGGCGCGAGAGGAAATACTGATTTAGGAAAATCTGCAAATACACTTTCAGTTTAGAAAGTTCCGTTAACAAAGTGGGCATAGATCAAGCAGAAGTTTCTTGCTAGCTTTTTTTCTTACGCTCGCTACCGAGATACAATCTCAATGTTTTCCATACGTTGAGAAAATACAAAAAGACATTTCGAAGCAGAATAGTCATATTACACCGGCATTTTGTATGCACGATATCAATTTATTTTCTGAATTCACGCAGCCAGTAAATCACTGTAAAGCTCTTGAATTAGTCAAATAATAGGAAATTGCAATTATAGACATTGATTCAGTGATTCCAAAATTCGGAAAGCTTTTAAATTTCGACAAAATTGAAGAAGAAATTACAACGTTATACCAACAAATTTATGAAAACCTGGTAAAAGAAAATATCATCCGAAAAGATTTACATTAACAATGAAAATAAAGTCGAACTTTCAAGTATTTTAAGCCAATTAAAAAGTAATGATTGATCGCTTTAAATTGCAGTAGCGAAGTCGCATAAAATTTACTTTTGCATTCTGTGATGTCGTCATTATTGTTTTGTTAAGCTATCTAAAATAAATATGTAGTTTTAAAACTTGTATCAGCTTTTATTTCCAATATCTTTTCTCTTTCACTTAGAGACGCTATTTATGTGCATTTTTATTCGCATAAAACAAGTCCAGGTAATAGCAGGACTCGTGTTAATTGAGGGTCGGGTGTAAATTGATTCGTATAATCTGTAACGATAGAATAAATAAAACTGCTTGTTAGTTTGAGATTTGTCCGAAATCGTGGACTGAACTATTTCGCGATCATTCGGCGGTGACATCACGAGTCGATCCTTCACCGCAGACATCCTTGCAGACAGGTCGGTTGTAACGGAATGAAAATAAATCGGGGAACGGTCAGCGACATTTTACGTAGCCGTCGCAAAGAAATTCCAGGTCCTGACACAACTCGGCGGCATTGTAACCCCGGTTGGTATTCCGGTAGCATAGCAACTAGTAGCGACCGGCGTGCCGGCAGCATTTATTACGATCTCGGTATATGTAACGCACAGAATCGTCTCGCGTGCCCAAAGTCGTTCGCCGGTTTACGCACGCGCGTCTATGGTTTTACATGCAAACTGGCGAAATGATGGCAGACCGACCGGCATCCAAAGCGAATAATTAGCCGAAGAATGTGCCAGTTTCAAGAAAAATTGGCTAATAACAGTCGTCTCCGGAACACGCGGCCGGGGCCGTTCCACAGAGCGACTTCCTGTTCCGATCGAAACAAATAATTTCGCCCGATTCGAAGGGAACCAACGTTAGAAGGATCATCATTTCTTTTCCATGGTCGGCTAAAGAAGCGGAGGGAAAAAAATCGTCGGATGGTGTACACGTATCGACGTCTTCCTGAAAATCTCGTGTTCGTGCGGCGTTCGAGTGGCAACCACTGTAATTACGGCCGCCGCTCGACGAATTTCCATTGGTCGCGTGCACGCGTTTTAAAAAAACGCGTTCTCCCCCTGAACGAAACCGTAAACACGGTGCCGCGCGATTAGACCGCGACCAGCAGCACGGTCGTTCTCTTCGCCGTGACCATTAAGCGTTCTTGAAATATTGACATTCGGTGACGAAGCGTAAACGCGCGGCCGGAATTTCGCCGGCAGCGTGTCATAAAGAAATTCCTCCTCGCTCGTCGTAACCCCGGCGATGCTTCCTCTACCGGTAGTTTGATGCGGCTGGCGACTGAACGTGTTCGATCTTATATAGGGTGTTCGGTGACCAATCGCACGAGTCCGGCGATCGTCCTTCGAGAACTACGCGACAAATCGAGTCGGCGCTGCAGCGATCTATACGCAGTTATTCTCAAGATACTTTAGGTTTTCCATCGTACATTGTTGTTAAGTCGTACATGTATCTGTAATGTACAGCACACTTACGCGATTTTACTGAACATACTTGCACTCGAAGAAGTATTAACGACGTGATCCGATTTTTATCCACAACATATACAATCGAACATAAAATGGTGACACGCTTGAATTCTTAACAGTTTATTAAATATAAACAAATTTAGTAATATAAAAGTCATTTTATATTGAAGAGTTAGAATCACCATACATGTGCAAAGTTTGTCTCAGATTTCGAGTACGTAAAGATCAGCCAAGCAGCCCAATCGCTTCAGCAATTGGTTCTGTTCTACCTGTACAACCTGGTCATATCAATTAGATCGTTGTTTATCACTGTACATCAAAATTAATCACCAGAAGCTATCTTCGAAAGTAGTTAACAAGCTTTTTTCCCCCAGGAAATTAAATATAAATATTAAGTTGGCACCTACGTTCGACATTGCGCGTATTTCGATGTTTTCGAACGTATGTTAATTGCTGACGTTGCCACGTGGAATTTATTACATAATCGAAGCGCTACGTAGGAACATATTATTACATATTTTCGACTTTGACCTAGGACAACTATTAGAAATCTTGATTTCGAGCCTGTGTTAAAAAATACGTGTACACGCGCACTTCGTACACACGTACTGAAGTACGTGTCATAATAAAGACACGCGTATCCGTGAATTATTTCACGTACGTTTAAATACCCTTGTATTAATTCACGTGGATTTCGTTACACGCACATTTATACGTTTCCATTTAAATTAACGTACTTAAAAAAATGTACGTACTAAAAAAAATTGTGTTATACGTTAAAAAATATTATGTTAATAAAAGACGTACTCTCGAATGAAAAATTAATGTCAACGTTCTAAACCTTACATGAACGGTGATAAAAATGTATTAACGCACGTGTAATGAAATACTACCACTGCATTTAAATGTACGTGAAATAATTTACGGGTATCCGTGTCCTTAATATGATACGTACTTCAGTAAGTGTATACGAATTTCACGCGACACGTGTATTTAAGTGCACGTGAAATCACAACCTCTGGTAACCACCCCTTGGAACGTGGCGCCGTTTCTAGAACACCCTGTATGTCCCCCGTATATCACTATGCGCCTCTGTTGCGTGCGCGAACTTGTTGGTTGTCATGCCAGTGCGCGAATACGAGCGCAGCACCGGCCGGCGTCCCGCGTTACGTACGCGCGTCGCGCGTGTAAATAGCGCGCGAGGCTACGACACGCGTGTGCGTGTACACGCGTACCCCTAGAGGAGACAGATGCATAGCGCGCACGCATTTACATCTCGACACGCGAGACCCCTCGGCTCTCTTTTCTCGTCGACTCGCGTCTGGCTCGATTCTACAATCAGCCTGGCCCCATTGTTCCGTCCTCGAGGATCGTCTTGCGTGGGTCATCGAGGTTCCCGAGGCGACGAGACTTTTGTGCGCGGCAGGACCGCTGCGGCTCCGATCGATCTCTGCTGGTATTATTCCCGAAACCATCAAACGCGGAAAAAAACGTCTTCCCTTCGAGATCAGTGGTTAAAGGGCGCCAAGTACGTAGTCGGTTTATTAGCGCGAACGAAGCACGGGAATTACTCTTTATAGACACCGATTGGTAGCTAAGGGCAGATGATAGTACTCCGATTGTGTGCATAGTGTTTAATAAAAGAAACTGGACCAGATTTCCTAGTATCGAGAAAGTTAATCGTCACTCTCGGCGGATAATGTAACAACCTAACGACTACTCTTCTATCTCGGAGGATCTTCGGCTAAAAGAGACGCGCTCGCAGCACGTGCGATAGGGCGACTTGCAAATTCGATGATCCAGGTGCAGCCGGCTTCGAAGGAACCTCGTCGAAACTATCCTAGACATTTAAACCTAGATCCGCCTAAGGAGGAGGAAGGCGACCGGCAGGGCAGACAGACAAACGGAAAGAGAGATTAACAGGCGGAAGATCTTGGTTGTCCAAAAGATTACGACGCCGTCAGCACGTGCCCCATTCAAGACACCGTGGAGGGGAACCACCCTCGTAACTTAACCTAACCTAATCCAACCTCCTTGCCGTGGCTATTCAGACCGTGACGAGGCAGGCTCCTTTGTCGCTCGGGGTTCAATCCGAGAGCGCTGCGATTCAGCCGTCTCTTCGTCCTCGTTCCTTTTCACCTTCCCCCAGGTTTCTCACTTTTTTATCGCGCCACGCATCAGGAAGTTATAACGTCTGCCCTTCGAGGTTCTGGCTTTTGATTCTCGAATTCAGACGGCCAATTAGAGTGAAACGGAAAGTTCGCCGAAAGTGAAGCACGAATCGCGACACGGTTGTTTCTCGCAACAAATACTTTCGGATGGGAGGGTACGACTGTTGGTCGATAATTCTGCGATCAATTAATAGAGGTGGGTGGGTACCCGACATCTCGAGGAAATTTTCGTTAATATGATCGCGAATAATAATTAGCAGTTTAGATGTTTATAACCAATATTGAAAAATAGCAGCGTCTTCACGCCTGACTGGGATATTATCATTCTGAGCAACATCAATTGTGTTGATTGTATTTTCGGTAGATACTATTTCTTGTTTTAAACTTTCTCTAGCCTCGCATCTTTTCTCTCCATTTTGCAATAATAGGTCTTCAAGCTATAGGTCCAATAGCATGGCATATAGAAATGATTTTTTTCTAAAATCGTCTCGAAACACACCTGCAAGTACAGTGTATTGCATTTTATGTATCTTTTCATTAATTTCTGACTCGACAATGGAATATCAAAATTACCTTTAATGCATGATGCAAATTGTTTGAAACATTAACTTTTATAGATTTCTAAAATAACGTTCTACTCGGTTTTTTGTGTCATCTGTGTAGTCACGCTCTGTGTATACTGATAGACACACTTAAAATAGAACAAGTAATTAACGAAGAAAATATAATAAAAATCTATTGTATTTTTTCCGTGATATTATGAGAGCGTATTAATCGTAGGAGAATGAAGGGAAAGAAGGGAGCGTTTCGTCCCGGTCCCGTTAAAGGGTTTCTACCGGACCCTGCCTTAGATATCGGACGGTTGAGGACGTTATATATAATACCGGTATGTAAATACAAATCAAAACGGATTAGATAGCTTCCGGGAAGGTATCTATCTGCTGGCGAACGCCGGAGGTAACCGCCACAATATTATTTCTTAATCCTTATATAGCCTAGGTATGATAACTCTGGTGAAGGTTGACCGGCTTGGTATACTGTACCATTGTTTGGCAACATTGACGAGAGACCGAAAGCTGAAATCTTCGACAATACTGCCCGAATCATGCCCGCAATAGTATCGGTTAATTGCTTCAGGTACCCGCCCACTTCTACCAAGCGCTACTTAACCAGGCCCAAGGCTCAAGCCCCTGAAATTTTCGGATACCTGCTAACCTATACTAATTAACAACGGTGGGGAGGCTAGAAAAAGTTGACCACGTCCTCGGCACACGGTTGATCGAACGGAAGTCCGAAGAGTCGCACGCTAACCGGGCAATTTGTCAATGGCGAACGGTTCGGCGCTCGTTCGTGGACATAAATCACGGGAAGTTTCGGATAGTTAGGCCATTTACACGGTATTCAGAGTCCACGGGACTCTATTTACGAGCATCTCGCAGAAGAATGTACGCCGCGGAACATTGGTTTTCGCAGTGCTTCTGACTTCTTCGAAGGAGGCTGCCACAGAGAAGGCTTTGTCGAAGCTCCGCCACCCGCTGATACTGTTTGTCCCATTTAAGATCGACACAATGCGAACACGCCTCGAAAATGTAGCAAACACCGATACCGCCGGCCATTGTCCGGCTCGAGGAGGCGAGCAGAAGGAGGAAGAAAACGGCCGGGACCAGGCCGGGGTCATTTCTGTGACCGTTTCGGCCGGAGGCGTGCGCTCGGAGGAATGACCATCTAATCTGTTACGAACCGTCGTTCCTTATTCGCGGCAGGCCTGTAATTTCTGATACGACTTCGAGGCCTCGGAGTGGAAAAGCCTGCGCAAAAACTCGCGCGTAATCGGCCCCGTGAATATCGCGGCAATTATAAGGCAACTTCGCGTAAGACTTTCTAAGGAGGCTCGGTGATCGACTGTAATTATTCAATCACGCTGCGCCAAGAAAAATCGTGTAACATCAACGTGCAGAACGATAACAGTCCCTTATTACACGGCGGAATATTAACTTCGTCCGTTTTCTCGGTTAATCGCGTCGGTCGAGACCCATTCCGACGATAAGCGGTAACGACGATGAACTTCCGTGTGTCCGTTCTAGACACCGTGAAAGATGCTGCCACGATCAAGCTGCCGATAATAACGATCATTGGACGTTGCCGCGCGTAACGCAACGGCAGAAAAGTTCACGTTCCCTTTTAATGCGGCGACTTCTTTTCATGCTGTCTCGAGCCGATGGTAAGGTCTCTTTCAGAAGGGCGAGAAGCATTTTGTGCTGTCGCGCTGAAAGGGAAGCTCTCCGGTTGCGAAATCATCGAAACGATGCTGCGGGCGATCGTTAATAACGAGAGTGTATTATGAGCCGCGGAATCAGAGTGTAGCGTGCAATTACGCGTCAATTCCGTCAACGTATTTCGTCACGCCGCTGGATGCCAGCGGTGACCAAAAAGGCGCACGGCCGTTCTTCCTCGACGCCTCTATTTATTGCTTGCTTTCCGGCGTTAGCTCCTGTCGAAGGCTTCCCTAGCTGCGCCTCTCGCATTGCCGTGGCAACCTCGAATCGCTCCGTGCGTAAAATGAAAGAAATTCAGATTTTTCGTAAGAGAGAAACGCAACGTTTTCCGATCGAAAGGTAGCATTCGAAAGTGTCTCGAAGCGGCTCGCTCGAAATCTTAGAGCGGCACCGTTCAAAGACCCCCGAGTTCCCGAAGGCACCCGCGAAGAAGTAACTTAATATACCGCCCGCTCCATTATTCTTCCGAGCGAAAGAGAACAAATAGAGACACCACAGGGTTACATCGCACCCCCACGGCTCTCGTTATTCCCGCGCCATTGTTTCGCGGATACGCGCGACGCCGTCCAGAGTCTAACAGGCGCGTAGTGGTGCGTTCCATACACACGTAGGGAGCAGTACAAGGCAAGCTGCAACAGCGAGCCTTGTCATAACGGTCGTCGACGAGGTTATGGGGAATACGGGCGACAGGACGGGCAGCCAGGCCATTATTGTGTACGGACGACGATCTTTATGTAAGATCTTACACGGGGACCCATGGGGTCCTGCGGCGCACGCCCATGCCGTGGAGGGTGGCTGCGGTTTCACTATTTTTCTCCCTCTCCTGCTTCCTCCTTCGGAAGCACCTTTAATCTTTCTCCTTGTCCCCTTTCCCTCCTCCGACGTGTTTCTCTCCCCCTTGCCCTCCTCCCTTTTGCCGCCTCGTAAATCTCTTTAGGTGTTGAAACATTCGAAGGAAAGACGGGTTTTATGCCGCGGGGTGGAACACCTCGGAAAGCGACGTTTCGCTTCTTTGCGACGATAACG
>CM052167.1:2047365-2057380 GCA_028455555.1 Augochlorella aurata | reverse complement strand
AATTTAGGAATAAGGTTTATTAGAATTGATCCAGCTTTATAAAGTTGCTATGGATCATTTCGACTCCGGTGCAACGAGCAGACTGTGGATCTTTAAGTAAAACAAAAATTTGAACATCGATTGCAGGAAACAGCAGCCAACTAGAAATGTATTTCTTCGTTCAATGATTCTGATAAATTGCTTTGAATACGAATCACCTGATATTGGCCTAAATGGATAAAATCCGCGGCCTTTCTAACATTAAAACCAAATCATGCGTTCAACAATTACAGAACAATAAATCTGAGAGGGTAGTACTACTGCTACATGGGGAAGTAATTAACACTATCATTATATACCATAAACCATAATGTATAAACGTTTCCAAGAGAACTAGACAGTTAATGGGCTGTTAATGTTGTCTACCACATACTGAGGAAAAACTGCATCGCACCGGCGTGCGTTAAGCTTCTTTTTTCGAGAAACAAATCTGGGTGAAACGTTTGCGAACCTTGCCAGGAATGGTTACGAGCGAGGCATGTTCCAACGCGGACGCTAACCGACGAAACGGTATTTCAGTCGGTTATGTTATTATGCAGATTTTATGGCGAGCGTTGTTTTCAGTTAATGAGTGCCTATTTTTAACGAGGGCAGTTTCGACTTAGCAATTTAATTAATCGTTGTTCGGACTTCGGCTTACGATTGAAGTCCTCCGCGTGTAATTTGCCTTATCGACATGGGAAACGTTCCAAGACGTACAATTTTCGGCTTTTACGCGACGCTGGTTCTTTCGAATTTCACTTCCAATGAAACCGCGGTAGGATGCAATCACACTGATTCGAATCTATCGCGGAATACCCGACAGAAAGTTTCGTTTCGACCATGATTCACGTCGCGGTCCGCGGTAAATCAGAGTTTAGCAACGCGACGCCTAAAGACCGCTTAACGCTGTGTTTCGTTATGTGTCTATCGGTTAGCCGAGACACTTGGGTGGTTTTTGATCGGCTTAAAACGAGGAAGAGAAAAATGATCGCGAACCGTGTCTATCGGCGTGCGAGCCGGTGTAACATACTTACAACCAGCCGAGCGATAGCCGCTCGTATCTGTCCGACGTTCCATGCCCACGTCTCGTGTAATACTCCCACTAACGCGAGCTGGTTTTAACGGAGTAATTAACGCCCACGCGACCGCTTCGGCAAAGTCAGGCGCGATTGACTTCGCTCTCGTGGCAGGAAGATTTGTCTCGGCCATTTGTCCCGGTTTTCTCGATTACGCGACCACTTTTCCCGCCAGGAAAAATCTTATCAAGGACTCGGCACGGTGCGAAATAGAAGTCGCCGGGACTGTTGTCCTCCCACGCGCGTAAATATTCAACAGTCGACTTCCGAACGTTAACAACCGTTCAACCGCTACGGGTGTCTAGGAAAATCTTAAATATTTCGCTTAAATACTTCTGGGGTGAGAGAATGCATCGTTATAAAACACATGAAACCAAAAATGCAGCATTAGGTGGACTCGAACTCGCTACCGGGCGACTTGTTCAGTTAGTTCTGACTATACATTTTTAAATTGTATCTTGAGACGCATATAATACCGTAATAATTGTATTGTATAATAATATTCCTTCAGCATAAAACGGACTTTCATTTTTATTTATATGCTGGTACATGGATCTGTAAACCTCGTTCCTTATTATCACATAAGTTTCGTTATGCCATAGCATTGGAAATACATTCTTCAACAAGATGTAGTAAGGGCTGCTTTGCACATTTATTTAATTTCGTATTACCAATTTACAGACATTAAGTATTAAACGATATTTAAATTAATTCCTTAATTGATTGGCTTCTAATACGATTGTAAAACGCTGGAAAAACACAGTAAAGAGCTATTTTATTTTATTATATTTATGAGGTAAAATAAAACAAATATTGCAACAGCGAGTACATCGTAATGAAAATGTAGTAAAAATGTAGAAGAATAATTACGATAAATATAAAATAAATGGCCGGTATAATTAAATGTAGAAGAACAATGCACGTTGAAAAACTATTTGCGACGAGAGAGCGAATAGACTTTCGTCGTTGGGTACACATACGAAATTTGATACGAGACAAATGGATACGCAAGCCTGATTTAATTAGCAGACATCAACGAACCCTTCAGGGTTGAAATCGAAGCGTGTCGACGTCCTGGGATCACGGAGCATGCCACGCGGTCGTCCCGAGACTACCGTATTCTCCCGAAATTCCCAGTGTTTATATAGGTCAGGAGAGGCGCGTGGCGCCTATCGATCGACCCTCGGGTTCGAGTTCAAGGTCGCGCATCTCGTTTCAGAGGCTGCGCCGGGCGGCTGGCACACGTGCGATCCCGGGAACCCCTGGTCCGGTAGCCGGCTTGCGCATACCCGGCTAAACAACTCGCAGCCGCGTCGCGTCGGCACGCACAGTGTTCCTCGCGTTGCTGTCCGCTGCGACAGCGCGCGCGTTCGAACGTCGAAACGGTGCGGCGAACGAGCGAGCGAGCGTGTGCAATCGAAAAGAAAAAGGAGCAGCAGCAGCAGCAGCAAGGGACCCGGGGGAAACTGATGGAGCAATGGTGAAAGCCGAGCCCGATAAGCCGGAGTTTTCCGATCGTTAATCGTAATCTGGAGTTGAATCTGGACTGCGCTGGCCGAGGCTCATCCTTCGTCCGGTTATTCCAGGCGGCGCTCGGCGGTTCTCGGTTGCGGTTACTCGCTTCCGTAACGGCCCGCTGAGAACGATTGCCGCGCCGGCGCTAGGAAAACGATCATTCTCTATGGTCGAACAGGTAGCTGGGTTGGGCCGGGTCGTTAAGTAGGTGTACATACCTGCCGCGATCGCAAAGTCGCCAAAGAGCCTGGCTACCGGAGTTAACGAGTCTCTTCGGCGTCGTGGTCGTCTCATCGTTCTCCTCTCCCATCCTTCGCTCTTCGTCATCGCTCTGCCCGCTGCTCTCGTTTCCTTTTTACCCGATCCCGTGCGCCAACAGGTATTTCGCTTCGCCTGCGAGCGCGAGCGCGCGTCTTGGTACATAGTAGATGTCAGAGTTGGGCACAGATTCATTCCGACGACGGATAAAAGCTAAACTCCAGTGGATCAAATTCGATTCCTTCGCAGTAGAGGCTGTGTCCCGAATAAACGTGGAAAGGCTATTAATAAGTATAAATGGTAATAATAATAATAATAATGCATTTTACATACACGTATTCCTCCGCGACAACCGCTTTAAACATTGCGTACAGTTGCGAATGGTATTTTATGTTACCGCAATCCAGCTATTACGATTTGAATTTTAAATGCGAGAACCCTGCGAGATTAACTTGTTTTCTCTCAATCGTATAAAAATTTAAAAGTAATGTGAATTTCGTATCGAGACTTCTCAATGATTCTTCCACGAATTACTCGAATGGAGAATTAATCGAATAAAAAGATCATTGTAAATAGATAGAATAATTTATGTCAAATACAGAATTATTTGAATAAAATAAATATTCGGAACAGTTCGAACAATGCCGAGACTTTGGTAGACATCGTCGAAGGATGGCGGTGGTAGTCGGGAGCAGAGACGCATTGAGATATCGATAACCGACCACGCGCCCTCGGCCGAAAATGAGGTACGACCCCACCTTATCCCCTATCCTCTCGCATGCACCCGAAGAAAGCGCTATCGGCGATCGGATCTGCGTTCTCCTGTATCCCAGGCAGGCTTTGCGCTCGGCGTTCCCGCGCCGAGGCGCGCCGGTTCGCCAGTGGTTCCCATAAAGCCGGCGGTCGTCCTTGCGGCAACCGGTACCTCGCGGAAAATATTTTTGACAAGTTATTTTCGAGGTGATCCGCGTTGATACGCGCCTCCGTTGCTTCGTCCCGCCGGCCACAGCTGCCTTACTTAAAATTGGTCGGCGCGTACTACAATGTATCTGGTCCCGCTTTATATTAAGATCGTACGGTTCACGTGTCCCTTCAAATCTCTCTCGATTGGTTGCAATGTAACACTCGCGTCGCGGAGCCCGCGCGCGTTCTTTTAATTAATCCTTATCTTCAGCTGGCAGTCGAAAAAATTATGCCATTAACTGTCAGGCGTAAATCCGAGTTTCACGTGGCTCAGCTGCGGAGGGCAACTCTCCGCGAAGCCCGTACACCTGTTACGAGGCTGGACCTCTCCAGAGATTTCTCTTTCTCTTGCCTCTCTGCCCCTCCTTCTCCTCTCTCTTTCTCTCTCGCTCGCGCGCCCCTCATTTGTAGGTATCGTGGCCCTCCCACCTCTCCGTTATTTGTTCGTGCAGGTACCCTATCTGCTTATGCTCGCTCTTCCCTCTTCGGGGACCCGCGTCTCGCCCGGTAATAAATTCTCTTCGCTGCTACTTCTTCGTCTCGTTCCTCCTCCTCCTCCTCCGCCGCCTCCTTCTCCAGATACGGGGCCTCCATATTCTACCGACAGTTTTTCTTCGCCTTATATTCCGTCTCCGCGACTCTCCATTGTGCTGCGCCGCCTTTAAAGGCACTTTCGTGCAGCTTCTGCTCCCGTATGGTATCGATGTTCGACAGTTTCCACCTAAGAGCGTCCTAATGTTTTGTAACCGATAAGCGCCGGGACACCGTTGATGGGGCGTCGATAGTCACGGTTCGATCTAGCCTGTCAACAATAATTCATAGCACGCTTAAGTTTGATAGTCGGTCAGCGTTATACCCGGTCGTTTGAATCAGCGACGTACTCCCGTAACGAGTTAGCCGATAATTATCTGTTAGAGCTGCCGGGCGTCGATAGGAGATCGCCGTTAGCGATAGCGCGAGATACGCGTTAAATATCGGAATCGCGAGAAAATAATCTGTATTCAGGCCTAATCAGTCAGTCCCGACTGCACCGATAAGAATTAATTGCCGAGCTCGATGATTTCTGTTTCGCTTCCCTTTTAGTTCGCTTTTGCCGATTTCCTTTCGACGGTTCTCCTCGGAGCCGCGGAGAAAGATAGAGAGATCGAGATTATCGGCGCGATCGATTGGCCGTCACAGTTTCACGCCATCGCCGTGCTCGAGCCAAGTGTTTAGCACTATGGCCGACGTCATAAATGAACGAATATCAATTTGGCTTGACAACGGGTTTTGATGGCAAAGGCGGCAGCGCTGTCGACTGTTGATTAAGTCCGTTCGTAGATCCGCTAATGACGCCAATTGCAACCGGTTATTATATAAAAGCTGCTCCAATGAACTTTCGGTCGATTAATCTAGCCATCGGTGTCGTAGGTTCGCTCTAACGCGAGAGCAAATCGCGAGGACAGAGCGCGGTCATCGTGGAAATCTCGCGGCGCCCGGCTCGGACTTTCGTTTACGCTTGAAATCATAATTACGAGACCGCCGCACAGTGGGTAGGTTTGACAAATTCAATGACATTTAACGAAAATCACAACATTTCCAAATTGATAATTATTCAATCTGTATTGCCTTACAAAGGTCTATGGATCTGAGGAATGAAGAAACTAATGAAATTTAATAAATATTTCAGTTACTATGAACAGTTCAGCGTTTTGAGAGTAGAATATTGACGGAACTCCTCATCTTCTTCGAGATATTCTGCTCATTGTGTTCTTTCTCAGCTCAGTTTTTTTATATTTTATAATATATAAAAAAGATAACACTGATTGTCACGCTACAAATGTAAAAAATTCCCTGTATTTGACAGAGGGTATCTTTTGATCTGCAACAGTCTTCCTGTTCTAGCAAAAAAGAATATTTCCTATACAGGTTGCTTTAAATACCTGTGAAAAGATCGTGTCCATATAGAAACCAATCTGGAAGTTATAATTGTTTAAAGACGACTCACGAGCGCGCTCAGCCGCTGGTATTCCATAAAACGTGTTATTTTATTACACGTATGAAATATAAGTCTGAAATACGTATAAATAGTTTGTGTAATTATATTTAAACAATTTGTTCGTAATCGAAAATAGCAATGAAAATTTATTGAAATTTATTACTTAACAAATGCAAAAAATATTTCATTATCAGTACCTAAGAATTACAATTTTTTAATTATTTTTAGTGAAACTTTTAATGCAATATCTCCAATGGTTCTAAAGTTATAACAACTTGTCACTGAATTCTCCAAACAGGCCACTGTGCGCCGCGCCGATTTCGTGCGCTACCGATCGCACTCGCACGTAACTCAGCCAGTTAGATTTAATCGCCGAGCGACGTTTCGTTCGAGTACACGAAATGTTTCGGAATACAACTATTCGATACCACGGAATAAAAATCCATCGTAACCGACTATTCTTTCGAACCACGCCACTTGATTGCCGCTTATTAATTCGAAACCCGTCTTAATTAAATCGCAAAAGAATCCGCGCTAAAAAATGTGTGCCCATGCCTGATAAAATGGATGTTACGAAGTAAATAAATATTCCTACCGATAATAGGTAATTAACGTTTGCGAATGTCCTTCGACGTGGTCGCCCGGTTTTCCGTGGGAAAAATATATCGTCGGAGATAGCGTACTTGCTCTGAACATCAGCCGAGCGAGAACGTGGAATTCGCGATGGTTGAGAAACAGAGGAAATGCCGGACATTAGAAGAAAGTCACGTGTAAACTTTTTGCGAAAATTCGCCGGTAAAAAGCGAGCAAAAACCGGGTCGCGGCTTGTATTCGACTGACTCGCAACGTTCCACTCATTACACACGCGGTTTTTGTGGTTAAATTCGATCGGCGCCTTCGCGTGCATCCAGAGCCGCGCATAAATTCTGCCCGGAATTACTCATTGAACTAATCGGCGCCAAGATAGACCGTCGCGAAAGCCTGTAAAAAGACAAATCGACGGATTCGTTGCGAGTTCAAGATATGTCTAATTGGCGGATTTGCTCCGCCCGTTGATATTTTTCCTTTTTCGATTATCCTTTTTTTATAAAGAAGCTGTGCAACTTGTATCGGCGTTCTTTATATATTATATGTTTATTACTTTTGCTAGTTACAAATTTGTACAATGAGAAATAGTCAAACTTGCTGGCATTATCAAAAAGGATATGGTTGCCATAATTTCAGCCGTTCTACTTGTCTGAAACAAAAAGAAAGGTAAGGTTCTTAATCAGGATGAATTTGAACGTCGCAAGAACCACGGCGGGAGAAAAAGATTGATAATTAAAAAAGTGGCTGCAATTTAAATATAGATTTTCGCGGTATTTTTTAGCTTCAGCCTAAAAAAGAATAAAAACAATGATGATTTTGACTTCACTGTGGGTCGGACTGGAGCGACATGTACTGAAGGTACATACCAAATACTAATGATATCGGTCAAGGCAATCGGTTTAGAAAAACATACTAACTTTCCTCTTCCCTCTTGATCAGGATATGTTTGATCCCCTTTTATGCCCTATCTACTATGTCGTATAAGTCGATTCACCATGGATCAACCGAGAAGACGATGGATGATCGCGCGCGTCCCTTTTGTCAGCGATCGGCACTCGCGGTTCTCGATTCTTCGATTCACGGGAATTCGCGATTGAGATTTCAAGCAAGCAACGTGTTAGGGCCTCGTCGACGGTGGTTGATTTTCGCTCGCTCGTCCTTTTACATCGACCACCTCCTCCTTCGTGTTCCCCTTTCCTCCTTTTTTCTTTTTCGCCCGATCCGGACCCGTTCCCCGCGAAATAAGAAAAGTCGCTTGTACACGGGACTCCTTCGCCTTTTGCAACGATTGGCCCGTTCCATTACGTCATCTCAGACTACCTGCAGTCTCGAAGGGAACGGGGAAAAAGGTACCGCCTCTGGTCTGATGCAAACGATCGAAGTAGGTCGTCTTCCTCCTGAAGCCACGCCGTCATCGGAATCCTCGGAGACCCTTCTTAGGGGTTCTCAATCTGGTTCACGTTCCTCGAAGCGAAAACCGCTGTGCACCGGCACCGTTCGAATTGCAATTTCGCGGAGCTCCGAGATCGTTATCGTCGCCAGGAAAAAATTGCCGCTGGAATATGTCCTTTGAGTCGGATCGCGTTTGGATAGCTCCTCGATGTTTGCGGACTCGTGCCCATTGATCGAAACGAGAAGCGGATGAAAAGGTCTTCTGTACTCCCGGACGCCTTCTGACCACGTCCTCTCTCGATAAGAGCGCCTTACGCAAGGAATTAAGCGTAATCGTCAAGGGAAGCGGCTAACCAGATACGGAAGTACGTTGATATATGATAGATTTCGTAGGTGTTCAAAAATGTGTCAACTCGCCGGAATTTTTATGAATATTCTGCGTGCGCTGTTGACGCAGTTTTCGCTGATTCCTTCCTCGGAAAATTTCAATCTCGGACCGATCGGTAATTGCTCAGGAAATACGTATTGGCCTCCCCCCTCCCAATTTGGGGATAAGGCGGAGCGTTATCAGAAAATATTCAAATCGAGAACAGAGAACACGCATTAATCGGCGGCTCGGATATTTCACCTGAGAACCATCGCGTCGATTCACCTGCCGTCTAGAATCGTTCGCTGGTTAATTACACGAGTCAGAAGGCGGGAGTCGGCGCGGGAGCGTCGCGCTATCATCTCCGGTGGTTCTACCTTTTAATCCCAACCCCCGGGGCCCCTTGTTCCCTCCGCGATCGTCTCTTACCACCGAATTCCTAAATTCCTGGAGTCCTCGTTTACGACGAAAGTCCATCTAGGAGGCCGGCGGAGGCTTGTCCCATTCGTTATTGGCAGATAAGCAGCCTCTCTCGTCCCACGATACTTTCACGGTCGCACAAAGGAGGCGTCCACGTTCCACCAGACGACGATTCCACGTCGCCCGGAAACGAATTCGCCGCTGTTGACACGTCTCCTTTGTCCAGAATTCCAACCTGCCGACGAGTACTTCCGGATTCAATTATAGAATACAGAAGCCCGCGACGCGAAAATTTATTCGCCTCGCATTCTCCGGTATTCCGCCGCGAGGAGCTCGTTTGCGATGGACGCCAGTCAACTCGCGACGTACCTGTTCCGGATTTAATGGATTCATTTTGACGGTTTTACGATCCGCCGGGAGGTCGATGTCTCCACTCGAAAATAGACCGTCATTTGGGATATTGTCGCGAGCGTCTCTCTGTGCGCTGTCAGCCAGAGAGAGAAAGAGAGAGAGAGAGAGAGAGAGAGAGAGAGAGAGAGAGAGAGAGAGAGAGAGAGCACAGGAGACGAGTCGAGGAAAAAGAGAGAAAGCCGGGACTGCCATCGAGTGGCAGTGAGTGATTTAGAAAGCGATGTCCGCCAACGCGCGAAACCGCGTGCGCGATCCCCGAGATAAAGTCTCGTCCTACGCGTCCGCCCGCGGTGCCTTCTCTCTGATGTCCTGCCGAAACCGACCAGCCGAACCGAACTCTTTGTGATGATGGTCGTCGGCAGACTCCCACGATGCTACTTAACATTCCGAAATCCGCGGACAGGTTATCTCCGCAATTATCGGCGTGAAAGCATTGTCCGTTCGTGGCACGTTCCGATTTCTCAGCCGCCGTCTGTCCTCTTATCCGATACAACCGCCAATCTCAGTCGATCTATGATCGACAGACATGTTTCTATTTGTATGAGATATTTGGGCACATCCAGATAACGTTTATCGACTTAGGTCCGCATAATACATTTGACTGATTAAGTGGCGGCGAGATGCTATCTTATCGAGACTCGCCGGTATCTTAGATCCCGCGCCAAAATACTGATGTCAGATGGACCTAAGGCTGCGAGTCGTTTTAACCCTTTGCGGACGAATGGCGACTCTAAGGCGCCGCTGAAAATTATCATGTCACGTTTCAAAATAATTTTTATCAAATTTATTTATATTCCAAAAATTGTTAAGTGCTGTTAACTGCTGCACGAGTCACAAAATTCAATTTCATAACGTATACAATGCTGCAGGTTATATAAAATGGAAACACTATAAGTCCAAAGAAATATTTTGGATTTCTAGTTAAAATTGCTCCGACTGCAAAGGGTTAACCCTTTAAGATTTATCAGTTTTGGGTAGAACTGGTTCGAAGAGACCGAGGTTTCTTTTCGTTGCAATTCCTTCTTG
>CM052167.1:2027848-2039927 GCA_028455555.1 Augochlorella aurata | reverse complement strand
TGCATTTATTTATGCTTCCTACGATTTTTGTTATAATATATGCTTCATTGAGGAAATTCGTACAAAAATGTCTAAGCAAAAGCATTTTTATAGCATCAAAAAGATTAGAAACCAGTCATTTTAACCATTGTTGAATTACTGGATGATTTCGCTCAACAATTTGGTTTCTTGCAAATAAGATTTTTGTTTATATTGTTGTACGATGGACAATCTATTAAAAGGTGTTTAACTGTAATCTCAGCGATGCAGTTGTTACTGTGCCATATACGATGCAAAACGGAATTCGAATCCTTTAAGATAATGAAGGACCGAGCACGGTTTGCGATCAAGTCGCGAGTATGAACGTCTCGTTCGTTTTATTCTCGCAGCTTCTAACTAATCTCCTGCTCCATCGGCCGATATGGCAGCAGGTAATCCAATATCAGCCGCCTGATAAGTGACTTCGACTGCTATCGCGGTGCATAGACTGAATTCTAGGTGCACTTAACGCGCCTCGCGATGGTAGGAGACAAGTCGGTGCGACCGAGCGCGCGCGAAAGCGAGGACGATGAGAAGTTGTCGCGTCATTAAAACCGACCAGAAGAGAATTGACGTCTTATTAAGCGACGGATAACGTTGACTAGTTCGGTCGTCCGGGGCATCAACAAGTATAGACGAAGGGCATCGGCCGTTATCATCGGCGGTCGTGTCCCGATGCTCGAATGATTCAGCAGATTCCCGGCGTCCTTTCATACCGGCGTCGGCCAATCGATTACACGGCAATCGGATCGACGGATCGCGCTAACTAGATCGTAAAAGATCGATGCCGTACTAGCTTGTAATCACGGTTTATCCGCTACCGATGAAGTTCGAGCTGTCGTCGGGTCCCTCTCGACCGGTCGTCAGGGACAGCGTCTTTTTGAAGACTCGCCGCTCATAGAACAGGATTTAAACATCATCCATTCGAACATTGAATCCTCGAACTATTTATAATATATACGTCTCGCTGAATGTTTCTAAACCAGACGTTTCCAGATCGCTGAAGATCTTACCAATCTTTCGTAATTTATTTGACACGGCGGTCACCGTCAAAGCTTCGCCATAATTTACTGTGACGATTGTAAGCACAACCACTTTTTCCGATATAAATCCCCAGTTCTCATTACCACCCAGCACGGCTTATAAATATTCACAAAAATCACTGCGACCATTAACGAGGTAGACATTTTCCAACGCTAGTTTGAAACTTTCACGGGAATTATTGTGTATAGTGACTTGGAAATACGAACTTCTTAAGTACATATTTTTTATCGCGTTTCATAACTGCATCTTCTCAGGTGCAACATAGTTTAGTTAATAAATTCAGATTATTACTTCAATTCTTTCCATCAATAAAATTCTGACAAAATTGCTACGCATCGCGATAAAAATCCGTATGCTCATAATCACTGTACAAATAGAATCATTTGTAACGTGAATGAATATTTTAGTAGATCAAATTTCAATTGCACATACGACACCTTTCAATAGAATATATTTAGAATCATCTAAGAATTGTCGCGTGAACGTCTCGCAACACTGTGATTACTTTCTATATTCCTTTTACTTAGTGTTAACTAAAGGACTTTAGCCCGTAGATAAATTATCATTATTATTATTGTTACTATTATTATCACAAAATTGAAAAGCTAGAGTCAAAGTACGGTATCTCCGGAATCTAAATCCTTGTCAATTCTTCACTTACGACGAGAACGCGTGCTGATGCATTTATGGTACTGGCTCTAACGTGTACCGGCGCGCGGCGCGGCGTGTCACTACTTCAATGCTCTTCGCAGTCAGGTCCGATCTATCACGGGGCTTAACGAAGCAAGGAAAGATAATTCTTGTCGATAGTTATCTATCTCTCCGCCTGGTGAAATCAATTGTTGCGGTTCAGTCCATTAGCCACCGAGTATTGGAGAGAGCAAGAGAGAGAGAGAGAGAGAGGGGGGGGGGGGGGGGGGGGGGGGGGGGGGGGGGGGGGGGGGAGGTCGGCAGACTCGAGGAGTAGGATAAATTGATTTTGTTATCGTGTTGATCTAACACGCCACCAAGGATAATTAATAATCGTCGTGCAGCGTGACGACGTGTCGCGCGCGTAAACTACGAGCGGAACGCATCGGAGAGGAAGCCGCGGAGCGTGTTCGCGGTGTGTTTGTTGCTCACGCGAGGATTTTCTGGATCGAGCCTTGGTACCTGGCACCGACTCGTCGTCGAAGTCGTCGAAGTCGTCGCTCCAGAAAAAAGACTAAGAAGGCTTTTCGTGGAAAAGAAGCCACTCGCTCGCGGAAAGACATCCTCGCGAATGAACCAGCGGGACCCAGGCACCGTGGTCGACACGGTCCGCGAGCCTAATAAAATACTCGCGACCATTCACGGGTGACGTTAAGTATGATTATTGTTTTTTGCATCTCCCAGGACGGTGCTCGTTTATCGGTCGGTGGAGATCTGACTGGAGAATTATCCCTCTGTGGCCCAGATTCTTTATTAGACATTCCGCCAAACGTTCTACTTTGAACTAACGAATCTGTGAAAAATATTCTACCATGTTGACGCAGCGCGATGTTTCTTAGCGTAAGGCTTGTTAAGTTCAACTCTTTTCCAGCGAAGATTTTCAAAATTATTTTCATCGAATAACCAATTTCATTTCATTTCATTTATTTATTGTAAACGTGCGTAAGGTATGAAAGCAATTTAAACATAATACGTAGTATAGATGGACCGTGTTGCAACTCGTTGTAAACGAAATTTTTGAGGCTGCATGCCTTGCTCGAAGAAATCTTCACATGAATACAGAATTTATCGGCTTCGACACAGGTGCGATTTGGGAGTAAGAATTACTGATTGTAAGGTTATAGGTCTCAATGATCACGTATGTCTCAATGATCTCGAGTGGTGCATACAAATTTATAGTTACTGGTAGTTCCAGGCAGCATACAGAATCATACTGGGCAAATAGAAGAATGCAAGTAAAAATAATTAGGTATACTCCACTGTCAGGCCATCGCAATGACGCTTTGTTATTTAAGTAGGTGCATATATCGGCATAAATATGACCACATGGGCACACTGATTTTCCAAGGATTAATTGTAGTGACCAGATTGCGAATCTTTACGCAAGATAAAAATGCTTTGCGTCAATTGCAAGAGACAGTTTTATAATTCATCCACTCATTTCTGCCATGGATACATGAGATTTGCATTCCAGCGCCGACATTTAGAGCAAAGCTCAAGAAAATAGAAATTCCGACAAAGTTAAACACGGACTTCACATTCTTCACTTAGAGGAACGTTTACCGATGTCGCAATTTTTCACTGAATGCCTATTTTTTTCTGGATCACACCATAAAAATGCGAATTTGCATAAGGATCAGCAGTATAATAGTTGCTGTTTCTGAAAGAATTGGAGCACAGACGTTTCTTTTCTTTAAGTTTCAGAAAGGATCTGGCATACCGTTCTATCACATTTCCATATAAGCGAGTACATACATAATCACATAGATAAACATGTGGTCAAATAGTAGCAAGCAGCTTTGAAAATATTATTTATCCTTTTTTTATGTTGCTAATATCAGGCTACCGTGCCCTCACAGTTTGTTACGGAGATCATTTAAATCGACGCGCTTTGACCGTTTTTCTTGTGCTCTTGCAAATGACACAAAGTTCTGCAATTTATGGCTATTGCGATTCCCGCAGTGACATAAATCACGTTGCATTTGCGTACATTAGGAAGTAAATCGCAACAAATCATCTTTTATCATTTTCAACTCATTCATTAGGCATTCGACACCGCCGTAACGATATTTTCTAGAACTTTAACAGGAGTTTCCAATTTCAATTTCTGAATTTTTGAACGATCTCTTAACCCTTTCGTGAGACACGTGTCCCAGCGATGTTCCCTGGTTCCCAGCAGGACGATACGTGTCTCATACATGCGTTATTTTGCACTAATCAGTTGTGCCTGACTATATACTACTGTATTTTTTATCGCTAATAATGACGATTATTAGTATAGCGACATGCTCGATAACATTTATTGATTGTAAAGTCACAGTAGGTTCGTTTCTTCGCATAAATAAGTTCCAAATTATTTTGTTTTTATTCATGTTCTCGAGCACTGAAGTGTCTAAGCGTTTTTTGGGACATAAGCGTCCGAAATTTCTAGTTTCAAAATGCCGAAAATTGCTTCAACATCAGCCATAACAATACAAAGAGATGAGAATCTTATCCCGTGTTTATCTGTACAACACATATACATATATATATATATATATCACACTGACAAAGAATTGAGAATATATATTTACTCTTCTCGTTAATAATTAAATCCGGTTGAAAGGGCTAAAGGCGGCTGTAAAATTTCCACCGTCGCATGTCTTTTTGTCAGTGAAACAGCTGTCATTCATCGTGCTCATGCGAAACCGAAAAGTCGCAGGTTAATTGACATTCCGCCTCGGCGCTCATCTATCCGCATGACCAGAGCGTAGCACGAATATTCTATGCAGTATTTGCGGCTTCCGCGAATAAAACGATCGTCGAGAAAGGGAAAATATCCGGCTGAACGGGGGAATCGAAAGAGAGGGACGTGTGTGCGTGTAGTTTCGCGTCGTATAGCTCCTTAAATCAACCCTAGTTGGCTTGTCAGCCGAGCGGCGCGCGTTCCCTTTCGCGGCGCACAAATTACGGCGCGTTTAATTACCGTCTGATATCCAAAGGGGGGCCATTAATCACCCCGCCGATAACCCGTAATTTTCCAGCAACGATAAAATCTGTCGCGCGACACCGCTCGCCGACTCGCTCTCGCCGAGTTGCTCGCCGCGGATCTTTGCAGCCGCTCCGAAAGACGTTGCCGAAGAAGCGACGTCTCGACCCGCCGTGTCGTTTTATAAATTTTCCTCGATGCCGTTGCACCTTCCCCGTTTCACGGCCGAAGGCGTTGCTCGCTCGAAAAGGGAAATAGGCCAGGGGAACCCTAAGCGACGTCTCGGGGACTAAACTCGGACGATCGATAGCCCGTACTAAAACAAGATCGCCGCGGTTTCAGTTTCAAGATTTGTAACCGCGATTCCTGATCCGTGGTCTTTGCAATGGGACAACACGGACACCCCGACGGTTTCTCTACCCGTTGCCTATGTAGATACCGACGATCGGCTTCTCTTCGGTAGCCCGTCTGGTTTTTTGGTAGCAGTTTGTCGGAGTCCCACCGCCACCGAGTCCAGCCTGCCTACCCTAAGGCCACTCTTTCCTTCCGAAGGAGGAATGGTCGATGGGCGAGCAGTAGCGATGGCTTTGAACGTCGCGCAGGTTCCCGGTAATTTATCGGCGGTTCTTTACGCAAATTGCAAATTTTCTATGCCAGTTGTTACCAACTGGCGGGAATCTGGAGGGAAACGAAAATTTTCTGCCATTCAATAGGTTCGTTAGAATAATACGATAATATTTTTATAATTGTCTTAGCGTTTTTACTGTTCGGTTTTTCTCCTACCCATTTTTCTCACAAGTGTATAAAATTAGAATTACTAGAAATAATCTTCTGTATATTCAATCATCTTTTAAACACGTTGGTATGCGGAGCTTATAAATTACACTACGACTACGTTAAAGTAATATTCATTTTTAGATAAAGCTAAAAACAATGACGATTGCATGGTGAATATTTGGCATCAACGTAGCAGAAAGTTTGATGGATGATCCTTCATGAAAAATGACAATTGTCTCTCGTAGCTCATTTGTTTGATATTATCATGAAACACGAGCCTGTGAACTTTCATTCACATGTTACCGCTTACTCTGAATGATGCACATTAATCTCGTATGTTTTATATGTTCTAATGTTATTTTTAATGTTACTATAAATTATCTTATCTCGTTGATTTGCTGTAAACTTTGATATTATGTAAACGTAAATTAAGATTCGAACGATATCTGCCCAAACAACGTTAAAATTTACATATTTAGTTTTTTTTCACTATTTTGATACAATTTGCAGCGCACACCTTGCAGAAAGCTGTTTTTATACAGCTGATGCGGGCAAGTGCTGTGCATGCTCGAAAAAATGTTGCAGCTGGACATTCTATTGCAAAAACCTGGCAATATAAATACAGAAGTGTCCGTATAAATATAAATGCGTCCTTATAAATATAAGTATAAATATAAATATAAGTGTCCACTAAATATAAACAAACGAGCAACAAAGACAGAATATGGCTAAATATTACATACGGGTAACTTACCTCTTCAATTCTGAAATCGATTATTCTGCATAATAAGATACATTTCGAAGACACGAACGTAATAATTAACAAGCTCTTTTCTTTCTTTAATCATTTTTATATGTTCAGAATAATACATCAACGTTCTCAGTTTCTTTTAATCTCAACACTCTTTTAAGTAGTACCTACTTATTTTTGCCATGAATGCATAAAATCAGCAGTCTAGTAACAATACTCCTGTAACAGTCAACATTTTCTCAAAGAGCCTCAATGACTAATATCGTCGCAGATCATCCCATAAAATCCCATGACATCCCATAGAATCTATGGAACAACCCACAAAACGAAAACCAAGCAGATCGTCGTGTGTGACGAAGCAACTCTCGCAAGTGACGTAATCCCAAGAAATTTGGGGAATAACCGAGAGAGAGAGAGAGAGAGAGAGAGAGAGAGAGAAGTAGCGATGCCCAAGGTCGTCAATGTATCTCAATCTCCGTCTTTTGACAATAATGTAACCGCGATTCGATTTGCATATCAGATTAGACATTTCAAGAAGACGCGCGTGACCTTTCGAGTCTCCAGAAACCAGCAAGAATACGACCGACGACAGAGACCGACTCTTGGTCACGATTCCGCTCGAATTCGATGAAAGCGGACGCGAGCGAAGGGCTCCGATTAAATCGGCCAAGGATCAGCCGAATGATTTACGAGTGGGTCGAATCCATCGTCAGGCAGCCGGGGCACCCGGTATATGGGCAGATCGCACGGGAGAGAAAGATCAAGCGCTCCACCCACGCCCATGTCTCAACCTGTTCTGTTTCTGCCGTCCGGCCGCGGTTACAGGTGCCTCCCCGAGGACATTCCTGCTGGAATTCTTCACCGATGATCTCCGCTCGGCCCTCCTGCAAATTCTCTCGTGGCGTAGTCGCGTCGCGGTTTACCGACGCGGATCGAAATCGTCTCGAAGATTCTTGTTCGCGGTCGAGACACTCGAACGATTTCAATCTGAAGAAGATGGAGTGAGAGAGGTGGAGCGAGAAAGAGAGAAAGAGGGAGCCAGAGAAAGAGGTGACGAAGAGAAATGTGTATATATATGTATATATAAATATATATATAGGAGAAGAGAAATGTGTATATATATATAGAGAGAGAGAGAGAGAGAGAGAGCCGTTCCATTTCTCCGCGCTATCTCAGCAGAAAAATCAAAGGAGAGCCGTGGCACCCACGGAACATCGACGCGGAGGAATCTAACGAGTCGATTAAGTTTCTCCTCTCTAATGAAACGCACTGCGGTAATCGGGTTACATAATCGATGACGCAAAGCCAGCGAGGACCGTGTCGCCGGAGCGGTTTCTACGAACGGCCACGTCCGACCGAATCAGCCTCAAAACGTAACCGGCCCGGCCATTAAGCTTTCCTAAATGCCCTTCGATAGCGTGCCCGGCCCCGGGGATAAAGTCCCGCGGAGAGAAAGGGAGCGGGCCTATTTAGCTCTCGAGTTTCATGAGGCTCTCTCGATTTCTCGGAGCGTGCTAGCGGACTGCTTGAAATAATCGTTCGATGGTGGGGCAGCTTCTCGATGTCGCGAGGAGAAGAGGCAAAAAGGAACAAGGGGAAGGAGACTCTTCTCGAGAGGAAGGAGAGGAACGGACGGAGAAGGAAGAAGAAGAAGAAGAAGAAGAAGCGCGGATGGCAAGGGAGAAATAGAAGAAGAAATTGCGGAGGAGAAGGAGAGGATGGCAGCCACGTACGCCCACACATCCTCGTCGGGGACCTGTTCTCGACTTTTACGTTCTGACATCTTTTCACTCCGTTTACGAGTCCCCTTTACGTTTTACGACCGATCATCGGGGCCCTTTCTCTCTGCGAGATTCTACCGACGTCCCGCGCATACAGCCGGCCACGAGCTCTGTTGCACGCCGAGCCCAGAAGGGAAAAGGATAGGACCAAGGAGGAAACAAGAAACCGATCATCGGCCGCCAGAAAGAACAGAGACGCCGAAGACCGCCGTGAGATTCTCTCGCGCTATCCGCCGCGAATCTCCCGATGTCTGATACGAATATTGCGTCGAATGGCCAACGAATATCCGCCGAGGAAAATGGGGGTCCATCGACGGGGGATACAAAGAGAGATTGGATCGATAGGATGTTCGGCTGCTCTCTTGTTCGCCGAGTGCGCCGCACAGTCTGCCGTTCCTTCGATCAGCTGGAACGAAAGTGTTCCACAGAATTTCTCATTCAGCACTTCTTAGTCACCACTGTTGAGATACAATGCAATCTAATAATTAGACTAGCGTATTTTTAAAGGAAAATATCAAACGACATTTAAACGACTCGAAATCTGAGGTTATTAAAAAAGAACAAATTAAATGCCAATGAGGTTCCTACGTTTGACAATTAAAAAAATAATTCTTATATTTAATTTATCTTATATATAATATATCTTATATATAATTAATATATCTTATATATAGTTCTTACGGTAATTTCGGGTGAAATGCAATCTAAATCACGTCTTATGAATTGCACATTGTTATAATCATAATGTTTCACTGAGTGTACTTCCTTTTCGGTATAAACACAAGAATTATTACCAAAAAGATTAGAAAGTCTCCTCGTGTAATAGTTTGAATTAATTACATTCACGATGTTCATTTGTTTTTTTTTCACGTAACCAACCGCAATTTTTGTCTTCTTGCAACAGAAAGTATGAAATGGCAGCGAACGTTACCAACACTTTGCCACGTGGCGTGTCGGTCATACATGGATAACACGGTTCTTCGTTGATTTTTAAGATCGAATGTCTGCAACGTTATGTGCGTAAAACCAATTCCATGCCGGAAGGGATGGAAGGGACCAAGTATGCGATTCCATCAATTTTGATCTCAGCAATCTCGGTATTATTAATTAAACCATGTGAAGATAAGTGCCAAGTGACTCATTTTCCAACTGTTATACAAAATTCACCGGACATATTCTTAATTACGATTATTTAGCATCGTACCTCTAATTATTTGAACAGAAACTATTTTTCTTCGTAGACTTTCACTCCATTCACAATATCGTACACAATTGCGGGTTTTCGCTTCGCGGAAAACAGTCTAACCGAATCAATGATTTATTATACTTCGCTAGCGATCATTTTTGCACAGTGCTAAAAGCGATTTTCAAATACCACCGTGAACGGAGCTCTAACTTCCGTGAAAAACGTTTAGATAGTACACTTTCAAATGTGCACAGATTAATAGCCTGACTCGGTACTTTATAACTCAACTCATCCACCTTTTAAGAGATAAAGGCTTAACCCTGAAGACACCAAGCCGCGCGACTGAGCCACCTATCTACGTACTTCACCATTTATATGCGAGGTTTTTCCTGGGAAATGTACAATCTTGGAGGTGTGAGCTGCAGACGAACATATTAAAAATTGCGGTCAGCTAAAAGGACGGTTTCCTTCTTAACACTCTAACGACGGACCTTTTGCAGGACAATATAACCATAGGATCATTTGTCATTTCATGTATCAATTTCCTCAACATATTTTTTACCGTACTTCTTCCAAACATGTTAGTTCTTCCGTAAAAGTTAATGAAACATATGCGATTTAAATTCATTATCTGGGTCAAAATGAACCCGATCACCGCCGTTCGAGTGCAAATCAGACAACATTCTTGGTCCAGAAAACAATAAAAAACAGAGTATATAACTTGTTGAGAGAATCTTGTTGGCCATCAAATTTATTATAGATTTATTTATTCGTGCCCGTGGACAAATAAAAATCTAACTTACAAATCAATTATTTTTATTGAGAAGAAAATAGTTGGTGCAATTTAAGACAATGAAAAGATTGCTATTCGTCTTCTGTTTCTCGCAATTCATGCCGAGAGTTGCTATTCCACGTAAAAATAAAGATCCGTAGTTTACTTATCGTACAACCGTGGCATTTTCTCTTATAAGGTACTGTTTTTTTCGAGGTTTCCAAGCTATTGTGCGAAGACGTAAAGGTCTTCATGTCACAGAAGCAGTGCCGCGCGGATTTCTTCGGAGTCGGGGGCAGCCGCAAGCTTCCGGTTGGACATTTTCCGCGTTAATGTCCAATGTCCAATGCCCAAGCATCCGAGCGTTTCTGCCATGAAAGGATCCGTCGGCGAGAGGAACTTGGGCATCAAATCGATTTGAAAGAGCTCGTAACTGCCCGCGCACGCTTCGGAATGCAATGGGTCTCGGGGACCGCTGGAAAGTCCTCGCGGAGACATCTGTGTCGCGACCGCGCCTTCCGGGAACGCGAATTTCTATTCCGCGGATGCGATTAATCGTCGCGCTGGAAAATCGTCGCGTTCACACCGTGAAGATATCGACGGGGCCTGAAAGCGTTTTACTCGGCGGGGACTCGGCAACCCCGCAAGCCGAGCCGCAAACCGCTGGCAACCGTGAGGCCGTTGAAAGCGGGCGGCGCGTTTCATCCGCGCGGAATTCCGGGGAATATATTTTACGCATAATCGCCGCCATAAATCGCGATCGAAAATTTAAACGCGCGTCGTCCCTGTCTAATTTACTGCGGGTAATTTAGGTAATCGACGCTCGCTGCTTCTCGTCGCGCCGTTTTCTCTTGCTTCTTCGAACGTGCTGCGCGCTGTCCTCCGTAAAAACTGTCCGAGCTCTATGAGACGTCGCTGCTGCTGATTAATTTCAGGCATTACGCGCCGGGAAATTTACTACTTTGACGCTACCCGGTCTGAATTATGTCGTTCCCGTTTTTTCTTGCAGATACTTCCACATGCAAATGATATACATGCGCCGAACGTAAAATATTGTTTCGTAATAATTGGGGCATAAATGCGTACTTTATTTTATTGAATAAAAATTCGAAACTTCCTCTGCGAAAACAGTTCACAATAAATAGCTCCGTAGCTATTTATTTAAAAATCAAACAAAATTCTTCTCTGAGTACAATTGTAGATACTGCGTCTGATTCAATATTTTGTTTTACTTGATTTGTAATCGTTGATGCTCTGTTAAATTATAATTTTGGTACATTAAATAATAATACAAGATTTACGATTAAATATACAAATGTCTAGCAAGCACGCGATAGAAATGTGGCCAGTCGAAGTTGACGAAGTCAAGTGCACTGGAATGATCATTGATATTGTTAATTATCCCATTAATGCATTTGCATTTATCGTATAACGTCCGATATAACTAAATCGGCAGAGAAGAGCATGGCTAATGTATTAAAATTGTTAGCCGTACTATGTCCACTAACACATCCCACTCGCATATTCTGAGAGAGATTGCTACCATGAAAAGGAATCGCAAATTACTTCTTGTATTTATTTCCGACCACGCCAATCACACAGTCCAGAGACAAGATTTACTCGGCGTTCTCCCCGGCGTCGTTAATATTTTTGAATTGTCGGCCGAAAAAATTTAGTTCCCGTGACGCAATTGCTAATTCCCGGCGATCAATTACTTGGCCCGAAGGGAGAGCGTTGAGGAGACAGCCGGCATTACAAATTTTATGGCGTCCTCGGACGAGTCGAACAACTTCTCCACGGAAAGTCGCCTACACCGAAAAACGAGGATTATTCAGCTCGATTCATCGTTCGTACACGTTGATTCATGCGCTCGCGGTGCGCGCCGCGCGGGCGATTTAAATTTCAAATGGTCGCCGGATAGCAGCTCTCCGCTTACACGTGGTTTTATGACAAAGTGCCGTTGTCGCGTCGAACAAGACGAGCCGTGTGGTCCCTGGTTCGCATTAAAACGAACAAACATAAAAGGACCGAACAACGCGTCGCGGGACCGAATTTTTGCTCGTGGCCGCGGCTCGTGAATTCGACGCTCGCC
>CM052167.1:2011664-2027036 GCA_028455555.1 Augochlorella aurata | reverse complement strand
ACGAATCCATTTTAAGACTAATATTCTTGACAGGGTAAACGATACTTACTATATATATATATACATGTATAAGAATTATGTATGTACACGCACACGCACATGATTTTTTTAGTAGCACGAAGTCGCATTGTTCCACGATAGGCTAATTAGTCGAAAGGCACGAAAGAATGCTCGATCGCAGATAGCAATGAAGAGTTCTCTCTGTTGATCTCGAAGCAGCGGTCGCCGAGTTCGGGTAATGATTCTGTTCGAGCAGATAAGCCGAGATAAACTCCGCGTAACCATGAGCACCGGTGGGATCGTTGTACCCGTCACTAAACGATGATTCATGGAATTACGCGTGTCTAGAGCGATTTCGTTAGCAATCGGAAATGAGGTTGCGCCGATGGGGGCTGTAATTTAACAATAAACGAGATTACAGGGAAGTGAAAGAGAAGTAAGAACGGTCGTTTGGTTTGGCTGTTTCAGGACGAGGTGGGAGGCAGTACGGTGGTAGCCGAGGGTGTAGTAGGCGGCATAAAGGGCCCAGGCGGCGGGTGCCGCGCATCCTCGATGACGATGGCCGAGAGCGCCGTGGAGGACGCCGCAGCCGCGCCCCCGGGTCCAGCGAAGCCGCCACCGCCCTCCTGTACCAACAATAACACCCTGGCAGCGACTGCGAACCGGAACCACCGAAACCTTCGCAGACGGAAACGACTGGACCAGGTGCTGGACATCCTGCAGCATCGAAGTTCGCCGTCCGAGGGCGAGGTGTTGCGTTTCGAGGGCAGCGGACCAGCGTCGGAGGAGGAGGAGGACGTGTTCGGTTCTCCGAGGTCGTCGTCGAGATCGGCGGTGGACCCGCCGTCGGGCATCAGCCTGTTGCCTCTGAGGCTGAAGAGCGAGGAGCCCGTGACGCCCACCGAGGAGGACGGGAACACGACCGACGCCGACCAGTCGCAACAGCAGAATCATCATCTCCATCATTCGCACCATCACCCTCATCACCATCGTCACCGGCACAGGCATCACCATAGGAACAACGCGAACCACGTGTACGACCACCTCCACCCTTCCCATCAGAGATCGTCCGCGCCCAAGTACACCGGATGCACCTGCGTCCAGTGCTCCCAGTCGGCCACCCCGCCGATGGTGCTGCCTTCGCCGACCTCCCCGTTGACTCCTCTCACGCCGCTCACGCCGCTCACTCCGCTCACCCTGCCGCCGCTCACGCCCGGCTCCCTGTCGTCGTACAGCTTCGAGCACTACATGCATACCAAGTACCTGCCGGACATATTCAGGGGCCGCAGCCACTCGGACTCGGATCTGGTGCCGGGATGGGACCAGAAGCCGCCGCTCTCGACCTCATCCGTCTTCGTGAACCATCCGCTGAGGAGCGGCTCCCTCGAAAGCGACACGACGAGTCCCCAAGAGTCGCCGCTGGACCTCTCGATGAAGAACCTGATCACTGGAAGGCCTCCGGCGCTCCAGCTGCTGCCTCCCGGCATCGTGTCCAGGGGCTCCGTGAGCGTGCCGGTGGTCAAAGGCGACGTAGCGTCTCCGACGACCAAGGAGAGCGCTGCCAACAGATTCAACATGAAGGTCTCGCCCGTGGTGGAGACGATGCCGCCGGGCGCGAATATCGCCTACGTCTGTCCCGTCTGCGGTCAGATGTTCAGCCTGCACGACCGGCTGGCCAAGCACATGGCCTCCAGGCACCGCAAACAGGGTCCCCAGGACGCGTCCGCGAAGGCGTACCTCTGCGACGTGTGCAAGAGGAGCTTCGCCAGGTCCGACATGCTGACCAGACACATGAGGCTGCACACGGGCGTCAAACCGTACACGTGCAAGACGTGTGGACAGGTATTCAGCAGGTCGGATCACCTGAGCACTCACCAGCGGACGCACACCGGCGAGAAGCCGTACAAGTGTCCCCAATGCGCGTACGCGGCTTGTCGCCGGGACATGATCACCAGGCACCTGAGGACCCACGCCAAGTGCTCGGACACCCAGACGCCGAAGAGCGAGCCCGGCTTCCTCGCCGGCGACGACAGCCCCACGTACTCGCAGGAGATGGCCTCGCCCTCGGCCACGATCAAGGCTGAATGACGACGGCCAACCGGGGCGACCAAATCGCTTCAGGGTCAGGTTCCGAGCATCTTGGACTTGTTGCCGGACATCTTCGACGTGGTTCCAAACCTCTTCGAGCTGAGGGACGGCGTATCCATTTCCCACCGACGACGGTACGGCCGCTGAAGAAGACACAACGGAGGAGGTTCTTCCACCTTCCGAAGGACCGTAACTCCGCGTATCCTCGGAGAGCTGTCCACGCTGTTTCACTGTTGTCGAGAGAAGAACTTTACGCGAGCCGTCTTAAACATTGAGCACGTTTCAAGCTTGTCACAGTATTATCGTATCTCTTCGTCTTCCCCGTTGCTTCCTCCGAACTCACGCGGATTTTCACCGCAGGTCTCCGCAGCATCTAGGGCACACAGCTACTCGGAGATAATTCCAGCAACGCTCGACCACCCGTCGAGCATTTCGTTTTTACAGTTTTCAGGGAACCAAGGTCAAACAGTTTTATACAGGAACCGGGTTTTAGTTGCAAACGAAGGAAGTTCGTTGTCGTTCCTATTTTAGACGAATCTTTGAGAGCGTCGCAGCGTCCTATCTCGCGGTAGACTGGCTCCGGAAACGTGAACTTTTGTGGCTTTCGGACCTCGTGTTTCGCGGGGATTAGTCAGGCTTCGAAGCTGCGCGGCGGTCGTTCATTGTTGGAATCTCTTCGACTACTACGTGGTCTCGATCGAACGGTGTCCGTTCATCGACGCGTGCGGACTTGAAACGTTAACGATCTGAAAGCATTCCCAAAAGCCTTTGTAGCAAACGTCCACGAGAACGATGCTCGAACGCGATCAATCGTTTGGATCCAAAGCGTTCCGCCGTCGTTCCCCGACTTGACAGTGAAACCTTGTGCCAAATTTTGTCCGTCGAGAAGCTGTTGGATCCACTCGTTTATTGTTCGATCGACTGTTGTTGCGAGGCCGGAAACGTTTGCATCGGTAAACTCGCGAATCTTCGGCGATGTTCGCCGAAATCCGTTCGTCGTCGCCGCTCGTAATTTATTGAAGTTATCGGCCCGCCTGACGGAACACGCTCGACGCGGAAGGAACCGAGGTTCTCGAGACAATTGTTCGAATGTGAAACTCGCCGAGCCTCGATCACTAGCATTGTTAATCGATTAGGATAGACTGTTTTTTATTGCGCGTTGTGAAATTCCTCTCGAACTGTGTCGTGATATATTTATAACGAAATTTATTGTTACTCGCGACCGAGACGGTTGTAACGTACGGAGAGTCACGGGAATGAGTCCAAGGACACGAGGAGATGAAGAGGAGAAGCTGAAGGCATGCTTCGCGGTTCGCGGCGAAGAAAGAAACAATGGAGTAAAAACGAACGTAATCGTACCTGCAAAATGAATGAAACTTAAAGCATAATAAATCGTCTAGACGTAACGTTAATTAGTGGGTAATATTGATATTATTATTGCGTTTTTATTATTACGAATATGAATATTATTAATTATTAATATTATTCTCATTGTATTTGTTGGCGTGAGAATGTTGCGAAACATGCGGTGGAACAGAGAAATATTTTTTTACGAGATGTCGAAAAGGTTTCGCGATTAGATTCGTGAAGGGAGCCAGGGAACTTTAGATATCGGTGAAAGTATAGTCGTATCGAGCGTAATGCGCGTCGTAGAATTTCATTGTTGTTTCGAAATTCAGATTTTCGATGTTTGGGATTATAGATCGTTCGCTCTCCTTCCAGATCTATCGCGCGCGACCCATTCGATTCCTATGATCGTGAACGATCGATCAATTTGTGAGCGTATTTCGATGAAATGCTGGTCGATTTCAACGACATTCGGATCCACGATGCTTTCGGACGATCCCTCGAAAAATACTCACTTCACAGGCGTATGCGGTGTTTCGCGGTTCGATTCGATCTACGGGACAGTCACAGTCTCGAACGTCTAGATGACCGACGTCCTTGTGTCCCCATAAGCGACAACAAAATCGGTTGATGACTCGAGATCCAGCGAACACTTCATTCTTTCCGGCGAAATTAACAGCAAGCTATTTTCTCGAAACTACAATGCCCTTTCGTTAGACGTTAATACAATGAAGTTCGCAGACACAAGCATCAAAATTCTAGAAGATCGAACAAAAGCGAAACAGTAAATTACTCTCTGAATTGATAAAACTCATAAAATTGCTTTTTAGGAATGAATCAAACATTGCGTTATTCACGTGTGACAAACATATGGGTGCCACATATGTTTGTCATAGAAATTTCAACGAAATTCTTAAGCAACACGATTTGTTAACTCTGAACCGGAGACAGATCTTCTCGTAGAAATATTTTCGTTATATTCCGATATCCTGCTACACACGAAATGACAATCAAAGTTCCTACACAAATGAACAGGAACGAAATAAGAGATAGACGAAATAGATCGAAGTTACACCAACGGTCTTGTCGCACTGGTGTATCTTGGATTCTACTCTTTGGAAGGCTATGGAAAAGCGATCTCGAGCAGTTAGTAGATTTTGACCCGGTTATGGGGGTACGAGTTGGGTCGCGGGATAGGTTCGACCGGAGTACGATGATAGTCATAGAAAGATGCGAGTCCGTCGACGAATCTGTCCGGCAGGATTCTAGCTTACACGCGAGCCGACCACGCGTGGCACCAACTACTTTGAACCTTGCTCAATCTCGACCGTTTGCCTTTTCCCTTGCCATAACTCGCCGATCGTCCGGCGGGTCCACCGTTCATGGCCGCGGTTGCAGGCGAAGTGATACACACACGAGCGCTGTGGTCCGCTCCACGAATGTTTTCTTTCGTTCTTTCCTTTTCATTTTTCATTCGGTTTTTCGAGACACGCGTATATGCGCGTCGCGGTGCTCCGTAAATGGACACGCGTCGGCACAGCGGGACGGACAGACGAACGGACATGTTTGTACACGGAAACAGAAAGAAAGAGAGCGAGAGAGAGAGAGAGAGAGAGAGAGAGAGAGAGAGAGAAAGACAGAGAGAAACACACACAGTGGTATGGTGTGCGTGGCCCACGCCAGTGGTATGTATATCTGTATTTTTGTATACCGAGGTTTTTTTCTAATTAGTCTCTACCGTTTAAGCGTTTTCTCGAGGAGGAACGGAACGAGTAATTAGCCATTAAGGAGAAAAACTGTCGCTCTCTGCTTGCCATTTTAACTTGCCTCTGTCGATCGAACGATTACTCGGAAAGTGGCTTGTCGGAGAGACAAGGTGGACAAGAAGGGAGGGACCTCGGGGCGGAAGGTCTCGACGTTTTAGGAGAACCGCGCGACGCGCGCTCCATTTTTATCAGTTCCTCCCTCCCCGCTCCCCCACTCCCTCCCCCAATGTTTTAAGAATTTTTTAGTTTCTTAACACACGCCTGAAATTTCTGTTTATCTTCTGCCCCCTCCTTCGCGCCTCGTCACGACGCGTCCGCGAAACATTGAAAATGTTATTTTGCGTTGTCACCTTGCGTCCCGACGTCCGTTTCTGAACGGAGGAGAATAATCTCCCTTTGCGCGAGATACCCGTTCGACACACGAAGAGGATAATGCGTAAGTAGAAGAAGATAAAGAAGGGAAACGATACGTGAAACACGCTCGACTTGCCTTCGGGCACTTATGCGATCGCCGTGCCAGAAAACCTGTTCTTGTAATTATTAACACATTCGTACGATTACAATTATTTCTATTATTATAATACTATTATAATTATTTCTATTATTATAATATTATTATCATAATTATTTCTATTATTATAATATTATAATTATTTCTATTATTATTATTATTATTATTATATTATTATTATTATTATTATTATTATTATTAATTAATATTAATTATTATTAATTATTACGTCCTAGTTACGTTGTTAAGTGATTAATCATGTTTAATGCTTCTATTATTTATTTTGTTATCCTATTCGCAAGTCAAGCTTCCTATTTTTCGCCCCCGTTCTTACATTCATTATGCCCCGACCCCCCCCCCCCCCCCCCCCCCCCTGTTCCTCGTTTCATCGAACTACCCGTGGCCGGTTTCATCGTCGGAGGGACGGAGAAGAACGCTGCCTTCCTCTTTGTCGCTCGCGCACGGACGGCACGCATGCATTTATAAAAAGATATTCAGTTTCGTTTGCTCGTGCCCCGAGCTTCTTCTCCAGCCGTCCGGTCGTTCGGGTTCGGAACCGGAAGAGAAAGAAGTCCGGACATCCGCGGAACGAACGATGAAAATGGCCCAGAATCCCTCGTGAATCCTCGAGCGAGAACGCGTTACGTTCATGTTTTTCGTTTCGCAACGATGCGACGGACAGGCAGAAAACAAGAACGCTCGCGAGAGAGTTTCTGTAAATTATTGATGACGACGATTGTGTATGTTAATTTATAAATTATGTTGTGTTTACGAATCGTGCCAGAATGGAACAAAAATATAATTTTTCAACGAACCACGCCGCCTTCTGATTTTTTTTTCTATTTCATTCTCTCTCTCTCTCTCTCTCTCTCTCTCTCTCTCTCTGTTTCCATAGTTTACCGTGCCTCCATCCGCCCCCGCATCTTCGCTTTCTTTGGCCTCCATAATTTCGTTTCTCACGCGATTGTATCCGTTCGATCGTTTGTTAGTTATATACATGGTGCCTTCGTCTTCGTGAAGCTTCGAGAATCGCGACGAACTGGAATACATATCATTTTAAGGCTGAAGATTCGGATAAGGTAACACACACGAGGGTAGAATATTTTTCCATGTCCGATGTAACTCTGTCGGAGGAGCTTCTTTACACTCTCGAATATATGGGAAATATGTACTGTGTTTATGTCTGCGATCAGTGTTGTGCAAGCAAATCGTCGGTAGTCTCGTGTCATCTGGCTGACCGAAGCATCTGTTATAATCAAATTTATAGTTAACGCCGGTGAGAGAGTTTTCTCGTTCAAACGGAACGTTCCTCGAAACTTCGCTCGCTTATGGATCATGCTCGCTGCGTCACTTATTGGCCACAGTTCTGGTCAGCCACGCTACAGATCCGTGTCAAATACATGAAAAGAAAATTAAAGTTAACAGTTGACAGAAATAATTATCGTTCCGTTTAATCCGCTTCAATAAATCGAGATCATATTATCCGCGTGATGCACAACACTGCCCGAGAATCACTCGTCTATGATTGTAAATCTACACGGCCTTTTTGGATGGAAAAGGCTTGAACAGATCTTGTAATGTCCCCTTTGTACCCGTTTCTACAATTACGAGTTGATAATCTTTGTATCTGTACATCGAAAGACAAACCGAATCTGTATGTTGCTGCACACTTATGATGGAAATATATATACACATTAATTGTTTTTACAATTGACTGTGATACCTGAGAACGCTTACTGTTTTACGTCGTTGTCCGCACTAATCTGTTTGTACTTTCAAATGTCTTTGTCAAGAGCAGCCGGTCAAGATTCTATAAAGACAGCACCGTTGTGGGAGGAAGACATTGTCATTAGCGAAGATGAAACGTACCGTTGGCTTTCATCGTGATTTACAAGAGCTAAATCATTCCAGATTCATAATCGTAAAATCGGACGGGAATAGATTCCCAAAGGAATATTATTTACCACCGGGGTCTCATCCTTTTATAGTTATGACGCTGTCATGTTTTATATCACCGCTATAACCATAATCTCTAACTCTGCCGGGGAAAGGTTAATATCGCCGGATAGGTGGACGCGACACTGTTAATTAAGTACAAGTGCACGGCAGCACACCTCGACCTCCAGGTAAACCGAACTACGGTCTCTGTCAAGCTCGCCGATGACTTGTAATGAAGCGTCGATTAATTAGTGGGAACAGGCCTCAAAATCAAAAATCAACGGAACATGTTCAGACTACTTGAATTGCTACCTGGACAGAAGTCGCGGAGAAAACTGTTCGAAACACCTGCTGTAAACCTGCGTCGATTTTTTGTTTCAATTGACTAAAAACAGTCAGCTACTTGGTTCTCAAAATCTCATCTGGGATGCTACGGTAAGTTAATTAGTATTTTATTTGTATACAGTTCCCTTGAATCGCATGCATCCATCTTCAAATTGAACAATATCGTGTGAGTTTCAATACGTTTCAATAGCCTAACTAGGTAGACACAAATGTACCATCTATAAAATGGCGATTCTTAATGACATTTAACAATAGAGCTACCAAACTGGTCAAAATGACCGGTTACTAAATTGTTCTTCTGCAATTCCTGATACTATTAGATAACCGTTTTTATTCAAGTATATATTATAATAGACAAAAAGTTTGAGTAAATCCAATATTGGCGACGTTATAAAATAATATTGATAAGTCCTGTTTAGAGTTCGGTAGTCCTAGTGTTAAACTAAATATGTTAATAATTTTACTTAGGATTCCGGATTTTATACTTTCACTATGATTAGCTTTCGTTACACGCACGTATTTACAGTTTAGGATTTTCTTACAGACCAAATGATATACGTAAACTCGCACACTCATACCTACATACAATATCTATCGTATACCACGTGTGCGACAAGACCCAGATTTACCAATTTACAGTTATATCTATATTTCTCCAAAAAATGATCACATTGAGCTCATCCCTGTGCCTACGAAAGAGTGATCTAGATCGTGAAAGACGATTCAAATCAAATTGTAATTTCATTGAAAAATAGTAGAAACAACTACCTCGGGAAGGTGTCCTTATTCCGCGCGAAGATACCCTGAATAAATAACCAAACGGGGAGTAAAACGAAGATATTAATGAAGTCAAATGCGGTGCGAGAAGTGTGTCGACAAATTGTTAACTCGTATAAAGCACCACGGCGTCCCGATCGCAATGCGACTTGCATAATCGACCGTGTACGCACACGCGAGATATCGTTCACGGATAGCGAGAAGAAACGATACGAATTCGTGTACCAGTAGAAAACATCTGTTCTGAGATACGAAAAGGAAAGCATCGCGCAAGCGTATGGGACAGCAACAAAAATGGTTTTTGCAATTGACTGATCGTAACACGAGCAAGGTTTCGTTCGACAACGTGCTGACTCGATACGTTTCCCGGGCTGGTCGTCCGTTGGAAATAAAACGAAGCACCGGATGCTCTCGGGTCGAAAATATTATTCTGGGCGTTCTACCAATGATTAATTTTCGCGGTGCACGCGATCGGCAGGTCGAACGTTTTCTGATCGCCGCGAACGATCGACGTGATCTGCGTGTATGCGCCACGGGACCGCGGGTATTATAAGATTACTACGCCGATCGTTAATTCCGTCACGTTTCGCCAACTCGAAATTGAAATCACTGGAATAGTCATCCTTCCAGAATGCTATAAAATCACGTAGTCTCTTCTTTATTACTGTACTTTATTTCTTTATTACTATACTACGATACATTCCATTATTAAGTTAAAGTGTCTCGAATGAAGTGCGAAGAACGCATTTTATCTTAGACTTATAAATTTTGCACTCGAGCAGTGATGCTGTGGCACAACTAGAAATTGTTATAAGAAATTTCAAAACAATTTCGACATTATCTAATTTGTATATTAAACTTGCAAATATTGTACGAGACAATAGGCACAATTTCATGTGCACAAAACGTCTCGGGTTTAGACTTGAGGTAACTTCGTTTGAAAAGGGTTAAACTAGAGGGAGAAGTTATAATGACGTAGTAGTTATTTCATTAAGATTTACAATATTTTTAGAAGTACCAAATGAATATAAAACGTGATGTCTTAATGTAAGATTTTATTTTCTATACTTGACGAGATAGGATTTAGAAATAAAAGAATATAATTGAAAATGAATATCAATAAGACAACGTTTACTTATGTACTAGCATTTGAAACTTGGATAATGAACAAACAATAGAAGGATCAAATAGAAAAATGCATTTACACTGGACGTAAAAATTACTTAATCCTTCAAGCATGAATACGCTGCTTTCGGATGAGAAGATATTATTTTTATTCCTGGTGGTTAAAGTCTCCCACGGGTGTAACAGAATCAGGGTATACTTTTTGAAAGAAGCATCAAGTCTGATGTGTTATTACAAGCAATCGTCCGGCGTAACGTAAATTACCGTTCTGTCGGCGGTAATTAAATTGATCCCGTGGAAGAAGAATGGAAGAAATCCGGGCCGGAGAGAGACCCGAAAAGTTCGCCAAAATCTCCGCCCAATCACGAACCTGCGCTTCCCTCGCATTTCGACCCTCGTCCTTAAATCTCGCCGGCAGATTATACGTTTAATTATGGGATCGATTGCGCCGCCGCACCGCGAGATATCTCGATCGATACATCGGCCCTGGGCTCTCCCGTTCATCAAAGCGGCTTTCCGTTCTCGTTAAATCAAGACCGCGACTTCCGACTTGAGCTGCAATCGCTCTATTCGAGATCGATATCACCGGCGAACGCCTATCCGAAACTCGTTGAAAAACATCGAGATTGACATCCGACGCCGAACAAAAGTAAAACGCGAAGGGAAATGGAAAGATCTGCCAGCCAGATTTTTCCGATCTCGGACTGCAGTCTCACTTATCGCGATCTGGCTGATCGACGTGACTGCTTAACATCCATTCCGCTACCTGTTAACAATGTAATTTATATCGATTCGAATGAAACCTGACGCGCGGCTAGCAATAACAGAATAGAGCTGGTATGTAATTGCTCACTTAGATTCGTTGCATTCGTAAATGGGAAACTTATCATTTAATTGAGGAAGTTCATCCAGAAAGTCGAGAAAAATTATAACCGCACGCGTATCTCCGTGCGAAATACAAATTCTCTCCACAGGGTGTAATAAAACGAGAGCCGAACAACAGTTCGTTTCGCTTTTAATACTTTTAAAAGTGTAACAATGTCACACACAAAGTTTGGTAGAATTCAGCTTCTATACGCTCTCTAAAAATAGTTGTACAACAGATCCTTTCGTGGTGTCCGCACATTTCCATTTTACACATTAATTTAATCCTTTTAGGGCCAGAGACCGATATATCGGCCCTTGCTGTACTGGCGAAAGGGTCAGAGCCTATATATCGGCCTGCACCTTGCAGCGCTATTTGCACTGCGAGAGATCTCTATCTCAAAATAAATTTATAATACGTTATAAATAGTCTAATTTCATTACGAGAGAATTAAAATAAATAATTTTTCGGTTTAACTATCCCTTATATTCTATGCCAGTTGATCTTGAGAATGCTTATTTATACAATATATAGATATAAATATTTATGTTATTATAATGAATGTGCAAAATTATATCACGAATATATTTATTATAACATAATTTTGTTTCAGCAATGTTATATTACCTATAACAATTACTTGTTTCGGGTAAGATTACGGTCTATATAAAGTTATGATAAAAAGATAACTTTTTATGACTCTATGTAATTTTCAATGAATATAGAAAAATTAGTGTCACTGTTTTATTCTCTATTTTGCCCTTAATACACTGCTTTTTGAATCATGTAAATATTGCTTTTCGTTTGGTTTTTATCCAAGTCTTTTTCCAAATCCTAGTAAAATCGTGAAATTCGGCCAGTTATCTCCGCATAAGCACCTCTTTTTCGCTCGGCACTAAAAGGGTTAATCAACCGTATCTAACTGAGAGTGTAATATTTAAACAAATAATCTAACGATGACACAACCGAAATTCACTAAAAATTCGTTCATTAACGCGTCAACTGTTTCATGCATCGTGCGCGATGCACAGTTGCAATCATTATTGAATAATGTTTATTTAAAGCAGACGCAAAGTAAAACCGACCGAATGCATAAAAATGCATCGACGGTAAAAGGTAGAAATTAATCATTAAACCTACTGATTTATTCTGCTTTTTTACCCCTATTGCATTTTTAGCCAGAACGTGGCGAAAGTATTTTCTTCCGTAGTTCCTTTTCCGTAATCAAGGTGGTTCTGCATCGTGATTTTTAACTCTTCCTTCACAGATCAGAGTAAATTCCTTTTTTTTCTTTAAATTGGGAATTCCATGTTAGTTTATATCTAGATTTAAATCCGTTGCGCCGATTTACAAAACTCGGGCCGCAGAAGGTTGAGAATGGGGAAAATTTTGTTCCGGTGAGTTTTAATTGGCAGTGGTCGATGGTGAAGGGCGACTGAAGCGAAAAAAGAAATGGAGGAAAGGAAGAGAAAGGCTGGCGGTGCATCGAACGTTGAGAGGAAGCATCGGGACTGGAGTGATCCTCGAATTTTACGGAAAGCAATGCAGATGACGGTGCATTAAAGGGTGTACAAGGTCGTTATCGCGCGAATGCATAATAATGTTCAGGTTGATTTACGCTGCGCCCGGGATTTCAGGTGTGTACATATACACATCTCATTATACGCGTATTATATGCGACACGGTTAGGTGTGCGTGGATAGGCATGTACATGCATATCGACGCGGTCGTATCCTGTTCCTCGCGATCGATACCTCGGATAAGTGGTAATGGAATAATCGACGTTTCGTGTAAAGGATATTCGGATAATCAGCTATCCGATGCGCGATATCTCCATAACAATATCCGGTGACACAATTTTTTTTTCTTTTCAAATGCATCCACTGCTATCGTTCGGTATCGGAACGGTGAACCGTCGCGAACCGGTTCAATTGGAGAGGGGACACCGTGTAATTGGATTAACGGACCATTGTCAGGCTTATCTTAATCGCGTTCCCAGTTCTTTATTGGCAAAAATTGCGGATCGACGTTCACACGTGGTTTCCGCGAATTTCCGGAAACGTCTTCTCGGCTAATCTTATTATGCGTACGTGTCATTTTCATTTTATTTCAGACGAGTACCGTTAAAATAGTCTTCTGTCGTTGCTTGAACATTCTTCGATCGTAGTTACCGATTGCTACACTTGATTATAGTTTTGTTCGTTTAGAATGTGAGGAAATTTTCCTTGCGATCAACAATGTTTCATATTACTTATTCCGTAAATTATTCCGTAGTAAAAATCGTTTAAAATAATTAATATCCTTATGATAATAAATATTTTGGACATCGTAATCGCTGTACATCATTATAATTTTATTGCAAATATAGTAAATGAATTTACAGTAAACAACGTAATGAATGGTATTTATAAAGGAATCTCATGACTTTTATATTACTCATAATTTTACATTTTAATGATTACCAAAAGATTTAATTTGTTTGATGTCACGTTGAACTGTTTAAATAATATTCAGACATTTTTTGTGTAAGACAGTGTAATGTTCGTGTTCATTTTTCATCGTATCAAAGCACACCGCATGACGTTTCACGTTTACAGCGATCGGGTTACGTAGATTACAGATACTTTTCGTCTACAGTATTTTGATATCGTTCTCAGATATACTAAGGAAGAAGACGATCTAGCTACCTTAGGAAGAACGTGACGATACCATATCCTAAGGAGTAGGAGTCAGGGAGCCTTGGAAAAGTGCTGACGAGCCTTCGTGAAGAGGTCATCCACCTTGAATCTTCTCTCAGCAGAATTTCGAGATACGTAACTATATCGCTCCTTTGCATAACAAGGATACACAAACGTCTTAACATTTTCTAAACATGTAACATAATCGGTTTCTTGAAGATGCTCGCGAGTAAACAGAAATTGTAACAAAATAATCCATGTGTCGTCGGTGCAAAGATACATAGAGTGCAGATGGAAAAATTCTGGAATGTTCAGCATTTTTATTTCTTTATGCTTGCCAAATATCGTGTAACTGTATATTGAATAATTTGTTATTCTTTAAAGATATACACAGGTGTGTGTAACGACAAATTCTGTAACGACAGAATGCAGATGCAGTTACAATAAATGGCGCACGTTATAATGAAATGATTATTGATTATTTATGGCTGAAGTTGAATGGAATCGATATAAGCAATGTTTATTTTCAACAAGACGGAGTTACGTGACACATAACACAAGAAAACGTCACTTTGTTGCGATCGAAATTTAATGGTTGATTAATTTCAACCATTGTGTGATTTGACCTCATTGGACTTTTTTCTGTTGGGCTATTTGAAAAGCAAAGTTTATGCCAACAAACCAGCAACAATTCATGACTTAAAAGACAGCATTAGAAATGAAATTGGTGAATTAAACGACCATATATGCCAAAATGTCATCGAAAATTTGGATATTCGAATTGACGTCTGTAACCGTGGTCGTGGTGGTCATATTAACATAATATGTTAATACAAACATAACCTTGACAGACATCATCTTTCACACATATTTGTCATAAATGATACTTGATAACAAAATAAAAAATACAATAAAATTCAAACAACTTTGTTTCTGATTTAAACAAATTTTCTATTGTCTATTTTGGATAACCCTGTACAAAGGTTACTTTATTTTGTTACATTGACTCATTTACGAATGCGTCTGGCCATTCAATACAATCAATTGATGACGTAGGAGAAACTCATTGACGCTCTGTATTCTTATATCAAGAGAACCGATCTCTCCAATGTTTCAAACTAGAATTGGACAGGTCGTTTAATTTTTCTTGTCAGCTCGTCCTAAACAAAAATGACGCATTCATTCATTTTCACAGTTCTCTCCTACCATAAGCAGCTTTTTGCTGCTATAGACTTCGAAAATTACATTTTGGTCAACTTCGTAGGAAAAGAGACCATCTCGCCATCATCACGCGTAGTGACGCGATTCTCGCGATCCGACCCCGTCGTTTTCTCGCTTTTTCTCGCGTGCACGCCGACGCGCGCGCGTCGCTGTCCTCGCGGATATAAATTATTGCGGGCCTGGTCGGGCCCGTTCCGACCGCGGACAAAAAAATCCGCCGCTACCCATTAGAAATTATAAGTGCTGCCGGTCGACGCGGCTCCGACCGACATCGCCGACTTCTCTCTTTCCTTTTTATCGTCCTCCGCGCGACGTCCCCACCCACCTTCGGCTCCCTTCGCCGGCTGGCTCTTTTTCTTCCTGCTCTTCCCTCGATCAGCCCGGTGAACCGGCTGATCGTACTTGTCACTGGTCCTCGTTCCACCCACGCCACGCCACGCTCGCCTTTCTACGCCGTGGACCGGTCCAACTTTTTGTCACGACCACCTTCTCCCGTCTCCCTTCCCTTCCCATCTCTCCCCCCTTCGCCACCAAGGCTCGATCTTCCTCCCCCTTTTACTCTTTTCCGATCTATTCATCTCCCCTGCCAGCCCCTTTCTCTTTGTCTTTGGATCGCCCGTCTTCTACTAGGAAACGTCGATCGGCTATCGAGATACGTACTTCGGGACTGAGATGTCGCGGATCATAGATATTTAGTGACGGGGGTCTGTG
>CM052167.1:1891794-1902049 GCA_028455555.1 Augochlorella aurata | reverse complement strand
ATATCGATACGATAATAAGAAAAAGTTTGTTTTCGAGAAATCTGGCTAAACAAAGCGTTAGAATGAATTATCTTCGCTGTATTTGAAACAATATCTTCACTGACAGTAAGAAGAAATTCTTTCTTTGAAATATTATATTATTTATTTATATTATTTACTCTGGTATGTTTAACACAGATCCAATGATCGTAGAAATATTTGGAAACAGTGCTGGCCAGCAGAAATTGGCGAGCAGCGAGCTCGAAGCGTTCGCGAGACCGTCCATCACTGGGGCTGTCGTTACATTTGTTTATTGAGGCAATCGGCACTTAACGATCATTTATCCGGGCGTACTTGACTGTTGGGACGAGTAATCAAGTTGCTTCTGACAGTGTGCTCGCTGTTTTCCGTCTTATCTCGTATTCCATTACGCCGACAAGCTCGAGGACGACGGGTGGAAAGCGGTTTTAATGGTAGCTATCAGATCCAAAACCAATAACCTACGCGGGATAAGCTGGCCGGGGATGGATGGTGTGGGCAGATAATCACGCGAACCAGGGGCATCCCGACGCCGCACGTCCACCGCATCGCTGCATACACCATGCGTCCTTTCCCCGGCCGCGTGGCTCATTCGCGTACCTTGAACGCGTGCACCAACTGCATCGGCGTGCTCGGTTGCACGGGATGCACACAGAGCAACCCGTTGCGTACACCCGTGGCCCGATCCAGTATCCCTGCTCGTCCAGAACTCGGGCCCGGTCTGGGCCTCGGTCTCGACGCCCCGATCTTTCCCAGCTGCCGTGCCGATCAAAACTTTCGATATCGATGGTATATAATGACGCGCTCGTAACTATTGGATACTGCGGCGAACCGCAGCCCTGGGTTACACGGTTGGTAAACCTAAAAGGTAAGAATAAACTCTCAGCTCCACGCAGCGCGCACGCACTTGCATGGAAATCGCCACCGCGACGACCAGCAGCAATCGACGCATCGGGATCGGACGATCCCGCGTCCTTCCACAAGGTCTGATCGAATTCCGTGCGATTTTCGAAGGCTTGAGAATCCGTCATTACGGGCCCAGGGGTGGCTGCACGTGCACGATGTCCGACAGTGCACAGTGGCTTGAAAACTCGCTTTTTGTGTCCATAATGTCAATTTTTCAAGTTCGGTATAGATGGAAAAGATTTGGTTTGCTACGAACTCCTTCGAAGCTCCCAAACATATTATTCGTTTTAGATGATTCTGCGATGTGTAGTTATGTGGTTATTGTTCAAATTACATACATACATAAACACACAATGTGCGTATTATATAGATTCTAATAGCATATACAAAATTAAGCCCGGGCTTGAAAGGTCCAGGTTAGTAAAAAAGGACTGCTTTATCTGTCTGTGTAACAAAGGGTTTGACCGGTAAATAATAAGTGAATAAATAATAATAAAATCAAATAACCATAATACAGTGGAACCTCGATTATCCGGACTGAGCAGAGCGACGTGAATATTCAACTTCTTTAATTTGATGGCTTCAGATCGAACGGTGCGTGTGAAACGTATTTGGATAGCAGAGAATTCAAATATGGGAGGACCGAATAGTCCAAGTTCTACTGTGCACAGTTGACCAGTCAGTTGGCCGGTCGACATTCTTCGCCGCCACTTGGAAAAGTAGTAAACACCTCTTGTAGAAATAAAAAGTACCAAAACCAGGAGATACTTCACCGAAAACCAGACGTCCTAACGTGGCGAGTCCGGAGTTGTTCGCAGGCTGTTAACACGGATCCTCTATCTGTAAAAGGCACCTATTGGCCACTTCGCCGCAGTTAGCAGAGTTTTCCCAGTAGCCAGCGCATTAAGAGCAAAGGCGACCGGTCCGATTCCGAGCGATCGAATATTTCCTGCTAATCAAACGCGTGCGCGCCGGCTTGCCGCGACTTAATTAGGAAATCGAGTATCGTCGTGGCCATCTGCGTCCTTGTAATGAGCGTCGCTACAGCGAGGGTATCGGTTCGTCAGCGGCCGAGGTGTTTCAAACCGGAGTGACGCGTCGCAATCGCAGAGATAGATCTCGTCTGTCCGGAAACTGGAGACGAAATTCGATGAACATCCCGCGAGTTTTTACGGCGCGGAGTGGCGCCGAGTGACGAGAATCGGCGTGTTCCGTAGCAGAAAATGGGCGGAATGTTCAGCCACCGTATCGAATCGAGATGCATGTACCCGAGATCCTATCGAGATGATGCACTGCGTACTCACCTGATACTGGATTGCGCGTACGACCCGAGAGTTGGTCGTTGCCGGGTTTATTTTGGATGCTGTCGCGCACGAAACTCGCCTGTCCGGACCGATTTGATATCCTCAGTCGCGTGTCTTCGACTTTTAATCGTAGCCAGCCGGAACGAAACGAAGAGGATGACGGAAAAAAGAGAAGTGCTAATAGTACAGGGTTATTCAAAAGTATCCTTAGGATGTTGAATGTCGCTTATCTACGATGATAGACAATTTTAACGATCGAGTTTTTTATTTTAAGAGAACTTCCTATAGACCATTTTGGATAACCTTGTACAAGGCGATCCAGAAAGTAATTTCCGCTTTCAAATGTTATCGCTGCAACCGATGATCGTTTTGATCCATTTTGATATAATCAGATCGTGGTTAAAAAACTGCACACTTTTAACATTTGAGGTCTGTAATCCGTTTCGTAAGCACGAGCAGATATTTATCGTCAAATTTCTGAAGTGTATGGAGAACATTCCACGAGTGATTCAATGGATAGAATGAAGTAAAAATGTCCATGGCGATGAACGAAGTAGCCGACCGACTACTGTCAACGATTCAACGAAGACTTGAATGATGACTTGATAAATATTTGTGAAGACAGACGATTCACAATTTCGTCACTTTCAACATATTTTCCACAAATCATTCTACAGCAGATTATGCCAGATCGACCGATGCGTAGAAAATTGTGACGAAGTTTTTTTTCTCAATGCAGAGATAGTTGTACAAGATGTATATTATAAAATTCACATTCATACTTTCTAAAAAAAGGTATATATTTTCTCAATAATCAGTCGGAATTTCGTCACTTTCAACATATTTTCCACAAATCATTCTACAGCAGATTATGCCAGATCGACCGATGCGTAGAAAATTGTGACGAAGAAGTTTTTTTTTTCTCAATACAGAGATAGTTGTACAAGATGTATATTATAAAATTCAGATTCCTACTTTCTAAAAAAAGGTATATATTTTCTCAATAATCAGTCGGAATTTACTCTCTGAACGCGCCTCGTAATAATAGTAGGAGGCTGATGCAAGAGGAAAGCAAGAACCACGGTCGGCCGAGCCTTAAATTTTGCCTCGTTACACAGCGCAAAGTAGAAGCCAGAATGGATAAGGATAATTACAACGTCGAAGCAAAGCGACACAGGGAAACGCGTAAAACAAGACAGGACGCGTCGCTAGGAAGTTTACGCTCGCCGGGCTATCATAAGTTCTCCCGTTGTGCAGCGTCGCGCGCCGCCGCGATGTTGATAGATGCCGTTTAATTGCCGTCGTTTTAATGGACGGGAAAAAGCATCCGTTAACTTAATGCGTCTGTGTATTCGGAGCTTTATCACCTCGCTTGGCCGTTGCGCAGGAAGGGAATCCTGCGGCGATTACATCTTCATAAGTGAATCGGTGTCCCGATAATAACGTTGCTTTAACAGCGCGGCGTCGCGTCGTCATCCCGCGAGCCAATCATTTATCGGATGCGGGGCGGGACACTGGCCGAGCCACGATAATCGATTCACTCGAAGACATTCGTAACACGGAAACGTTATAATTGCTACGTCATTGTAATTGGTTCATTCGTTTCCCGAGCGATGCAGCTCGCCCGCAGCTGCTCGAGTAATTATCGCGAAGCACGTAACGCGTCCTGGCTCGGGCTATCTACGAGGGATTCGTTTCGCGAGCACACTGCGAATCGGACCGAGGAACGTTAATTGCGGCACGAGTGGGAGAAATTCAGCGGGGCCAGCTGTGGTCCGGAAAATGGCATTCCGTTGTCAAAACTCGGCTCCTTCGTTTGGATCGAAAGATTTCGCTTCTTGCATATTGCGCACTGTGGACGACCTCAAGATCAGTTCAATATTGCGGCCTGCCATTACCTCGACGTGGACTCGAACCGAGTGAAATTGTACGTTAACGAGTATTAATAAACATTAACAAGACACAAATAAAACTACCTAACAGAATGACTATGTGATCGAAGATACGATTACGTGCGAGTCTATTCATGTCTGAAGAAAAAGGAATACAGTGTTAATGATTGTGTTATAAAAACGTTGTAATTGGCATTATAATTAGGATGCAGGGGAAAGGAAAGGAAAAAACATGACTGCTAATGAGGATAGTGATAAAGGACTAGATATCGGTTGAATTACGTACGCTCCTAAGAAATTACGGCAACACTTTATTCAATTATGCGTTACACTTCAAATCAACGAGTTTTATTTTAATTATGTTCGAGAGACATACAATGTTGCAACACCAACGTGAGAAGATTAACGATTTTACGGTATCTGAAAATAGGAAACAAATGCATCTGCATTTTTATTGTAAATAACCGAAGGTCATCGGGTGAAAGTTTTTGAGAAATATCAGTGTGAAGAAATTTTTATGGTTGACTACGAAAAAGTAGATACATACCAATATTTCAGACCACAGCGCGCTCGACTGGTAGCCAAGAGAGCCGCAGTTACGAATCGCTGCTGGTGGTAAGGGCACCACGGAGATTACCGCCTCCTACACGCCGTCCAGCATCGTGATAGACGACGAAGGTCAATCGTAGGCTGACCTTAACGCGATAACCTAACCGCGAGCACGAACGGTGCTCAGCATGATCGGAACGCGCGAGTTATGACGGGTACAAAATTATCCCAGTGTCCACTTCCTCTAAAATGTTAATCATTAATTTCGTCTTTTTATTCTTTCTTTCTATTTCTCTCTCGTTCTGTCTTACGCGTACACGCGTGTTCGCTGGACTGTCGATGTTCATGCAAATGCATAGTTTTACAGGGAACTGCTGGTAAAATGGTACCTGGATTGGAAGTTTGATTTTTCTCGTGCTGACGCTGCGGTGTACTTCAAAGATATGCCAGAGGTTATTCTAAAGTGCGATAGACTTATATTTATAAAGACGGTTACCTCGGCTCGTAATTATCAAATAAATTACCATCATATTTTAATACTGATATATCACAAAATTAATTGCTGAAATGTCTTTTTCGACACTGTAGGGAAGAGTTTTACATTTATTCAGAAAAATACGAAATGTCTGTTGATCAAAGATACAGACGCGAATAGCGAGTTATTTTCCCATAATGAAAAGCCAGTTATTTTTACAGATGGCGATGTAGTAAATAGAAGTATTGCAAAATAAATACTCCGTAGACATTCGGTGCAATTAAATTAAACAGTCTTCCCATGCTTCAGATTAATCAATCGATTATCCCCGATTCACAGATTAAGAGCAAATTACGAGAATTATATCAGCATTTGACTTTCATTAATAACTTTTTATTTCAGAAATGCATGTTTGGAAATATAGCAGCAATTCCAACGTACGTCCACTTGAATTAAAATAATCCCATTGATATATGTGGCAAGTGTAGCAGACTAATTAGTCATGTAGTGCCGCAAAGAAATTCATGACATTTACCGTGAAACAGTGACACGAAAAATATATTTTCTTCGTGACAATTTCCTCGGGTCACGAGTGAAATGCTCATAACAGACGCTCGTCCGTTGGATCCGTGGTTGAGAACTGAAAATCGCAATTACGGGGAAGCCGGGATAGGCTTGCGTTGCAATAAAAGGCGGCGGCGCGGCGCCGTAAATTGCCGTATCAATCCTTCAAGCAGATACCGAATCTCTAATGGCAAGACCGGGAGCTCATTACGTTTACTAATCCCACGGTTACGTGGCCGTAACCGCGGCAAGAACATGGCATTAACATCGGCAATTAGTTCGGGCAGAATGAAATTTTAACCGCGAATCGGCTGGCGAAATTGACCAGGCTAATCGCGGTCGCGACTCGCTGCAACGTAAACCTCGGGCCGGCCGACGTATCGCTGTCAGTTTCGCGATGATTTTCACCGGCGACGAGCGTCTTCCCCTTCGTGCAGGCTAACAAAGTTGTAAAACGATCTTACGGCGGCGAGATTAGTCGCGATCCGCCGGGCCCATTCAATTAAATCGCCGCGAAACTACCGAACGAGGATGCAGAAGGTAGCTGCTGCAGTTTTATGAGCCTTCGTTACATAAACACTTAATGAATGTTGAGCAGGAGTATTCCAGGCTTTGACCGAACACCCTCGATATTTGCTAGCGATTGATAAGGTAGTAAAGCTTAAAACGTGAAATTCTCTGGGTGCTGAATAGAAATTTCTTTCCCGGTTTTAAAAAATATTGATAAACATATATTGATTGTCAAGGTTATTGTTTTAAATTATACCTATTCATCTTTGTCATAAATGTATGAAATTTGTAATGTGATAAGGAGTAATATCTTTATGTGAATAAAGATGTAACTTATTAACTCTGAAAGGAACGCAAATTAAATATGAATGCATTTCCCTTTTTAAAAACTCGATGAAGATTATGATTTTGAAGAACAATTTTGTGATACTGAATATATTAACCTTATAGCGAATCTCGAGGATTCTTAATTCATAATCATTAATATATCTCCCTCGAAATCATTCAACTTTATATATAAACATTGTAGCCTGTATAGATATCCAGGCTGTCTAGACATATTTAGAATAAAACAGAAGATTAAATTAAAAACCAGCTTAGAGGTTCGACTCACTTTTTCCATTAGACTAGACGATGACACCGAATGTAAATATACATATATTTACAATATATAATATCAAAAGTACTATTTACTTTGACCTTAAAGCAGCACAAATTATTCAATTCTCCATCATCATGTATGTTTAACAAGACGTTTCAATCCGAAGGGACTAAATTGCAACTTAAAAGGTTAATAACAATAAGAAATACGGGTTTAAAATGAAATACGTGTACTCTGTAAAAGTCATTCGTTCGAAAGAAATGATAAATCGAGCCACGCGTATTTCGAGGTACGAAATGCATGCTAAAATCTTTCGTTGAGAGGTTTTTTCTATAGACAACTTCTTCCCGCTTGATTATAATGAACGTACCGATAATCAATTTTGGGGAACCTGGTTTGTAATGGCCGTCCGCATGGGAAGAAGTGATATAAAAACGGAAATTGGGTGGTACGATGGTACTCGGAGGAGAAGCAAGCATCGGTGGTAGCGCTCGTTATCGAAACGAAGCAACCTGTTGTGATTGAGCATAACGCCGGACGAAGGTAGCGAGAGAAAACTATCGGCGGTGGAGTTTAGTATCCTCGCCGCCGTGTCCAGGAGGTGGAAGTTGATTATTATTTACGCTCGACAGGAGAACGTAAATCGTGGCTGAAGATGCTAGCAAAACAACAAAGATGCGAGCAAAAATTCAGCAACTGACGGAACCGTGCCTTGATAGAGTAAAGTGCTTCGAGGAAAACAGGAAGTCCGCTGCATAGATAAGCTTCCTTCGTTTCCTAATAAATATGGCTTTCCTGAATATCGTGAGCCATGAAAAAAATAATAAAGTAGAACTTAAAAATAATCTGGGTTGATCTTTTGATACTGAAAAATTTCTCTTAGGAAATTTCTGTACGTTGAATGTTACATAATTGATAGGGAATAACTATTTATCGTTAAAATCGAATAATAAAAATTGCTGTTATCGCTATAAAAAGACTTAGACACTCCTTTAGTTGCAGCATCGATAGCTTTTTTCGTACATTCTTCAGAGTATTTCTTAGTATACTAAGAATAGAATCTTAGTATACTAAGATAATGCAGTTAGCTTAAAAATTCTTATAACCTATGTATTTAACAAAATTCTACCCATTTAAGAATAATATCTATATATTTTATAATAACTGCGATGATATTATTTACTAATTTATATGACCTCAGTATATTATACAATTATACTAATATATATAAAGAATAATTTTAACTACTTATCAATAGCGACAACAACATTATGCAGGTCAATCACTGGATAAATACCGTTATTATTTCAAATTAGTTATTGTCCTACTTTAGTCAATCACTATGAAGAAAGAAGATTATGGTGACCCCATATATTGTCGAAAATATCGACATTTTTTCATGCATTATATAATATATATTTAATAATTATATGAATTCTTACAGTTCTTATAATTGTGATATATTATATAGTTGTGATTTTTAGATCGAGTTACGTTGATTCTACGAAATCTAAAACGCGTAATTAGTTCAGAATTGATTTACGTATTTAAAAAATATAAATTAGAATAAGGTATAATCTGTTATGGATGAAAATATATGAACTATTAAAATATATATATTAGATTATATCTTATTCTATTAAGTGAAGAAAGCATTATCTTATATTTACTACTTATATTTACTAATTTTTGAGGAAAATGATCAACCACTGTATATAGGTCAAGAACTGTACACGCTGTCTTAGTACACTTTTTACAGTAAATTTTTTACAGATGTATTTTGAAAGTATGATTTTCGTCGTTAAACTCGTTATGTCAATGTTGTTCGAATATTTCTAAAATATCGTATTTTTCTAATTGACAATTACAATTAAATCGAGCTAACTGAATTGAATAATTAGGGTTCGATTCTGAGCATAAATATCAGAGCTATAATTTTCCGTTAACACTTGCTACAGAAAACTATACTCTTCGTTAGAACTTTGCAAAGAATAAAGTGAAATATAATTTTTCCTTTTCTATCATCAATACATCTCAAAAGAGTACCATATTTTTCACAATAAACATTAACAATCTCGTTAGAACATGCTCAGTAATTGTACGAATCCTTATAAAAGCTCCATGCGACCACAAAGTGGATAAACATATATAAATTATGAAATAGTTTACTTATCTTGCTGTATCCTATATCGATTTCTCCAAATTTATGTAACGTTATAAACCTACAATGAGTCACAGGCTACTCGCCGGGCACCGTATCCCCTGAGAAAGAACACCTACCTGTTTGATAGCGACTGCTACTTGATAATAAAAGCTACCAGCCCCGGTCGATAGCATCTGGAGACCAGTCGTCGTGAAAGTGTTCTATTCCTCAAAGAAAGAAGACACAACTGTCCGGGAAAGATTCATAAACAGCGGTCGATTCGTTTGGAATTCACACGGCTAGAGCGGAGAACTATATAAAATATAGCCACGAGGAAGTTGGTTCCCGATAAAATCGGTGCGTGTACCTTAAGCAGCGTACCTGAAACCGTGTGGCTTCCGACTCGTGCTCGTAAACGGTTGTTTATGGAAACGCGACGAGTGGGAACGCGCCGAGAAAAATTCGCGGCTAGGAGAAGAGGGAGAAAGAAAGAAAGAGGACGGCAACGCCTTCATTCAGCATAACGATATATCTAGCTTAGACTTAGTAATAAGGACAGCGTAAGCGATAATCGTTCGCGTATTTCCATCCTTGCGAGATCGGCGAGGAAAACCGGCGCAAAAAGAGGGCGCCGTACGGCGGAGGCTTTCTTTGAATATTCATAGTCATCGGTGACATATTCAATTAACAAATAATACGACCTTATCCCCTGCATCATCTGGAACGCCGTGCCGTTCACGCGGAATCTCCGACGTTGTAGTTTCACTAGAAGAACCATTAAACCGCGTTGCATAGTTTATTACAGGTATCGAGGATCGTTAAAGTCGGTGGTTAGAAAGAGGAACCGAAGGGCAGTTAATCTAGCAATTTAGTGCACCCCGGGCGTTCCCGCGCTGTAAAATGCCCGATTTTTCTCCGATTACGTTACAGTCCAATGGATCCGTTTTAAATAAGGAATGACAGGAATTTTGTTCCACGTAAAAATGTTAAATAGATCCTCCGTTATGCGAACGAGCGGAGAGAGAAATACGTTTCGACGGCTTTCAGGTTAGGCGTTTTAGAGGATCCTTTGCAAGTATGAATTTTTGTTGCACGAGAAGTTACATATATATATTCTACCTACTTGTTGTCATCTTGATAGAGCAATGAAACTGACAATGAATCAAGCTCCTTGAATTTTACGTATGCACAACATGATACCATCTTTATACGTATTCATGGTCTTGTAATGTTTTTCTTGCTACAGATAGTAAGAGTTCCATTAAACATTTATCAGTTAAATATATATATATA
>CM052167.1:1866704-1877607 GCA_028455555.1 Augochlorella aurata | reverse complement strand
GAACTTCGAGAATATTAAATCATGAAGTGCCATTTTAATATATTGAAAATAATATATCAGTACATGAAATTTATAATTCTGTGATACAATAATCTTCGTGTCAACATCTTACATAGTTCAAGTTGATGCAATTAATTCTTTAAAAAATGCCTAGCTACACTGTTAATTGCTATTACATTGATATTAAACATTGATGTTTGTTTATTCGAATTTGAGGTTATGCACAGTTACTTAGTAACACATTACTTTTAATATCTTGACATTATTAAATAAAGAAATACATTTTGATCACCTGTTTGCTTCCTACAGACAACAAAATGACATTTCATTTTACATAAAAATTAGCCGTTTATTAATGACTAGACTGTAAATCTTTCCTACCTGGATTGTAGTATAATCATACATTCGCCAACGCTGCGATACTAAAGCAAGTAAAACGAAAAGTATGCGAAGAACTAACATAAATATTTTACAGTAATTTATGCGATTCACGCGCGGAAGCCTTAAGCTATCTATATTAAGATATTAAGTTACAAAAACTTGTAGTAAGTTTGCAGTAAGCGACATGAATTAATCTTGCTACAGGTATATACGCCCACTGTCGCTACAAATGATTGCCGGCATCCTCTAAAACTTGAAACGAGTGTATCGACTGGAACACGAGCAAAACGCGTCGAGGGCCCGTCATTAATCGGCAGAGCGTAATTAAGTTTACGTTATCCAGCAGCTTGAATCGTGAATCCCGGCGCCGCGATTTCTACGACGTCATTACATCCTGCCGGTGCTATATTTACTCTTCATAGGCCGCAATGATCTGCCTGCTTCCTCAAAAAGTGCAGTATGCATTACAGATAATAGTCGCTTAATCGCAATCGAGCAGCTACGTTGGAGGGCCGACACGGTGCGCCGGGCTAAATAAAGTTATCCAGCCGGGGGAGTCCTTTTAAATCAGGCAAATCAAAGTCCGATTTCCACGCCGGGTACCATTAGTCGAATGCGGATCGCGTCCGGTGCATTGAACGGCTGAAATTACGAAGCCTGTAAACGATTCAGCTGGTACCGAGCGGAAAACGCCCCTAGGGAACCACCGCGCCGAGGTGGCAGCTACTTCCAGAGCGGAGATTATTCCGCGTTACCAGCGGCTGCCATACGTCACGATAATGAGCCAACATATCTCGACAGCCGGGTCTTCTGCTTTCCGAGAGCCGGCTCCGATCCTGCTGCATGCCCCTAATGAATTATGGCAATCTCTGTCCTCGTGGCGTCGTTACTAATCAATATCGCATGCCGCTCAGAAGCATCGATTGATTTCAGGTTAATTCGTTATGCAAATTAGCCGATATCGTTTCGTGCCGACTCTGATCAAACATATTTTTTTAATGATATAATTTAGCACGTCTGAACCAAATTAATTCGATTCTAAATTCATTTTTCTTGAATTGACTGGGATGATCTGTTCAATGAATGAACCACCTAGGGAAATGATATGAAAAAGTGACGTTTATCGTACATTTTCCACGTGAACATTTAAGTAATAGTTCTGTTATGCTTTGTAGATGTTATTTCGTCAAAATGTATCGATTTTTAACGTATTTTTCATGAAATCTCGTATTACATTTTTTGAAAAAGTTATAATTATCAAGAAATGTTAGAATATGTGTTGAGGGCTGTATAACACAGCACTAAAATAGCTCAGTTATGTTAGTACGATTCAAGAGATTAAATAACGATGATTTTAATCAACTTTCAGCATCAGTTTTCATTCACTGGACTGATCACCCTATTTTCAGTTATTACTAGCTTATTATGTTATTATAGCGTAACTACATCGATCAGTGAATTAAAGAATATACAATTTGATTTGAACGTATTGAAATAAATGGTACTTAGTGTTATGTTCTATAACTAGGATAACTATATTTAAATATAGAAGGTGGTTATAATATTTTTCTTTTGCTAGAACACCGAGACTGTTGCAGTTCAAAAGTTATTCTCTATCAAATATAAGGAGTTCTTCCATTTTACCAATAACTTTTAATTCTTTAATATCTAAAGAAATACATGATTTCTTATTAGAAGGGGTATGATCTTTATAATATGAAACGACTGAACGAAAATATGGAACACAATGAACAGGACATCTCGAAGTATTTAAGGAGTTCCATCGTGTGAAATATTCTACCCTGAAAACGCTCAACTTTAAATATTCATAGTAACTAAAATATTTATTCAATTTCATGAATTTCTTTATTTTTGAGGTTCATAGACCTTTGTAAAGCAATACAAATCGAATAATTACCAATTTTTAAAAGTTGCCTTGTCAACCTTCGTTACTCGTAACTACACTATTACCAAGATAAGAACGAAACACAATTGTGCTTGATTCTTAGAAGAAGTTCGTTCCAAAATGTTTCCCAAAATGTTTTACGTTAAAAATAGTAAATATTACATTGAACATATTCCGATAGATTCAATCCATATACAGAAAATAAATCTCGAATCAGCTCCTTAAGTTTCTATCGTCTAAAGTAGCACATTTCCTAAAGGACAACGATGAAGAATGTCCCTAGCGTGAGGCACAAACGCAACCCATAATTCCCTTTAGCCCCCGAATTTCAGCATCTTTAATGCCCCCGGTGGCCCATAATGTTCTCCACGGGCTACTTTACGAGCAGTTAATTCGAAATTCAATCACAGATAAGCAACGCATTTACGAGTCTGCGAGGCTCCCCTCTGCCCCCGGAAGACAGAGTTAAACCGGAGAGCTACTTACGATTAATAATTGCCTCTCCCTTGAAACAGTTCGCCGGTGCCGCTGCAGCGCGTACGTATGTGCATGTACGAACAGCATGTGCGCGCATACGACCGGCTTGTATGTGCATTCGCGAGGGGGATCGCGAATAATTCGGGGTGGTCGTGGCGACCGTAAAACCCGCGGCCTCCTCTTCGTGATGCAACGCGCGGGTTGAAGCGGGCCGAAGCGGGCCGTAGCGGGCCGAAGCGGTCGTGCGGCCGTTCACGGGCACGCTTCTCTTCCTTCGGGCCGTGTCCGTTCCGGAGCCCGCGACCTCTTGACCCAGAGGAGGACGCCGCCTGCAGGAACACCCGTGTGGATAATATATTCCGGGTGTATTCCAGGCAATTTTCGCGGGGCGGTGTTGCGTTGATTGCGGTCGTTCATCGCGGCCTCGCTCGCGTCCCTCTCCCCTGCCTCCCCTCGTCTTCGCCCTCTCGCGCCCTGACTTCTTCCTCTTCTTTCTGTACCTACTGAAACTACTTCACTACTACTACCACCACCACGTTGTTGCTGCCGCTTCTTCCTCGCCTTCCTCTTTTCTTCCTCGTCGTCCCTCCTTCTCCGCCCCCGACAGGGTCTCTTTCTCTCGTTCGTTTTCACTCCGGTGAACCAGCACATCGCTACACTCGCAGGTCTAATTTGCGCGCAGCGGGAGCGACACGAACTAATGCGCGTTGCGCACGCCGGGAGGGAATCCGTAGGATCTTTGTCTTCGCGCACTCCCGCGCTAACGCGCATCCATCATCGTGGGACCCTCCGACGAGAGGATTCGCCGCGTCCTTCGCCCGAATTCTGCGCCGTGCTGCATAGTGTATTCTACATAATGCATGTGCAGCGCGTACGCGGCCGCGGAGGCCTTAACAAACGGCCGCGCGCAGCCAGCCCGAACTTCGCGAGCGAAGTTTCGTCCACGATGTGGGCGTTGCGAGTCGTTTTTCATGAAGACCCTGCGCAGGGTGGCGCGGTTTAATCTTCGAGGATGAACGTCTTCCGAGTTAATCGAGCTGAGGTGACTTATATCTATTCGGGTAGAGAATACGGACTGTCTCGTTTATACAAGTTAGTGTCGAATCGCTGCGGAACCGTTGGCGACGCCAGAGTGTGCTGCTTAGATATTTTTATATCCAACTATTTTACGTGTAAATGCCTCTAGTAATTAAACTAATTAAACCTAACCCAGACTTAACGCTGATTGTGAAGATCATTTGAAGAAAAGAGTAAAAGTAAAATAATCCCCTCCGCGGGTGGAACATTTATTTCCATCAATTTCAAATCCACACAATATTACTTGTTGCATTTCAATTTACGCAAGATTAACCCTCTATGGGCCGAATTTTCTTCTTAAATATCTATCTGCAGACAATTTGTAAGGCATTTTCTTTGATATCGCATGGTAATGTCAACCGACATCAATATTGTTATTGGTTATCTCAGAGACCTTATATAGTTAAGACGTATAAGTTATCTTGTGAAAGAAACAAATTATTGGGTAAAACATCGATATATTATTGGCTTGTGACCTGAAAGTTTCCAACGAAGCACTATTCAAAACAACCATAATTCTGACTGTTCCGATACAAAGTGAGGAATGAAAGAAACGATTGAAGAAATAAATTATTTGGCAAAAGATCGATATATTATTAGCACGTAAGCTGAAAGTTTCCAACGAAGCACTATTCAAAACAACCATAGTTCTGACAGTTCCGACACAAAGTGAGAAATGAAAGAAACGATTGTCTCGAATTCGAGAAAAAGACTTAAGAGCCAAATCGTCGTCGAAGGATCCGTTTGTATCATTGTTTCTCAAATTTAGTTATCATTGGGCACGCGTAAATAGCAACCGACGCGCAGGATGACTCTAGGCGAGGCTCCAGGGACGAACAAGAGCTGGGCGTTCCTTTAATAACGAAATTGCGTGGCTTTTTAGGGGAATAATCGGCCGAACAATCGCAGCCATCCACCGCAGCAAAAAGAGAATTGTCCTACGGGCAGTTTTGCAGAACGGAACACGATTTTCAAAGCCAGAGGAACATAGCTTGGGGGCAGTTTACTATGTCAGGGACTCGGAGTAACGTTTCAACTTCAGCGTTTGAATGCTGACTCCTCAAGGTCTGGGCAGACAGCCACCTGACTCCGCAGCTCGAGGGTGCAATCATGCGCACGCGAGCCATGCAGCACGACTCGACTCGTCCTCCGGTCTTTCACGCTTTACTTGTAAACATTTGGCAGAAAGGCTCCACTGAAATTGGACCGCTCGAGGATTCGAACTTCTCGCGCTGCTATAATTTCACTTTTTATAACATTTCTGCTCAGTACTTTTCTGAAAATGGTCGCACCGATAAATACATTTTATGGTCGATTATCTTTAACGCCAATGCCATATGCCATGGCGATTTCATAAATCTTTTATTGATGTGTAATTTAGAGAGACTGGCCAGATATATTATTCCTGAATTGTGACTGTCAACATATTCATTGACACGTTGATTGATCTGTTACATAACACATTACAAGACGTCTGTTATGGGACGTCTTTAAGCCGTCTTTAAGACGTCTGTTATGGGACGTCTTTAAGCCGTCTTTAAGACGTCTGTTATGGGACGTCCTTAAGCCGTCTTTAAGCCGTCTTTAAGACGTCTGTTATGGGACGTCTTTAAGCCGTCTTTAAGCCGTCTTTAAGACGTCTGTTATAGGACGTCTTTAAGCCGCCTTTAAGACGTCTGTTATGGGACGTCTTCAAGCCGTCTTTAAGCCGTCTTTAAGACGTCTGTTATAGGACGTCCTTAAGCCGTCTTTAAGACGTCTGTTATGGGACGTCTTTAAGCCGTCTTTAAAACGTCTGTTATGGGACGTCTTTAAGACGTTTCAAAGACGTCTCAAATTGAACGTCCTTACAACGTCTGAAATAAGACGTCTTCAAGACGACCATTTTAGTGCATAAAACGTTCAGACCTAAAATGGACGTCTTTAAGACATCCAGTGTTTAGTGGGTCAATTTTATAAAATACTTCAATTTCTGGCACGGTCACGAAAGTGTCAAAATCGTCCAGTGCAATTCAATTTGACTACTGCATCGGTTGCGACAGGGTTGCACGAAATTTCCTTAACTAACGAGGGTTCGAAATTCATTGGCTAACGAAAAATCTAGATAAGTGAGTTGCAGCAAAGCCATTCGTCAGTGTCGGAGAAGATGTAAAATGTTTTAGTTGTTGCTAATATATTCTCGGAATGATATTCAGAAAAGGAACCACTTAATCTCGAATCGGACGTTGTTCTCATCTCGATATCAGTCGGAGGGATCGGCGCAGCCCTTGACTGGCTCGTCCACGTGCAAATGCACGTATCTGGAAGGGCCAATTAAATTACTGAATCGACAAAGTGGCGGTCCGAGATCCGTGCGTGACTGTTGCGTTTAGATGACGAAGAACGATGCGCGCGGGGCCCCCGACATATGCCAGAACCGTGGCGGGCACAAATGTGGCCCGCCACCGACATATGGCCGTCGCGCATATCATTACCGATCGAAGCGGTTCGGAATGGATCGCGGTACGAGCGTACGGGCCCTTTATCGATGTTTCGCGGTCGAACTACGAGACGTCTTACTTTCGAACGATTCCCAGTCGCCGATACTATCATCTCGGCGGGGACAAAATGCGGCTGCGAGCGCGAGCACGCTCGTAAACGCGACGCGTTGTCCTGTCGCGCGCTCCGTCCAGCACGCGCCCTCCAGTCAGGGTTTTACACCTGTGATACCATGCCCTAAATATATATTTATCGAATTCACGCACCCAAACATTGTCGGACGTCACGATTATCGTTATGATCTCTCGGCGATGCGACGCGCCTCTCGGACTCGCTCGCGTCCTTGCAATCGAGAGGGGGCAGCTGCAACCTGCAACGCGATCACCGTTTTTTTACTTCGATGTGCATCGGCAACTCCGACTGACCGACCAACCTGTAATCGGACGGTTGCGTCAATTTTGCTTCTGCTAGTCTTGTTACGATATAAATGCCAAGTCCGTGCGCGGTAAATGTGTTCCAGATTGATTTTTAAATCCGTCGGGGCTTCTTCGAGCTATCTGAGATCATTGCAATCCGTGGAGTACCACGGTGATGCAGATTATAGAGCCCTTTTCGTTCGTTTCTTAACACCTTCACGGCCGGAGTCACGAATTATAATATTACAATGTATACCATAATTGTATTATTAATAAAATTTACCCTATTTATATCGTTAATAAATTATACCAGAATTGCACTGTTAAAAAAGCGTATAACAATTACGCAATTGACACTTTGATTGTCGCGCCACCCATACGTGAGTGACAGCATTATTTAAAATTTACTTTTTTGAAATTATTTTCCACTCTAATCCATGATAATTTTTAATTTTTATTATGATTCGCAAGAGATAAGGATGGTGGAAAAGTAATTGATGTCATATAACTTTGAGAGCGAAGGCAGCGCAGGAAATATTACAGAGTGTTACAGGTCAGACAAAACCTTTAAATTTGATCTGATAAGATCATTCATTGAAACACTAAGCTTTTATGGAAATTATGATTATAGCAATTAGTACTTGAAAACGTGAATTTGCATAAAGGACCGTTATTACTTATTAGCATTGCAGTTAATAGCCGCGATCAAATGCTCATTTCCTTCACAAAGAACCTCGATATATGGAGCGTTCAGCAACAGGTGAAAGAAAATTTAAGGGATATTCCTCAACGATAATGTCAGAAGAAAATTGAAAGTAAAACGACTTCCATTCCGTTCGTTAGTTATTAAACGAAGCCTTTCAGATCTATCAGTAACGACATTATTTACGACCTGTAATTATTACTGACTCGAATGCAACGCTACAACTGCAGTCGTTACTTTTACTTTGCATCCACCATTTTCGCGACGAACCTCTACCCACCAAAGTCGGAACGAAACTAACAAAAAGAATAATATCATACCATGAACGTCACGGCATTACATATTGTACATTTAAATGTTACAACCGAGAGTACCAAAAATCCGATAAGAAGTTGCAGAATAAAATATATACCATTGCTGCAAGGCAATAAAAAGAAACATTATCATCAAAAGCAATTGGAACAAGCGTGCTACGCATTTAAAACCGTGTGTCAACATCCTCGTATTAATGCAACGGCATGATCTTCGTCGCCTTCCTCGATAATCGAGGCAGCCGTCGCGAAAGCAGAATATTATTTTCGTTAATTCCCCGAAACGAGTGATCGGAATGCTTTCTCGGAAGCGTGACCGCGACGCAACGCTGAAAAAATTAAGAGGGCCATATTATCGATACGCGTAATTTGCAAGAAGGACGGCCAATTATGCAACGCTGATAACGCCGATTCATTTATTCCTGCGTGCGTCTCTGTTCGCCGCCGATTTTTACCAGCGCGTCGCGTCGCGTTGCGTCGCTCCCTCCTCGCCGATGATGAAGCAGCTGCTACCAGCTCGAAAACGAGAGCACTCGTGCACGCACCGGACGTCGGGCACACACGGCTTGATCGATCGGTTCGTGGATCGATGGATCGTACAAGGGGAACAATATTTGCCAGCGCGTACGAAAAGACATTAACACAGAGTCGGGCCCGGAGTCTTGCCCGTAATTAATTATATCGTCCGAAAAGAAAATGAATTGCCGCTCCCAGCAATAACAGAGGTTAATGCGGCAACAATTATTGATGATGCCGCAATAAATGCTGCTTGTCGAAACGGTAATTTATCCAAGATTAATAATTGATCGCGGATTGATTTTAATCTAAATGTTCTTCTAAACGGACCACTTAATATCCGCCGTTCGGAACCGACCACGGCGACATCGGAAACGACGCCAGGGGCACCTGGCTTTGTTGCGTGCACCTTCCACGGCGATCCTGCCGTCGACTAGCTTGCTCCGAGGCCATTGACATCGAGGATCGCCTCTGGCGGGACATATAATAATTGTCAAAACCGTCTGAACCGTCCGGGTTGAATCCCTCTTCGTCTGTAAATATACATATATCATCATGTACAAAAAGAACAATTACCAAATTGGCGGGAGGAGTGTGACGATTTGGGCAAGCATTGGCTACAGTGAAGAAAGTGATATAGTTTATAATAATTGTCAAAACCGTCTGAACCGTCCGGGTTGAATCCCTCTTCGTCTGTAAATATACATATATCATCATGTACAAAAAGAACAATTACCAAATTGGCGGGAGGAGTGTGACGATTTGGGCAAGCATTGGCTACAGTGAAGAAAGTGGTATAGTTTTTATTGACAGCCGAACGAATGCTACTATTTATCGTCATTTAATACGATAACGAATTAGCAAATGTGCGGTGCGCATTGTTGATAGCAATTTTGTATTTCAGCAAGTTATTTTCCTTCGATTTAAAAGAGATAATAAGTAAGTAGATTATATATGAAATCTTTGTCAAGAGATTTGCCCAATGTTATAGTGCAAGTGGTTAGCAGAAATAATCATACAAGTACCAAAAATAATCATATAAGGAAAGCGTACATATCTATAATATGTTAAATACTGTATATTCAAATGTACACGTGTATTTCGATACACATGTATCCGTGTACGATGGCCGGATTACAAGACGGATATATTAATTACACGGATCATAACTCGGATATATTAATTACACGTGTATTTAAAGAATACATGAAATGGGTATCTCTAATAACAGTCCACACCGGCAGTCGGCGATGAAAAGTACGAACCCGTTTGAATTCCAGGGTCTAATTACACCACAGATGGAGACGTCTTAAAATCGCATTTCCGATGACAAACGTCGAGGGATGCGCAGCAAGAACGATAAAAGAAACAATCTGTGTCGGGGCAAGCGAAGGCTCGTCCAGCATCACCTGCATGCGGTGCACGCGCATCACCGAAGTGCACATTATCGTCGCGACGCGGAGGAACGTCTCTGCCCACGCAGTAAACGTCTAACCGGCCGCGCGTGTAAGCCGCTAATTAATACGTGAAAGTCACATAACCAGTGGGCAGAGGAGTGAAAGAGCGAAGGAGATTCGCCGGATAAACCGTCACGATTAAGACACGAGCGTTAAGACCAAGCGTTTCCCAGAAAAATTCACCTCGGACCCATCCGAGAGAACAGGAAGAAACAAATGAAGGAGAGGGCGACGAAGAAAGAAGAAGAGACGAAGAATACGGTCCAGTGATGCTCGTAGAAATATATGTCCACGGGAACGAACAGTCCCGGGTTTGGACGCAGATTAGATCTGGCATCGAATTATGGAGAAGATCCACGATGGAGCGCGAGCTTCCGGCTGGCAGACAGCATCCACTGGATATGACCGGGCATTCTTTTCCTCGGCGACTCACCAATTACTGGCCTTTGACATTAATTTGTCGACCGGCTGACCAACGGTGGCTGCACCGTGCCGCGTCACGCGGCGAGGAGACGGGTCCGTTCGTTTAACCAGGAAATGGAGATGTCCACGGCCACCGGCTAAATATGCTTATACGCGGCGACGCACTTTGTCACGGTCAGCCGACCACATTTTTCTCGGCAATGAACGCGCCGCCGCGTAAAAATGTCGGCGAGAGATTTCCTCGCGCGGCCGTACCTGAATTATCCTCCGGAGATTCACCGAGAGAGTGGGGCAACAGAGAGAGAGAGAGAGAGAGACCCGCCGGTGACGAGTTCAACGGTAATCCTCGGTGATGGACGATCGAGACACGCTTTCCTTGCAACGAGGCCAACTTTTACCCAAGAAACTTGGATTTCGTCTCGTGCACGTTGTCTACGCACGTTTCTCGAAGCGTGCTTCGCGATGCAACCGCGTACGCACGGTTAAGAAGGCTGGCCACGGCGGAGATCATTCGTGGGTGCCACGTCTCTTCACCCTGATTGAGAAAGTCGTTTATGGGGCACCTATGTCGGCATATATGTGGCACGGTGAAACATTTGACGGCACAGAAGTAGTGGGGTAGAGATAGAAAAAACGGTGAATGAGAGAAAAGATGAGAAGGTAGAGGACTAGCTGAGGGAAAAGGAGTAAAGGAAAGGGAAGCATTAATTGAACAGGTTGTGTAGAAATTCTATTTTAGTGCTGTCACCTGTGTTGGG
>CM052167.1:1837349-1856839 GCA_028455555.1 Augochlorella aurata | reverse complement strand
AGACTTGGAGATCGTATTTCCCCCTTTGTGACGACCTCTTTAAAGTTGATATACAACTTGATTTCTGGACGTTTTATTGAACTTTGAATGAAAAGTGCAGCGCCAACTGTGTAAGTTACATTTGTACCTATAATGCATTCGTATCCAAACGAAGTTTTGCAACGTCTTTGGAAATGTTTCAGCTTACAGCATTTTATGGCGTCTTCCATTGGACGATACATTTTATTGATCTGCGCGTAATAACCATCTAGTAGATTATGGGCAGTATTTTGTTTAACCTGTAAAGTATAGTCTGTGCTTAAGAGCTATTTTCTGTGATAATCTATTTGTTTTGATAATGGTAACCGCGGTAGTCATTTCAGGTAAGCCGTAACAGGTGCCCGCTAAAAAGACGTCCTCTGAATAGTAAGAAAGGTATGCTCAAAAACATAATGGATTTTTGAAAAAATAATTATAAAGCAGAATACATTATTCAACCGAATAAACCATACGAGCAATGAGGCATTCCCAGGGTATAATCATAGTTGTCTAACAGTTTAATCGAACTGATCCGAATTCTTGTTACCGAATCTATTCGAGAGCCGCGCTCTTAATGCCATTACGTTTTATGTTTATTTGTGAGGTGATTATGCAAAAGCGAGCCCATAAATGCTCGCCCTCCTATGAATTTAAAATGTAAATAACTCGAACATAATGAGAACGCGTGTCATAAAACCAAGCTCACCGATAGTCGACAATTAACAAATCGTTTAAAACATTATTTACCAACCGGCCAACTTTTACTGATTTACCGTGACCCTTTTTGTATTTTTAGGCTATTAGAACATTTTATACATTCATTTTTACCCCGCGAACGTCGGGTAAATATTTTACACTCGTAAAAAATAATTTATGGACAAATTAAGCAATCCGGTTCTTTCAGTTATATCGACACCAACTGTTACCTCGATCACCGCGATAACCATTGAACCGATCGACCCGCGAAGAATTCACCGGTCATGAAATGCTAAAGTGGAAAATTGTACTGGCGCCAGCACATGGTGATCTATAACGCGATTATGGTTGGGGAAAATGGTATCCGTCGTTATATTTCCCTCTGTGTTTCACTTCCTCTGGAATATGTTATCAAAAATGCAAGATTATAAATGGGAAATCAGACATTGTTTTGAATTTATTTTTTGCGAACGACGATAATTTTACACTATTTAGCAATACGATTAATATAACAATATGAATATCTTAAAAGTAAGCAGAATTTTTCAATTGTACATGACAGTCGACATCTTATTTGAAATCATGACTCATGATTCTCTATCGTTATATTATAATCTGATGACGTAGGGCATATTGAGAGGGGAAGTAAAAAACTTGATTAAAAAACAATGTGCGTCGCTTATGTGCAGAGCTCATCTCTATAAGATATATTTTAATGGTAAAATGTTCTACAAATAAATTCTTTGTGGATAAACTTTATCTTGGCACATTAAAGGTGTTAATTTTTAAGTACACAAAATCGTCAAATTTCATAGTCTATTCTATTTTATTTTAAACTTTCAAACGGCATTTGATGATCTAAAATGTATACGACACATGTAGGTACTACAACAGCTCTTTTTACTGCAACGCACGTCGAAAATTGCAGTCTAATCACCTTAGGCCAAAGTCACGTGAGCGTCAAATCGACGGACGGTGATTGTCTCTTCTTGTTTCACTAATGGAAGACAAGAAAGATTTGTCCTTGCTTCTAACTTATAACAAAAAATGAAGAAAAATGATGATCAATGTCTGTTCTTTCAACACTCGTGTGACTCTGGCCTTATTCGTAAAAGATAGTACCGTGCGGCGTCGTCGCGCGTTGGTTTCGTATGTAGGTGGCCTAATGGACGCATCGTGGCCCGATGTTCTGCGATGCGCCGCGATGCGTCCCAGAGGCGGAGTAGGCGAAGGTGCAACCCGGAGGTTTTCAATTTGGAGCACCTGCCGTCAAATTGTTCCCGGACATGATTGGGGCCGTCCGAGTAGGGCAGGAGGAGCGCTCGGCATCGGCAGGACATAAACTGGCTGCACCTTACGCCCTTTCAGCGTCTCGTATTCCCACTATCGCCCTAAAAATCTTACTTTACGACCGCCCGTATCGGCTTTAAGACGCAATTAACCCATCGCACGGAATAAAACCATCGCCCGAACGATCGATATAAATCGTTCCATTATATACGCCTGCGAAGTGGCTCGTCCGATCCTCCGCGTTTCACGGGGGAACCGGACCGAGGACTGATTTATAGAAACTTGACGCATGTTTTCTATTGCTCCTGGTGGCGCGTGCTCGCTCGAAGGAACCCTGATTTACATGCGATAGATGTTTATTAAGTAGCTCGATTGGCTGCGGCGCTCCGCTTCGACGAGATTAGCGTGTGCCAGCCGTGTGTTTAGCCGATTTTTCTGCGGATCCGGACGTTGAAAGCGCATGGCGGCCAGTTTCAGTCCGCCTGGACACCGTGACGGATCTGCAACATGCCGACTGGATATTTAATTAACACCGGTGCAAGCATTATGAAACCAGCTGCGCCGTCGGGCTGCTCCGTTTTGAAATTAAGAGGCCGTAAGGGAGGATCAGCGCTCGAATATAAATTTTCGGGGAAAAAACCGGCCTCCTCCTCTTTTAACTCGCTCCGCCACGTTATCTTGAAATTAATGAGAAACTGTTGCCGTACTTTCACCGTGGCAACATCATCGGCGAGGTAAAATCGATCTTCTGGGCACCACGCCGTTCGTTCCTGTGTCTCGTATATTTTTCGATGTTTTGTGAGACAATTGGTTTTGTTTAAGCAAATAGACGCAAATAGTTTAAGCAAATAAAGCAAATAGAAATTTATGATTAAAGATAGAAACAAATTTCTATTTGCTTTTCATTTCTTGTAATTGACACGGAAAATGTTTTTTAGATACACATTGTATTAAACAAAACCAATTGTCTCACAAAACATCGAAAAAATCATTTTAATAAATATATATTAAAATCATTTTAATAAATTAAAAATGATGCTGGCAGTCTTAAATTCTTCGAACATTGTAGCTGTGTAAACCAATTTTTAAGTCTGAATTGGGACATAATCCATAATAAAATATACAAATTATCTAAAATTTGCGAAAATGTACCACAAAAATTATAATTGTATGTCGAATATAATTGTATTCGCGTTATACACAGTTCAGAATTACTCAACAAATGCATAGAATTCGCATTCTACGAAATTCTACCTGTGTCGCCAATTTCTTTCTGGACAGACTTTCTATTAGCAAGTCTTGATCACCGTATGAAATGATTGTTTCTAAACTTGATAAACTACTGCAGGATACTCTGAAACGAGTTTTATGAGTAATAAATTATTAGGCTTCAAAACAGTATGAAATCACGTAATGCGCTTAAGCAACCCTGCATCATAATAAACTGTGCGGTTCAGAAAAGAATGCTTCATTAATGTAAGTAACACGCCGCTTTTATTACACAATACGTGCGCACGTATGTCTACCTGTACATAAAAGTCCGACTGAAATAACCATAGATTTTATATTCTATAGGGAATGTAGAAACTACTGCATAAATGACAGTATCATTTTGATGAGAAATTTAGTACACAAGTAATAAACAAATATAACAAAATTTACTAAAACACGTGGAAAAATTACTACAACAGGTAGATAAAAAAACTCGTCATAAATTATAATAGAAATATTACTGTACTATAGTATAATCTGATTATTTCAATTCCAAAATTTGTAATCTTAAGCGATCGTACTTTAATATTCTTTTGTTTAATAAATCGTGACAGGTGATTCTTCAGGTGTTTGCGTTATTTCATTCTATCTCAGAATACTAATTTTAACGAAAGAAATTAAACAGTAAGTGAATGGAAATTTATTTCCAGCTTCAATAATTTGACCAAGCATGAACATTTTAAATTTTATATAATCATTTCTGTCATAAATGCAGTGAAATTAATGCAACAATATTTTTACATTCCCCTTGGGCTTTTAGCCTCCCATTTCGTTTATCCATGTTTCCCGTAAACGAATAAAATTCGCAGTCTACCTGCGCCTATTGTGAGACTCTCTGCAACAAGACCTAAAATAGGCACTTGATATTCGTACCTCGTCCCCTATTAGGCAAAACAATATGGCGAGCCTCGCGCCGCGCCGATTTTCTGTCACCGATGGAAAACAAAACCCGTCATAAAAGGTAGCTTAACGGAATGTCGACGACGCGCGAGTAAGTTCCGCGCGCGCAAGCACGCGAAGGATCGACCGAGACGATCCACGCGAGTTTATTTCTACGAGCCTGGTGGACATTAACGAGAATCACCGGCGATCAACGTTGGCAGAAACGGTAAGGGTAATTACCATTGACTGGTGGCGGACGAGCGCCTCATTGAATTCCGTCCAGCAATAAAATCGCGATAAGGACCGACTAACAGCACGCTATTTTAATTAACGCGTATCGATTGGCCTCGAAGGATCTCCCGAGTTTCATGCCGCTGTCGCGGCTTCAATTGGCCGCGAATGCGCGCCGTTCATTAAAAATAAGAAGAACGCCTGTAGATATTGCTATCGCAGAGTATAATTCAGGGGAAGATAACGCACGCCAGGTATATTATATTTAGCGATATAAGTACGATGTAAATTACGATAAATATGGTCTTCGCGACTCTATTAATCCCATTTCAGCTGCTCCGGTTATTTATGTACTGATACTGCGCATCTTTTTTCTGCGCCGCGCGGATGCTTGTTGAGGACTTTTATGTAGAACACTGCTTTCTTTTTATTCTAATCACGCTGATTATCTGTGATTTATACCAAAGACCTAATATGTAAAATGATGAAAATGTCATTACGCAACGATTGGTATCTCAAATAAGCTACAGACTTTATAACTTGCATACTTTATTTTCATAATAACGTAGTTATTCTGAATAACGATACAGTGTTCCGCGTTTATATAATATTTTTAGCGTTCGAGTAACAAAACTAAAATTATGTAACTGTACAACTGTACATAAGATTTTACGTGAAACTGTATACCGGCTGACTGTGCTTTTATCAAGACTCTAACACCCCCGTCACTTTTGTCACTGGAAAACTGCCCCTTAACCCTAGCTTCAGGGAGAGTCAGAAAATGTCCGCAGAATTTTAGATACGTATTTTTGTTCCAACAATGTTCTTTTATAAACTGTCTATATTTTATTGATGCAGGTAACAAATAGATCATAAAATAACAATATTTATTGCACTTTATCTTACATGGGTGCGAAATTGCCTTAAACCTCCTAATACTTTAAGCGTCCTAAGGTTAAGTCTATATTTAAACTTTGGACGCCACGTTTTCGTTGCATTCCAACACGAAATACTATAAAACGAGCGATAGGCTACGCCAAAGGATATTCTATTCGATTATTCGACTATCTTTGTGTTATCGTGGAAAAATACTCGATCGGTCTTCTTTAGTCAGCGTACGTATTTCAATGAAATCCCGTACGCGTGTTATTGCCGCGCGTCTTCTGTTAAATAGATGGGCATATATTATAATTGCAGTTAAAATTTCAAGAAAACGCTATTAAGCGGCAATGCTTGCTTAGGTCTCCGTACGTACTATTAATTAAGGGGCCGTAAAACGTCACTAATCCACAATATTGACGAGCCGTCGACGTATCATCGTTATGGGATAAAGACACGCTGGGCTCCGCACACATGTACAAACCGTCGGAAATCGCAAAAACCACGGATTACACGGCGCAGCCTTCTCGATCGTTCACCGCGCAACACATGAAAGTCATCGTAGAATAAATTAACGACATACTATTTGATATACTGCGTCCCGCGAAAGATATCTCCGATATTTTCGCCGCAATCTCCGGTGGAAACGTAAATACCGGCTAGGATTAATGGTTAACTGTTCCTGGAGACCTTTATCCGACAGGGATTGTAAATGACCATTAACACAACCATAATGTTCCAAAAGTGTACGTTTACTACTGCGGCAGATCGCACGGACCGTTTATTGCGAAAACGGTGTAAGTCTACTTTTTGATCAAATGGAAACAACGAAACGTTTTATTTACGAGTAATTATCACTGGTTATCACCAGACTATGCGAAATGGATCATTTCTGCATAAATCGGAAGGAACGGAAGTCACATATATCTTTCCTTCATGATTATTATTATAAATTGGGAACAATATATCAATGTAGGCTTAAATACTTTTAATCTTTCTAGTGCTTTTTTAATGTCATTTATTTGTTCCTATCATAAATGCTTGAAATCTGCAATTTAGTTCGAAACTTATTATTATATCCTATAGTCTATAGTTTTTCAAGAGAAATGAAAAACCAATGAAAAGAAACAGTTCAAAGACCACTTAACCAAACTAAAAAATGCAACTTTCATGAATTCTTTCCATAGAAGTCGCACTTCGTTTATTTTAGAAGTAGATTATGCACCGTTTCCTCTGAACCGCAAGCTTTCATTTCGTCCAAGTCGCTAGAAAGTGCGACAATAAAAATACAAGTGGACACCGGTAAAGAACCGGTATAGACGAATTCCTGCAGGAGTGCTGGATGTAGAAGTCGCGAACCATTGACGGACGTTAATGTCTGTAGAGGAAGGAAGCCGGGTTTATAAACGGTTCGATTGATGCACAATAAATAAGTAAGGATAAGTAATTAAGCGCCGTAATAAATAACGGCGGTCGCGGTGGATCGCAAAAATGCATGCGCCGCGCGATCTTCGCATCCGCCACGTGTATCGCGTGGATCACGCTCGATTGCGTCGACGCCACCGGAGACAGGGGAGAAAAAAGTGAACCATTAAACGACGGGAGCGTGATATCGATTAATGTTTATACGAGGGGGGGGGGGGCGAGCAGCGCATTTGTCGGTCAACTTGAAACGAGTCTCTCGGCGGAACGCGATGCGCGCCAGCCCCGCCGTAAATCCTGGAATCGCGGATGCATTCCTATCATTGTAGTTGACCGGGATAAGGCCGCGAGCATTTCCATAAGTCACTGAGCGAGACGCGCCGATCGGACCTCATTCCTCGAATATTAACCGGCCGGGGTATTCCTTCTTCCTCGTCGACGACAGGCCTTTCTTCATGCCGACGCGACAGCGCGGCCGCGATCAACGGCGATCTCGAAGAATATTTATTCGCCTGCTGCGGATTCGGTGAACGGTACTATTCGTGCGAACCCATAGGCGAACGTACGGTGCTCGGAACGAGGATCATTTGCCGGGACGACTCTATCAATCTGTAAGTTAGCTGATTGATGCGCAGCTGAATATTTGGCCTCAAAAACTGCTTAAAAGTCAATTTTAGAAATCATGTGTAATCGTGTCAAATCATGACAGAGAACAGTATTCCTTTCAATCTCATTTTATGCCCTTGTGAAGATACCTTGTTCTCTATAAAAAGACATTTGCAAATCTTTTTATCTTCTTTTTAAGAAAAAATCCTGACACGTGGAAAGATGTTGAGGAATATAAATATGGGTTAGACATCGTAGAATTAAAAGTTGTCAATGATACTGCTCAAATGGAGTTAAGCTTATAGAAGAATATAATAAAATGTTATGCGCAGCTGAATATTTGGCCTCAAAAACTGCTTAAAAGTCAATTTTAGAAATCATGTGTAATCGTGTAAAATCATGACAGAGAACAGTATTCCTTTCAATCTCATTTTATGCCCTCGTGAAGATACCTTGTTCTCTATAAAAAGACATTTGCAAATCTTTTTATCTTCTTTTTAAGAAAAGATCCTGACACGTGGAAAGATGTTGAGGAATATAAATATGGGTTAGACATCGTAGAATTAAAAGTCGTCAATGATACTGCTCAAATGGAGTTAAGCTTATAGAAGAATATAATAAAATGTTACCAAAAAATGAGGAGGGAAAATAACATATATATTACAAATAATGTCGGAACACTGAAAACAATTTCCTAATGTAATAAAAGATAGATATGTACAATAAGAATATTTTCATCTTTTTATTTTAGAATTTGAAAAATTTCTTCAACAAAAGTTGTATTGTGTATAAAGTGTATAAAGATCTGCAGTTTAGTTATCAAAATGGGAACTATCGAATTTCATGTATCGCTTCAACTGGGTATACGTTTTATTATTTCGGTTTTTAAAATTCTAAACTCTTGTAATTGGCGATTTCTGTCACAGAGTATACAAAGACCCTCTAATGTTTTAGGATGGAAATTAGTTGGCAACAAATATAGCAAATATGAAATAGCCAGTATGATATAGGATTCAATTTACTCATTAAGTACACAGAATTGAATTAACATCCGAATGGAAGAAACGTGTACGGTTTAAGATAACTGCGAAAGGATTTAATGATTTTCTGACTGGCACGAAGGAAATGTTTGATACAGTTTACACGAGCTTACATGAGCTTAGTATCAAAACGCGCTGTTACATAATCATTTCAGATCTTATCTCTTTCTTGTACCTTCAGAGATATTTCTTAGCATATCTTGATAATGATGTGCCGTATCCTAACGTGCAGACACTTACTACAAGTAGCATTTTGTTAGATGCAAGAAAACACCTCTTTTATTGTACAGAATCATTTTTCTGTTGCGCATCATGTTATCTAGAAAAAAATTCGGAATCAAAAAGTTTGAATAAAAGAAACGAATTAATAAACTGATCCACTAATCCACTAATCCTATGCAACTTTTTAACACTAGAACTACCGAGCCAGTAAAAATGACTTGTTTCTGACTTTTCTTTTACAATTTCCGATATTATAAGAATGTTCCAAATAGAAATTTACAGACAATCTTCTTTTATCAAGCTCATATTTTTATCGAAATCGTACAAAGTATGATTAAATGAAGTCTCGTCATTGTTATAAAATAACACACATTTGGCACGTTTTAGGCTCGGTAGTTCTAGTGTTAAAATAAATTATTCTGATTCTTTTTCAAGCTCTACTAAATTCCAGTTAAATATTAATTAAATAATCTATTAAAAAATGGTTTTTACATTTTCTGAAAGATGATCCAGCTTCTGAGGTAAGCGGTACCTCATTAATGCGAAGTGATTCACGCGTTAATAATTGTTAAAACCAACATGGGCGATTAACTCCTGACACTTCCTGGGAAATGTTTATTCAGGGCTTTATAATATGATAATTGCATTTTAATCTCGCTACACATTAAAATCATTAAATGCTTCTGATAAATGTTCTAATATCCATTATCACGGTGCATATACTTTTTAACCCATCGTTAATTCCTTTCCCAACTCGGCCGACCAGAAATGTTCTATCGTTAATAATTAGCAACAAGAAGAATTATATTTATATTCATTGCATGTCCACATATACAATGTAGATTTATAATATATACACACATTATAAATACGGTGCAGCATCCATGAAGGTTGAACATGAAGTTGTGCGATTTTAATTAAAAGTTAATACGATGGAAAGTGCTACATTTTTTCGTTTGCATTTTTAACAGCGTAAAAAAATCTTCGCATGCATTAGCATTCTCAAGCACCAGAAGCATGAAATGTCTAAAACTATTGCGATGACGAGATTGAGGAGTATATATTGCCCGAATAAATTATACTTAATTCATCCGGCTTCCTCATATTGTATATCAGCGCTTCTTATCGCGATCTCATAGAGCTCGAGTTACGGTATTCTAATTATGCAATTCTAACTGCTTATCGTAACACTGCGGCTAATAGATATCTTCGAACAAACTCTGCACAAAATTCACCAAATGATTAATGAATTGTAAAAATATAAACGGTATTCATATTTCTATACTAAAATAATATAATACATTAACACGTTCCGTGCCAAGCCGTTTTCTGCCTGAAATGATCTCCAGGTCATTTATTGTTTGGCTAAAAATTGATATATTATCACACAATATGTCATTACATCATCAATCCATAAGTAACTAATTTGTTTAGAGTAGTTATCACACCGTGTACCATTTATGGTACTGCGATCAGTTCGACTGTAAATGTCAGTCAGTTCGAAAATTTTCGATTAGTAAAAAGAACCTGTTGTATACGAATTTGTTAAATACAAAACGAGGGAAATAGAATATTTAACAGAATAGGCAGTAGGTGAATATACAAATATAATATTATTTATAATATTGCCCGTTAAGCCATTTTTATGCATCTCTTGCTTTTGAAAAGTCAACCATTGCATGTGATTAATAATTATTGCATAAATAACAATTTAAAAAATTTATGTTTTTCGTTCAATACTGCGTTTTGTATAATACCTCATTCTTTTAGTGGAAATATATTTTACAGAATTGTCATGAAACATATATTTCCAGCGCATTAAACAAATATGTCTGCGTGTACCATTTATAGATTGTGCCATTTGTATATTGTACACGTGGCCTGCAGATCAAGTTAAACGTGTACCACAAATGGTACAGAACGTGTTAATTTCCAAATCAAAAATTAAAGCATCAAGATGTGCTTCGTGTGAAAAGGCACGAATTTTCCGTTTCCAGATACTGTAACATATTTGACTCTTTCCTATCTGCATTATAAAATCATATTTCTTTAAAATCTATTACTATAGCATAAGAAACCGAGGCATCACTTTAGTATTTCTTATGCAACTATCACGAAACGACACATGCGATAAGCAAACTATATACAGCAATGAAAACCTCGTTTAGAGATCCCAAAAACTTAAATGAAAGAACCGTGCCCCAAAAAAACTACAATTTCCCACCTGTGAGATCTCCGAACAATCGAACACGTTCGTTCCATTCTCTCGAACATCCCATGACGTCCAGTTCCAATAAAGCTGCCGAAATGTCTATTGGGACGTCCCGCGATCAAATCCGTCGGATCCAAGACGCTCGACGATGAATCACGGGTTTACACATATCGCGGTGATAAATCACCGAGAAGTGTGGGAAGATGGTTTCATAACCGCTTTCGAGACGAATCCGCTGGGTCGTTAGAGAATCGTAGAGATTGAGAGAGGAGAGAGAGGGGGGGAGAGAGAATCCCGAGGCTAAGTGCTCGCATCCGTCGTGCAGTGGCATGTGTCGAACGAACGTTCCGCGCAAGGTGTTCGGTAAGGACAATGCCGGGAAAAATCCGAGTTCTATGATGGCGGTATTATGGTGCCAGCTGGTAGTCGCCGACACGGCGACGCGAAGCGACGGTCCGGTGATATAAGCGCCTAGGGTGTGCGGACATTAAGGCGGCCTTCGAGCACCACGGCCTTCCCGACGGAGGCTTTACGAGGGTGTACGTCGTCCCCGCGTCTCGTGTTTTCATGTAGTTAGCACAATGAAAGGACAAACGACGACGTAGTACGCTGACCGCTTGACCAACCACCCACGGTCGTTCATCAAGTGAAAAGTGACCGTGTCCAAACACGGAAACCCTGCGAGGGTGGTCGGCCGCGTTACAGCATTTCCAACAAAAGCCATTGTGCTCGCTAGCGAGTATTTAAACCAGGTGTACGGGAAAGATTAATTTCCCCGATTCAATCCGGGAGTCGATCCTAACAAACGCTCCCGCCGCTTTTCCCCGTGTAATGAGAAGTATTCTGTACCTATTGCGTTTGCTGGATAACATCGAAAATTCGACAATAGGTCATCCATTTTGTGTTCCAAACACCGTAGACTGTTTTTCTATCGTTTTGTCGCATTAGATAAATGATGCGAATAAACTGGTAAAGCTGAACCAAGAAACTAACAGAATATTTATTAATACAGAAGACGCGCGATGGCATCGAAAATTCGACAATAGGTCATCCATTTTGTGTTCCAAACACCGTAGACTGTTTTTCTATCGTTTTGTCGCATTAGGTAAATGATTCGAATAAACTGGTAAAGCTGAACCAAGAAACTAACAGAATATTTATTAATACAGAAGACGCGCGTTGCAATGAAAACCTCCACGAGTTACGATTACTAAAGAATTCACGTACTATGTAGAACAGGACCGATCGAATTGAACGAATCGTGAAACACAAAAGCAAAGATAGAGCATTTTTAATTATAGTAACGATCGAACGTTTCCGAGTGACAGTGTTCACAAATACCGCGAGCGTTCAAATAGATTATATGAGCGACGTTTTACGTGATCCGAGAATATTGCGGGTCTTATTTCTACAGACTACTTCAATTTCACTGATTATTAAGGCTGCGTCGTTAATAGCTACTTTCATAAAATGTTCTTAATATCTTCATGTCGTAAACGCTGCGAACGCTAACCAATTATCGACATTTTAATGTTGCCAACCTATTCAAGTATTAGAGAAGACCATTAACGGTTTTCGTTAAGTCTTTAAAAGCCGCAATTTATATGTCCGCGTAAAACAGGAATACGGCGCTCGCGTTGAAACTTTCTTGGAGAAATTTATCCGTGGAAATCAATTTTACGGGCAAAACTACGAAGGCCGGGAGTTTTTGCTCCCCGCGAACGTTCTGCAATCAATTTTCTAACGAGCGCCGACACAGGATCAGCTTACAAAACGTTTCCTTTTATTTCACGATCGTTCACGCATGAAGTAGCTCGCTCGTTTCATAAAAGTCTTCATCTACCCGGCTGCGCGGAGTCGCGGCAGAAAATCCAGCTAGATCCCGTCTTCCCGCCGCGCCGGGTCACGCCGTTGCCGCCGAAGTATATAAATCACGATGGAAAAGTCAACTTGTCGCCTTTTCGAAGACAGCACGCAGGCCTCCGGGTAGAATTCGAACGTTGTCATTCGTTTTCGGATGACAGCGGGCCGACTGCGCGCCGCGTTCGATACGATCGGGTCAAGATCGGCTGGGAGCCAAGCAAAAGGCCGCTCTCGCCATCCAAGAGCAAAACCGAAAGCGCAGCTGCAGATGATCGGGGCCACCTCCTTCCCTCTTAGGTTGGCGCGTGCCATCCCCCTGCCTCCTATCTGCCCCCCCTTTTTTACTTTCTTTCCCCCCGAAGGGGATCCAGGTAGGAAACGCGTATACGTTACCGGGGGCTGTTGCGTAACGTACGTTCTACGTACCTGCTAGGAACGCACAAAAAGACCGGGAACCAGGCCCCGAACTCTCCGTTTGCGAGAACGTGCCTTTTAAACGGGCTATTAAGGGCTGGCGCTCCGCCTGCTCCGAGTTTCGCGTGACAATAAACGTCGTGTACTCGCACCATGCGGCGATGCAAGTGTCCCAAAGCGTGCTATCGTCGATCTCACGGTGTTTTCGATGGTTACCGGGAAGTGTAATTTCTACACCTCTGCTTCCCCTTTTTACACTCAGCTTTTCGTTTATTTCTCCATTACTTATGTAAATCTTATTTAGGAGATAGTTCTCCAACTTGGAGCAGTTTCTAAATTGCACCGTGACATAGGAACTGGTTTTTGCAGTTTAGTTGGACTCGTTGACGGTATTAAGGCAAGACCCTGTAGAGCTTTTCTCGGTGCAAATTGGTGTGATTTTATGTCTTATGTACGAACCGTTTCCCAACATTTATGGATATTATCACAACATTTAATGATCGTGTTACTTAAATTGGACCAGCAATTAAATTCAACCAAATACAGTTTATGAATTGTCCCAGGCATGGATGTATATCAAGTTTTATTCTGGCTCCAATGTCGTTGCAGTCTCGTAAGAAGAGTGTAAATTGTACAATTATATAAACAGGTCGCGGAGATGACACGAGTCCAAGGTTCTTGAGTCGCAACAAATTCATTCAGAACCGATCATTCGTATCCGCACAAAATGTCGCATTAGGTGAAACACCCATTAGAGGAAACGGCCAGTTGCGTTTCGAAAAGGAGACGATGATATCTTCCCTCGTGCATTGTGAATCAAACACGTTGCGTGGAAGCGAAAGTGACACACGACACACAGAAGCCTCGTCATCCGAGCGTCGCGTTTAACACCTAAATGACCGCATATTATTTCCCGTAGGCTTGCTCTAAGACCGGCGATTTTCTCGTTTGGAAATGAAAAACAAATACATATAGGAAATTAAAAATCCACATATTTATTAACCTTGTAACTAATATATTACGAAGGTAGCTTTTAAAATAAATTTAACAATTCCGCTGGGAATTACGAAATTATTTAATTACTTAAATCGTTCGAATATTTTGTAATACTTGGCAACTGCTGTTAGAAATGATAATTTTCAGAGAAAACAGGTAAAAAAGTCGAGCTAATAAGTTTATCCTTAAAAGAGCTACACGCAGCTGACAAAAAATATTTTTGAATTAAGTCTTGCGATTTTCTCTTCCGTATGTCATAAATCCTTGTCATAGTATAATATAACGGGAGAGGAAAAGTTGTTATAAACATCGAAAGATTTACTGTGACGAAATTCATAATTCAATCGAAAAATTTTGCTTAGTTTTAAGATACCCAGCTTTGAAATGCCCAAAGTTTCCCATCAACGTTCTTCGGGAATTTATTGCTCTTCGAAAACATTTAGCGATTTTTATCAGAATATATGTCCAGACAGAAATTTACTAAATTAACTCGGCAAAAATGCATATTTAGAATTTCAGTAGTCATAACTCAAGCAATTTGAGCTGTCATTTCGACCGGTCCCGTGAGCATAATATTAAATATGTTGGAATTAAAATCGCCATATTAAATTTTATATTCTAATCGTATAATAATAGGCAAATATTTAAGATTCTCGACTTTAAATTTTGAATTTTTGATTACACGTTCATTAGCAACATGATTCAGAATCGCATGGAGTTATGAGTGGACTGCGGATTTGATGCTTTCGTGACAATAAATAACAATTAAACACAATAATAAGAATAAAAAACAGTGAAAACATTGAAAGAATTTGAAAATACTATTTACTACATTTAAATGAACGAAATCAACGTCTGCGCAGCTCCCGTATCTTGTAATTAGAGCAATTTTTCTTTTGCATAAAAACCCGCAGCCTAATCGTAATCGACTTTCCGTAAAACGTAGCAGCGCGCGTCGGTTTACTGTTAAGACGCAGGGAACAAGCGCGACCCCTCGATCAGGATCCCCTCGAGCCGTTCCATTTCAAGGTACCGACGCAGAAGAATCGCGGCAACGATTTCTGGTCGAGCCGGTAAAAAAATCGACTAGCACCACGCGTCCTCTAGCCACCGTTCCATCAACGGATTTCGAAGCTCCGAGGGACGCGTGCCAAAATCAGAAGTCCGCCCGGGCCGAGAGACAGGGTCGAGAGACAGGGCCGAGGGGGAAAAGGAAGAAGATGAAACGGCAGCGGAGAAAGAAACAGCTGAGACGCTTTGAATCGCGCCGCGCGTGTGCATCGAAAGCATTCGCCAACGGTTCCAGCTCGGATTCGACGTATAAAAGGATCTTGTCCCGTGCCTTCCTTCCTTTCAGGCCATCCTCATATTCTATTCCCTAAGCTTGGCCGGCAGCCGCAGTTTCGGTTGGGTTTCTCTACCCTCCTCGGCTCTTCTTCCTTGGATAGATATAGGTGCAGCTTCGCAAGGACAGGTCGAAGGGTACGTTGCGAGGCCGCACGTGTCACCTTGCCACGTAGGGGAACGTTCAACGATCAAACGAGACGTTAAACTCCCGTGTACGTGCTCGCTGGGTTATGGTGGACACATGGTTTCGAGCATTCGTGTCAAACGTTCGATGATTGGTGGCCAACGATCCTCCGGACTTTTCCGCTAAACGAACACTCGTGTTCGCTAATGCACCGCATCAATTCCCTTTGACGTGCCGTTGTAGCATCGGGCATTATCGAAATCGAATGAATCCGCGAATACACTCGTTGACCTTCGACTTGTCTTGTATTACAGATGGCGTTCGTGAGAACGCGACCTCTATTTGCAACACGTTTATGTAACGATTATCTCCGACGCAGTAGCGAGAAAGAGATAACGACGCACGGTTAATATAAATGACAAATTGTGCAGCTTGTTCTTTATTGAGGAGCCTGCTTCCTCCGAAAGTTGTGCTTGATCAGTTATGAAACAAATCTCGTTTGTTGACTCTTCGTTTCTGGGCGTAGCTGTGATAGTTGCACTTTTATATTACGCTATGAATGAGCTTGTACAGTTGTTAGTGTAGAGACAAATTTACAAGATTGAATTTATATAGATTTCTTCCCAGTTTTACTTAAGAAATGTATTCTATTATCTCCTTCATAACCAATTAGAGTTTAACAAATTTTTGTTTACGCATTCTTTAGCAAAGAAGCGTTCGAATAGTTCTTTTACTCATTGTAGTTTTATTTACAGCGGTATAGGTTAGTGTGTAGTGTATGAATAAGATATATAAAATAAATAATAAATAAAATGATAATAAAAAATAATAAAATATATAAATAATATATATACATACAAATTTCAAATATTTTCATCCAGAATAGATTATATCTTATTCTAATTCATATTTTGTAAATATGTAAATAAATTGAAAACTATTAAGTATTTTCAATTTCATAGAATCATGCAATTTGATCTAAAAATCACAGTTTTACTTCTCTTCAAATCACTTTTTACTTCAGAGTTATTCATCTTTATTGAGGACACAAGTTAAATCAATTTTTACAAAGGGTACGGGAATATGACATTTGCACTAAATCAATAAAAATTAATAAAACTTTATATCTTGGACACTATCAATTGTAACTTGAAGTCATCTTAATTCTACTGACTGCAACATACTTTGAGCAATTCCGAAAAAGTAGTTCTTGTAATAACAGACATCAGGACTTGGAACAATTTTCATCATGTAATCAGTATAGATAAATTATTAGCGAAGGTAATGAGAAAATATAAGACTCGGAAGTTCTTTAGAAGCTGCAGATACTTTGAAGATAATCTTACTGTTTCTAAATTTTTTTGTATCCTAATCTATTTTCATATCTACGAAATATCGTATTGATTCTATTCTATTCTAATTCCACATACGAAACATTTGTATTCGCCTTAATCCGTTATGTGTGGGACAGACAACCCTTTGCACTCGAGACTATTTTTATTCCAAAACGAAGATATTTGTTAAACCTACAGTATTTCCATTGGTTTTATTTGATTGGATTTATACGATTGGTTTTATTTTATACATATAAAATTGAACGTGTATGCTTATAGAAGATTTTATTAATTGACAATTTATCGAATACAGACAAATGTAATAATATGAAAATTCGTTTGAAAATAGTGTAGCAATTTTTAGAGTCGCCACAGAGTCGCCGCTCCATTGTAAAGGATTAACTTTTCCAAAATTTAATTCATTTATTGTCATATATTAGAAAGAATCCCGTTTTGAAATCCTAAAAATCCTCATTATACACTTGCTATCAAAATCTTGTTGTTAGTTTTAAAAGATCTTTTTTAACTTCACTTCTTCGTTAGGCGTGTGAGTAGAGCTCAGTCTTTGAGCTTTGTGTTAATATATTACATTCGAGTTATTTCAATCGAGCGGTACTACGTGTTTAGCGAAAGAATTTCGGATATTAGACTCTAATATCAAAACAAGTAGTAAATATCCGGCGATTACTCTAAAACGAGGTCCTCGCTCTAGTTTCGTGCATGCATTATCAATTACCGCGACTCAGGTTGGGGAAAAATGTGTCCGACTACGAATCGACTAGCCGGCGACGGAGCTAACCGCAGCGAACAGCGTCGCGTTCGCTAAGAATGGCAATTAATCGCGGTTCGCGAATTTTGACGAAAGGTCGGCATCGAGGGCGCGGTTTGCGTTCCGCGCACTGACAGGAAGATGAAGCGGGAACCGCGTGCCGGTATTCCAAAACTAATAATCTCCGTAAACGATACTAATAGCCGACACGCATCACCGTCCGCTCCTAATATAATTAACATCCGAAAAAGAAACAACCGGCGGGCTTGACCACGGCTCGATGATCCCGCACTACCGTACAACAGAATCCCCGACATAATTACGACGTCATTAGCGGCCGCAGGCCTGAAATAAACCGTCCTCGTCGATGATCGGTAGCCGCGAACAGCTGACGGTGGAATTAGGAAGGGTGTTCTTGGAGCTGGGACAAGTAGACTAGAAAAATAGTCAAATTCAGTTTCGATCAAATATGTTTCAATTAGATGCGATGATATAAATACATGCAAGGAACGTGTACCATATTGTAAGTTAAAGTTGCAGGATTGACACAAGGAGAATAAAACGTACGAATAAAACTACTCGAAGTAACGGAGCAATTTGGAGCAGGATAGCGAAGAGGAGAAATCGATTTTTTCATGAATAAACGATGGCATCTAGTTCTTTTTTTATATAAGTGTAGAGTCGTTTAGTATGTCATCTCTCTCTCTCTCTCTCGCTCTCTCTGCAAGAATCACTTTTCAGAAACAAGAACAGTAGCGTGTCCGCAGGTTCAGCAAGGCGAATTAGGAAGTGGCGCAATCGATGCGAATCTCCAGCAGTTGGATTCGTCTGGTTGATCGGTCGCTAACGAGAAGGAAAGAGGAGCAGGAAAAGACAAGAAGAAGAAGAAGAAGAAGAGGAAGAGAGGCAGGAGAGATAAAGGAGCTCTAGGCGTGTTCGAGAGGCGAGTCGCGCGAGCAAGGATAAGATACCGCGGACAGAGGGAACGGTCCGGGATTTCGATGCAATTTTCACCGGGAGCGCATGCGTCTTGCAACATTGTCTATCGGATATGGAAATTGGTTTAATAGCACAGTGATTCCAAGATGAGATAATGATCAATCGTAAAATGCATGCAGTCGAACGAGTTCTTGCGCGCTGCTGGCCAACCGAAGCGGTCGGAAAACGGCCTGGCATCGATAGCCGCGGATAGCGGATTTATTTTTAATCCCCGTTGGTAAACGGCCGATACGCGATCGGGCCAAGAGACGGTGACAGACCGGTGTAGCTTTGCGAAATCTTGCGCAAACGTAATCGAAATGGTGTTCGACGTGGCGGAATGATGTTTCGTCGCTCGCGAAAGGTTCGCTTGGTCGCGCGCCCCGTTCCCGCGGTGAACGTTGCGATCGCTCGTGGACACCTCGGGACAGTCGATCCTAATTGCCGATAAAACCGGGTGCCCCGGCAGCCACGAAAAACAAGGGCGGGAGAGATTGATGGACATGGACAGTCACGCTCGCGCCGTCGCGCGTCGGTCGACGTCGTTTTACGTCGGGGACCCAATCCTCGCCGTCCGCGGCGTTTACTTTCAACTCGATTCTCATTATTAAGCCATACAGATTTTATGCGTTCGCGACACAAATTAGTAAATTATATGCAAAATAGCAACATTATTTAACCGTTTGAGTGCCACGTGTCTTTGCTGTTTTCCTGTCCAAAAGTGCCAAGCGGCGCGATAGCGCTTGTCTTATTCCCTCTCCAAGAATGCCAAGGAGCGCTATTGTTCTGTAATTGTTTCAATTCATTTTTGTTCTGCCATCTTTCTGAGCGTAAGTACAGATTTATCAGCGTCTGGGTTGCGTCATATAATATAAGAATATAATTTAAAACTGAA
>CM052167.1:1817954-1837249 GCA_028455555.1 Augochlorella aurata | reverse complement strand
GAGAGATTGATGGACATGGACAGTCACGCTCGCGCCGTCGCGCGTCGATCGACGTCGTTTTACGTCGGGGACCCAATCCTCGCCGTTCGCGGCGTTTACTTTCAACTCGATTCTCATTATTAAGCTATACAGATTTTATGCGTTCGCGACACAAATTAGTAAATTATATGCAAAATAGCAACATTGTTTAAACAATCTGAAAATATTATGCTGTCTAAAATGATTAAGAAAAGGGATAAACCGCTATGCAGTGTCCACGAAGATTGCAATTAACGAAAACAATTTTTATTTATCCGCAATCTACTCGTACGAAATGAATGCCTCCGAGAAATTCGCAATTATTCACCAAACGAATCAACTGTCTGTACAATCGTCTCCCGCTGCTTTTCATTCCCACGTGAGCGCAACACACTGTCAAAGAGCACCGCCGCGGCTCGACCCTTCCGAAAATCGGCCAAGCAGGTACCGAGCAGATGCGTCCTAACCCTTCGACGCGATGAAAGCTCGAGAGGAAAGGTCTTGATTCCTGCTCGCGTTCAATGGGCAACAGGTCCTTCAACGTATCTGCTGAAGAGCATCGGCGCGGCGGCACACTCGGATACTTGCCAGGGGAATTCAGGGGATCGATCGCACCGCATGGTGCGTTGGCTGCAGGTGATCGTTACGTCCCAGCACCGATTTCCGGCTCATCAATATTCCACGTGGGTACACCCAACGCTCTTCTGCTCATTTCGAGCAACGATCGGCCCAGTTTCGGTGGAATAATCGAGGCTCCGGAAGTTTGGCACTCTGGTGTTGATTTGCGTCGCTGCTTTGTTACGTGGATCAGCGGTTGTGATGGAAATATGAAAAAGGTGAATAGTGCATTATGTTCTATGATATTTATTATATCTATATATTCATTACATATTCATTGTATTCATTATATTTATTATATTTATTATATTTATTATATTTATTATATTTATCTTGTTATTTAATATTAGTTTAACAGTCGTTTAATATTTCTTTGTTCCATACAAGGCATCGAGTTTCTACAGTTTGTAACGTAATTTGTAATGTAATGTAATTTGAAACTAATCAAGGTCAAACCGTACTAAATTTAAAGAAATTTTGTCTGACATCTTTACAATTTCGAGAATTATGAAACAAAAGCTCTGAAATTAATCATTTTATCTGACCCAGTATATCTATTGTTAATGTATCTTTACAATTTGCTTCCTTTCATACAAATGATTATATCCAGTTTTATTAATGTACAATTTGTTCATGACTGGTTAATGTAGCGTAATGGCATGGTTAGCGTAGAGACAAACTAAACTATTTTCCAATAACGTACAATCCAGTCCGACAGCTATAAACAAAGTAAACTACATTGAACATACCTAAACCTATTCTCCGCGTTAAGGACATATTAAAGCGATCGCGGTTCGCCGTTAAATCAGCAGACACCTCCCATAAAACACGCAAGTCCCATAAAAGGCCCCTCAGCGCGGATATCTGCCCCAAGGCAATCTCCATATCCTTATCACCCTATCTCCCACATCTCGAACAGTCCGAGCACGCCGAGATGATTCTTTCGGCGCTTATCTCTTGTCAGCCCAATTTACTGTAATGGTTCATACGGTCCGCGGCACAAACAACAAATACATTATCTCCTAACGCTCGTATTGAGTCACCGCTATTAATTGCGTCTCCTAACGAGCGTGGGGTGGCGAACGCGTTCGCGGGGGTAAGAGAGATAGGCGGCGGTCGCCGGACGAAAAATCTTGTCCCGGGCACAATGTACGCTTCCTCGTGGCCGGTTGTTCGTTTTGGAGCGGAGGAACACGGCGAGCGCGTCGGTCTCTCGCGAAATCCCATATCGTATATCGGTGGCGCGGCACCCTCGAAAAATTATCGGCTGCACGCGGCGTTACGGCGTTAAAACCGCGCGCGGCGATATCCCGTTTATAACCGTCCAATCAGATCGGGATATTATCTCGGCAATATACAGCATCGTGGCCGCCGATTGGAGCGAGCCCACGCACTGCAATCGTCTCATATGCATATCTGCACGCTTAATAGTTAATGGTCCGCCTCGTTGTAACGCTGTGGCGGCTGTGGCAACATCTCCCCACCCATACGACACACGCACACACATACGCCCCTCGTCGGTCCCCTACCCGAGCGGTAACGCGCCGCGGCGACCTCCTCCGTTCCACTCTGCTCCGCTCCGCTCCGCTCCGCTACGCTGCTACGTTCCACTGCCCCGCGCCTTCGCGTCCGCATCGGCCACGTCCAGGCGACACCTAACAGCATCGGCGCTGATCGAGATCGATATAATCGTGCCTCCGCTATCGGCGGACCACCGCAGCTCCGCCATTAGCTTCATTACCGCCTTTCCACGACCCGGCTCACGGCTCGCGGCCGTTAAAACGCGACCACAGCCACTCAAAACGATCGCCCGGAACCTGCAATTATTTGAACGGTCGACTCTCGACCGGCGCACCGGTTACGACCAATCGAATTAAGACCGAGACGCGGGCAAAACTTTCTGCGAGGCGAAAAGGGAGCGGAATCGCACGGCCGACTGTCTCCTCGATCAAAGTGGCCAAAAGTCGATTTTCTTGAGCTCACAGTACGTAGAAATGACCTGCAGTAGAAAAGAGAATGTGTTTACCCCTTGTTGAGGTTGATGAATAGGCAGCTGGTTTCGTGGATTGTTTATAAAACTGTAACAAATTTAACGAAGGAGATTGAAAAATCGTCGAAAGCCATTTAGTAAAATTTACGTAGCCGTTGTTAGCGGTCTCACAGCCGCTGATGTTTATTGCGTCATTCTTGGCATGAAAATGTTAAATAAGAAAATCAGTTTTCAATATCAATAATGGAGAAGTCCAAGTTCGATCGAGTGGAAGCAATGATTTTTTATTGCAATAATTTTCTAGTTACTGCCTCGCAGATCGGCAATATTGAGAAAATACAATTTTACTTAATTGATTTAGGCAATTTTTATTCCGCATAATGATACCGGTGAAAATTCAAACCCAATGAATTAAGTCTGGACGTGGTCGACTGTAGGTTGTGTGCATTCTTGATAAATTATTGTGAGTAAGTGAGTAAATTATACTAACACAAAACAGTAGTAACTTTAGAAGAATTTGAAGAATTTATGGACGCTGTTATGTCAAGGTTATGTCAAGGTTATGTCATTTATGACTTGCTAGAATCTCTATTCTCGTTTGACATTCTCTTGCATTAGGATACATTCGTGTAAGTTCGCGGACGTTAAACGTTGAATATGGCATTTGTTTCTTATACATATGCGAGAATTATTACAAGATCGACGTATTTACTATTGTGTCAGCTTTCTTTATTAGACCCTAATGCCAAAAATGAATACAAACGTCCATCGACATCATTTTGTACTTAATCGTACGGTAGTAATCGTTCGCCTGCATTAACTTTTGCGAACGATTTTATGGAAGCGTAAGCTTACTTCTCGAGTTAATCTGCATGCCTCGTTCTCGGATAGATAGATTTACTCCGCGATGAAAATGCCAGGAGGATGGTACAGATTCGTGAAAGAAAGGTAGAAATCAAAGATCGCGCGAGTTCGGTGGACGGGCATAGCAATTTCGGAGCGTTTCCGTGAATTAAAGTGATTAGAGCGCTCTCGTTGCTATCTTTAGTCGCGAAAACAACCACCGGTATACCGATTCAAAGGGTTAATCCCGCAGTCCGGCTGATCTATCAAGCCTTAATCTGCCGTTAACCCCCGAACAGCCGTATCCCGGAATATCAGGAATGCCGTTTGATCGAACAAAGAGAAAGAAAGCCGAGCGAGAAAGAGAGGATTCGACGCTGAATGGTATCCGGTACGGAATTAAATTCATTCAACCCTCGCGGATGAAGTCGTCGTGGGATGGGTTGTCGTTCCGTTGAAAAACCAAACGATCCCGGGGCCGGATCTCGGCCGGATCCAGCCGGGGGAACAATTAACGAGCCAAAAGGCTCCCCGACACCATCGCGATCTTTCGCGCGGCTTTCCGTTGGCCTAATTTTAGCCCGATTCCCGACTTAGTAAAATATCTGCGAACACAATCGCTCGTCTCGGTGGCATCGCTCAACGTCCAACGCTACAAGGCCCGATGGCTAGAACGCCTTCGTCCCTTGTCACCGATGAAGGAGGTTAGCGCGTTAAACGGGTACAGTTGCATAAGGCTGAAACCCTAAGTACATAGCAGGGTCGAGGCGATCTTCTTGGAACCGGCCTGCGAAAAGAACACAGCGAAAGCGTCCGTTTCACGAAAGTGTATTTCACTGTAATCGCTGGTTCGATAGTTTTTCCTGTTGGTCGCTGTACTCTTCGGCGGATAGCACCCTTCTTGTATTCTGAACGCGTTCAAAACTGACGCAGAACTATGTTTTTTTACGAATTACTATTCTACCGTCATATTAATTGTAAATAGAGAGAGATAGAGAGAGATAGAGAGAGATAGAGAGATAGAGAGAGATAGAGAGAGATAGAGAGAGATGGTGTGAGATAGAGAGAGATAGAGTATTAATTTAAAAATAGAATTCTACCGTCGATGACGTTCAATTGTAGAAAGATGATCGAATTTATTGTGACACTGTTGATACAATTTACATAGTAGTGTTGGTAGAAATGATGTAACAATCAACCCTGCTTTTCCTCAATCAGTTTTAAATCTATTATTACGTTATTAGTCTCGCTTTCGGCGATTAATAAAATCTACATTTTTATTTACGTTTGAAAATTTGATATCTTTCAATAAAAATTCAATTTAACGTCGAAATTCCTCTTTTATCGGTACAAATCATCTAATTGAGCGGTGTAGAATCATACTGGCGTAAAATGTAGTCCATATTTGCAAGAATATAAAAAAGACAAGTGATATGAATTATAATAATGTTAACAATTTCGGACAATAAACGATACAGTTGTTAGTAAACGATAATACTCCTTGTTTCTTAGAATGATAAGTGTAACTCCACGCTATTACGACTCTAATTGAGTCTACCTGTTCGCGCTCGATTCGAAGAGTTGGTCGAATCTCCGTACACATTCGTGAGGAAAAAGAAACCGAAGAAAGAAGACGCGAATGAGAACGCCGAGATGGACAGACCGCGCCATTTGTACCGCAAACACGGTTGCAATTTATTAGGAACTGCATTAGTGCACTCGGTAGGCGGCCCTCGTGTGTATAATTCCCGGTGGATATTCTCATTATTCTCAGGCAATTATAATCCCCGATGCACCGAGGAGTCGAGGCTATATTAATTCGCGGCGACGCCGTCTGAGAATGTCTCGCGTATTAACCGAGGCCACTGGACTATAGCGGGCTCGCAAATTTTCACCAATGAAAATCTGCATTCTTCTGTAATGTTCCAGTCCAGGCCGATCCCGCGCGGAATGATTTAGGGATGCTCTCGCGCACTCCGCTCCCCTACCTTTCTGCTTCGCCGCGTCTTTTTGCCGGGATCCCACTAAACCATGCTGGTTCGGTAGTTAGCGTCCGTCACACGTCCGCTAAAGCTAATCCCTACGACGCGTTATTACTGGCGTCGTAACAGCTTAACGATCAAACGACGCTAATTGCGGCGGTGGGAAGAAAAACCGTTGAAATCGTCGCCGTGCGTGAGAGGTCGATCGACGGAAATCGACATCTCGGAGATGTCTATGACTTACAGGACGATTCATGTTGGTTTTCTGGGAAGCAGGGTCTAGGATTTTTAAAAGAAAAACGCGTTATTTGAAAATTCACTAGTGCAAGTGTTCTCTTAGCCTCTTCAAGATCGACTGACTAACCGACTGCAACGGGAAGAAGGCAACCCAGATCAAACGGGACCAACGGCCCTTCGCTTTATCTGAGATTTAACACATGGCCTTTAGGTGTTGTGTTACCGATATCTTCTAGCTCCGAGTCCTGGCTCAGGAAATAAACATTTTAAATTTCGGTATCTACTTTTTAGTACAACAGGACCATTGTGACTGAGTATTAAATTTTGCCATTATATCAATAAATATAATACTATTATATATTATTATTAACTTTTTTTGAATATTGCATTCCTTTTCTTATGCCTTGGCTAAACAAAGACTGATATCGCCTAAGTAAAATATTTAGTCCTATAATCAGTGCGCGTGAACCTATAATCTGAGGACCGGCGTGGCGCTTAACGTGTTAAATGCAAATAATTTCCAAAACTGTTCGGATTTCAAATTGTTAGTTAAATTATTTAATCAGGTTGAAGATTTATAAGTCGTCTGTATTTTGTGCTTTTTAGTACAACAGGACCATTGTGACTGAGTATTAAATTTTGCCATTATATCAATAATTCACATTAGTTTAGCAAACGACGGAATCATCTTTTCAGAAGAACTTCGCTGCCTTTTTTCCAAAACATTTATCCGCAACGTCCGTTCATGGGAAGAAGCACCCGCCGCAATCATCCCGCAGAAAAAGATCGCAGCTTGCGTGCGCCGCTCATTAATGAAGCTAGTCTTCGTAACGATATCGCATACGATGTAACGTAGGAACAAGTTCTTTCTTCAAAAAGTGAAAGTATACTCCCGTTCCTTTTCCTTTTTTTTACAGTATCACTACGATCAGAGTTTTACATATTATTACATCTTTCTGCAAAATTATAAAAATTCCCTACGAAACTCGAAAGAATTCGCTTTTACACGTGAACACATTCACCTGTTGGGCATAAAAAGGATCTTGGTCGTTCGTCTAATAAAAATACTGCGAGAGGAGAAAGAAGATATGGTCCTTTAGAGCATCATAATGAAGCAATTTGAATAATAACGATACGCAGTAATCGAGACTCGGCACGTACAAGACTACGTCATTATAACGTATAATCCCTGTAACATAAACCCATAAAACGGAAAATGCTCGTGGAACGATTGCAGCGCGCATGAAATTACAATACTCGTAAAACGGTAGAAACTAGTACGTGCAAAACGGTCTAGAAATTAACTTCAATTAGGGGAGCGCAATTAGAGTCGCCAGGCTATCGTGAAGTTTCAACTTATCAACTGTTGACATTGATCTCGATGTGTCAGATATCGATACCGAGGCGTACAATGTTGATACCATTACGGTGCAGGAATCTAATCGGCGGATCTCTATTATGAATTATAATCCGGTGCCAGGGACGATAGGCCGAGTTAGTCAAGTGTACACGCCACGGACGCGTTTTCTGTCAGACGAAAAAGGACCATCCCGGCAGGATAACGCGAACAGGATCTGGAACGCGTCTCGAGTGTCGCCGAGACATTATCGTTCGTCCTTCGAGCTGCCTCGTGGACTGCTGCCTACGCAAGCGCGAGTACTCGTTTCGCGATTGGATGAACAGCCGCTTTAATCGTGGAAGAACCCGGTTCCACGTTATCCCCCTTTTTTCTGACCTGACAAATGAGCAGCACGCCCCCTCCTCGTTAAACATCGTTCCCGCGGCCGGATGAAAAATACCAAACTGAAGGATACTCGGCTCGCTGATGTCGGAAAGTGGTTAACGAGTTGCTGAAGTTCCCCGTATGGAGGGATAATTATGATTTAAAGAAGATCCCGATGCCGCGCGAGCGATCCGTGCATGGAATTAATGTCGATACTCCGCTTATACTAGGATAAGTGTATTCTTAAGTGCATTTCGTCGTGGATTACCTACGATATAATCGTTTCCGTCCAGTTTATTCCCGCGCCTCTGTCGCAGTTCCTTCCCGTTGCTCTGTCGTCTATTTCTCACGCGTCTTCAGCTGTTTCGAGTGTTTTATTTTCCTATCCGATTCCTTTACTTAAAGATTACGCTGCAATATTTTATGTAGATAGAAGTGTATGACATTGGTGAATCGTGTATTTGTAAATAGTAAATCTTGTATTTTGACGAAATGTAGCAGTTTAGAACACAATAAAGAATAATTGAACTTCCCACGATGATTTTATATTTCATTTGCCAGTTATTTATTATAACTTTTCCACAAATGTTTAAAACGCGATTTCAAAGTTTCCACTGTAGTACTGCACTGCAATCCTAAGATAAAATATCTTATCTAATAATTTGCTGCTTTTCAGGATATTTTAAAATATCTGGAACATCGCGCGCCTTTTATCTTTTAAGCGAAGCTACAATATTCTATCTGCTTTCTAAAGTTCCAAATGTAATTCCGTTTATGTGTTTTCACTTATTTAAAAATGATTTTATCAATTTAAAGCTTCATTTTACGAATGGCCAAAAATGTTGATTAGGACAATTCATAAATAAATAAAAAGGACATTATATTACGAAAGGTAATACGATTACAATCCATTCGTACGTCTCTTATTGTACAATAACAAAAATTGTGATTTGAAGACGCGTTTCAAACAATAGAAATTATATAGCGAGTCGCAGCGGAAACCGTAAATTTCCTAAGCAGCCGCGTTAATTGCAAAATGAAAATCGCTGATTCGGTAGAAACAGCGTCGGAATAGAAGGGATATAAATGAGAATCACTGCGCTGGAAGAAACGAGCGAAGAACAGAAACGCAAGGTACGCGAGGCTGTCGTCCTTAATGTTCTAACGAGCCGCGTATGTTAAAATGATGTCGCGCGCTAGGCCAGGTCGTATATGTGGTTGCACATGCAGCCGGTGCACTGGTTAGTAATACAGTAACGGAGGCAGCCGTCGGCAGACGCGAGCACCTTCGTCGGATGCATCGAACCGTTCTCGAACGGGAGAACCGGGCGAAAGAGAGATCGCGGCGTGATCGAAGAAGCCGTGGATTGCCTGCGTCGTCGATCAGTCGGCCTGATCCGAAGTCGAACGAAAATTACTGGACGATCCGCGGCGTTCTAGCCGCAACTATGTAAATTCGCGAAGGTATGCGACACCTTTCCACAGTTCGGCGTGCGTAGCCGGCCAATCCAGAATCGCTGGATCGATCGCGGACGTCCAGTCGCGTTTCTGCGGCCATATCATCGGTATCTATCTCGCAAAAGTCCTCCAAACGCCGTCGATCCGACTGCCTCGGGACGAAGAAGCTTCGCGACAATCGTAAACCGGACCTGCGCAATTTCCTAGCTCTTCGGCAGCTTCCTGCATAGGGTGGCTCGATAACGCGGACTGGAAACTCCTAGTCCGCGTCGCGGAACAATTGGAAAATTATTCTAACGCGCCATCGGATCGCTGCGTACCGGTGAACCACGGGAAAGCAGCTAACGAGGAACGTCCCGGACCAGTTTCCAGCCTCGAATCTGGAGCGACAATGCACGGCAACGCAGCAGCGGGATCGTTCGATCGGCGCGATCAACTGTGATGTTGCAAAAAGGACCAAGGTTGGATACCAGTGCACCTTGCCACGTCCTCGACCAGTTTACTCCCGGCGCGGCGAGCAGCACTGTCAGGACACAAGAGCTAATCTAGCGGGAGCCAACGTCGCCGATAGGTTGCAGGATACTCAGCATTATACGGACAAGGTACGTACAGGCAGGAGATATTAGTGGAAGGAAGGACTCGCGGTGCAGCCAGTGAGCGAGGGTCGATATTAATCTACATCCAGCGCCGCGGCGAGGGACGGCCGGGCATTCATCATCTTTATTTTAACCACACGACCGACCAGGCGGTATATCCGACTGCGATCTGCACTAATAACATTCGCGTTATGAATGGCGTGCGCGATCCCTGGAACACCGCGAGCATTAATTCGCTGGCCGAAAGCGTATCGGAAATTGCGGGCGAGGGCCAAGCCTTTTTCTGATCTTCCAAACGCTGTCATCCCTAGTCCGTGGAATCTAGAATAGACGAATCTCGCCGACGAGATTGGACGGTATAAGAAGTGCTCAACAACATGGTTCCTTGCAGGTTAACCGTATGTGTTCGATCTTTCGAAGCCTTTGTGATAGTTGGTGATGAATACCCACGTTGGTTATATTCTTGTAACTAACATTTCTGATCATCCAGAAAATAAAATTTTAAATATCATTTTGAAATAAGTGAATACAGACAAACGGAATTACATTTGGTACCCTAGCTTTGCTTGAAAGATAGAAGGCGTACGCTGTTTCAAATATTTTGAAATATCTTGAAAAATGGCAAATCAGCAGATAAAATATTTTAACTAAGAGCGATAAAATAATACTTTAGATATTTAGAGGCAGAAGTGGAGGGTTATAATTGAGAATTTTAGATCTATTCAAATACGTGAGTATTATAATCTAGCAAACTGTATGTTTTAAACATTCAAAGGTATTGTGACTTCAATAATGGAGCAATATGTCCCCTGCCTTGTTCTTCACAAAAAATTTGATTACATTTTCATACAGCCAACGCTGTTTTATCACGTTAATATTGCAAATTTATGACTATTTTATATATAATCTTCTTTGACTTTGTCTCGGTTGCCTTTTATTTATAATTGACTTTGTCTTGGTTCACTTATGTTTCTCTTGATTCTTACATGTACCGACGACACGAGAATTGTACATCTTATTCCAGAAGTAGCAAGCACGTTATTTAGCGACGTACGTAACGAAATATCGACATATGTTACTCATTTTTCCCATTATTTACGTCTTTGATACATAATCTAGTACCGAGGAAAATATTTTCATACTTTAAAAAATCCTCTTCCATAAAGAGTTAATGCTATCTTATACTAACACTTCTGTACTTTATATGCTAAGAGTTAATATTGTCAGTGCTATCTTAATGGCGCGTGAAACTATTCTCTGCGAGATCAGCGATCCGTTCGCGTAGGGAAAAATTAAGATCTGCAAAGTGAGATCCCTAGTCGGACAAAGTCTTCAAAGAAACGTTTCCTTTGCCACTACCACAGAGATCTCCAATCGCCAGTATTTCCGAACGGTTTCCGTGGACGTTTACCCTCCATAGGAACAACCGGAATGGAGGAGCGATGACAAATTGGGCGTGGCGAACAAATCGGTTGGCAGGGACTAGCAGAGGAGAGGTGAAAACGACGTTCGGCGTGACAATAAAATGACTCTCGTAAAAAGGTGTCGCGATCCGATCAAGGGAAGCTGTTACTCATTCAATAGAATCAAACGGTGGAATCAAAATGGCTGATCAGAAGCGAGCACGTGGGCGAGCAGATTGAGAGTTCGCGATGAAAACATGGACCCGAGGGAATGAGCATCTCTTCGCCAGGCTAGAGAGAAGTATCGAGCACCGCCGGGACAGATTGGAAATATAGAAACGTGAAAAAGGACGCCGTTGAAGCAGCGGCGGGCATCGGACCCGGAGCGATCCGGGTGTCATTAATCTGCCGTTATCCGGTAGATTCATCGAGTTCGATAGAAATTTCCGTGGTTCGCGGCGCGGTCTCGACGGCCTAGCTGTGGATAAATTGACTCCTCTAAAGTTAGACCGTCGGCGACGGAGGATCGAGCGGCCGGTCGTAATTAAAAGACCACGAGCGCAAACAGCCATATATCATATCGACCCTTTTATCGTTTATTGCCCGATAAAGATCACGGACGCGAAACCGCGCGCGCTTGGCGCTTTCTCCCGGCGCGTGTTCGCGGGACGGAGCGCCGGAACTCGGGGACGAAACCCAGTAACATATCGCTCCGCTGGCAAGGGTGTGGTCGGATGAGAAAGGAGAAATACCAATATGGATGGCGTTAATGAGGGGAATAATCGAGCTGGCTTCCACCGAGAGAGGAGAAAGAGAGAGAGAGAGAGAGCGAGAGAGAGAGAGAAAAGGAGCAGGACGATCCGTCAGCGCGTGCACGGAAAAAAGGAAGAGGCGGACGACCGGACGGCAGGAGCAAAGAAAACACGGAAATGAAAAAACGAAAAAGAGGGGAGAGAAGAGACCGAGCACGGTCGCGCGGGTTCGAGATAGAGACGACCGCACAGACGGACGACGAAAGGGAAAAAGAGAGGACGAGCCAGCGAGCGGACCGGAGCGGAGCAGAGCGGAGCAGAGCGGAGCGGAGCGGGCTGAACGCGCCCAGCTAAATTAGTCCGCAGAAAATCGCGCGATCTATTCTGCCCCGCGGCTCTTTCTTTCCTCGCACCAACGTGTCCCGAAATAATTGGCAAAAGAAAACCCTGGACTGGCCACCATTCCCGACGGACAATGTGAATTATTCGAGTTGGCGGCGTAGGGAGCGCAGCGCGTATGTTACGTCGTCGCCGGCCGCCCTCTTCCCTCCTTGGCCCTCCTGCTTCCCCCGATGGCAGCGTCGTCGTCGGCGTCGTCGTCGTCGTTGTCTTCGGGGCCGAGATGCGCCAACGGGACCACGAGCAAAACGAGTCGACGCTATTGAGCAGCCGAGGAAAATCGCTTCCACGCTCTCCATTCAGTCGAGAATGCATTAGCCTCCTCTCTCGCGTCAGGGGACATGGAAGAAGCCAGAGCAGGAAGAAGGTTGCCGGGCTGGTTGCGCGACACGGCACCTCGGTCGTTGAATAGGCCCCGCGCGTCTCGAACAAATCGAAAATAGCACGGTTCCTTGACGATCGGAGGAAAATAGACGTTCCAACGGCCGGTGGCTTCTGATAGGCGTCGAACGAGGCCTGCATCGCGCTGCAGAAAAGGATTTACGGTGGCTGAACCCCCCCACCGACTACTTCTCTTCTGCCTCTTCCTACTCTGCTGCTGCTGTTGCTTCTTCTTCTTCTTCTTCTTCTCCTTCTTCTTCTTCCTCTTGTTCTTCTCCAATCGAGAAACGAGAAAAAGGGAGAACGCTCGTCAGAGGTGTCGACTTCGCTTTTGTTAGGGGATGGAGGTCAGATCGTCCGCTCCTCGGCTCGCGCGTGCCTCCGGTGAACGAGAGCGACGCCCCGCGATGCTTGAAATGCTCCATCTAGGTGCAAATTCTTCGGTGTAAAAATAATCTCCTGAATGGGTGGATATCGGACTGACAAGGCGAGTGTGGCACCTTTAGTCGCCGACTTTGCTGAAACCCAGCAGACTTATAGGATGGCGCTGCTTATGGGATTAGATGTTCAATATCGTTTGAGTTGCATGGGATTAACCATTTGCAGTCGGAGCAATTTTAACTGGAAATCCAAAATATTTCTTCGGACTTATAGTGTTTCCATTTTATATAACCTGCAGCATTTTATACATTATGGAATTGAATTTTGTGACTCGTGCAGCAGTTAACAGCACTTAACAATTTTTGGAATATAAATAAATTTGATAAAAATTATTTTGAAACGTGACATGATAATTTTTAGCGGCGCCTTAGAGTCGCCATTCGTCCGCAAAGGGTTAAAGTTACTGTTTGAAGATGTGACTGCTTCGAGAATTTCGAACGATCTTCACTACGCTGTAGATCATTGTGCAAAATGAAAAGTTCCTGCAGCAATTACAAGTTACTGTAACCAAACTCATATTTGTTGCTTACTTTTATCGTTTTAACAAGTCGGTGATAATGTATTGGTGTTCTTAAAACATTCTGATTTTTGTACTATTCTGTACTTCACCTATTCACTTTTTCATAAATGAGAAGTAAAGAATTTCTATCACTACTTGTGAACTTTTCGTCAAGCGTTCTGCAAACAATGAATATTTTCCTCTGTGTCGACAAAGTATCTTGAATAGTTCGATTTCACCATGAATGATTATTATTAAAATTTTATTCTTCTGTTTTCATATTAGAAATTGAATTCGATTAAACAAAATACTTATTCTTGTAAAATGGCGCGGCGAACAACCTTATCAACTAAATATGGATGTTATGCATGTCCTTTAACCTGGCAGTACATCTACCATCTTCTGAAGCGAAAGTATCTACATGGGGTGCTCATGAACTCCCAGTAGAAGTGACACTTATTGACAACAACATACGAATATCTGCATATATTTCATGTCTTTTTATTAAAATTAGTATATATAATAGTATAATGTAATTAATATAATATAAATACGAGAAAATTAATATAATAGAAAAAAAATACGAGAAAATTAATATATAAATACGAGAAAAAATGAACGAGAAAACATAAAAAACATAAACGAGAAAAATAAATACGAGAAAATTAATATAATATAAATACGAGAATCTGATAAGGCTTCTTAATGCTAGGGTCCATTGAACTCCCACGTGCATACTGCCGGGTTAAATCGAGATCAAATTCTACTAATTCTATTATCAATATTTAAACATCGAATAATGGTCGGCACGCAATAAATATTAATTATCTGTCTTATAAGAAAATTATTAGTAATAAACAAATGTTAATCAACGTAGCTACGAAAGAGATTATAGCGAAAATGATTAAACGTCAATGAAAGGACTGATATACAATAAGTATAAATCTTCTTTCTCATATAAGAAAGAATTGCTAATCAACGTAACTGCGAAAGAATTCATAGTGCAAGGGGTTAATTAGATGGAAAGAAAGGGAAGCAGCGATTGGAAGCGGGTAATGTAAGTGCGAGAAGCAGATTCTCTTTCCGCCACGATCAAGAAGTCGAGCGATGGGCGATGCCGTGCTCGCTAGGTTCGCTTGTTCGTCGAGCAGCTCGCGGGAGATAACTCACTGTATCACGAGCGGTGTATAAATTACGGGCAAATAATAGTGCGCGAAACAGTCGCGTGCCACGTGCCCCTTTTCGTTTGGTTGCGCGTTCACTTCGCCGCTGGGAAGCCGAGCCGTGTTCAGCCGCGACCTTTGCCACGCGCGGCCAGCCAAAGGGAAAAAAGGAGCGACGACTATCGCGTGCGCCGATCTTGCTCGATAATTCGGCGAGATTACGAGCTACCGAGCTCGACAATGGACGTCGGCGGGTCCCGAGAACCGGATTACCAGGTATTCGTTAACCAATTAAACGATTACCGGGGTTACGATTATACGAACACCGGCGAGGTCTGTTCGAACGCTGCTGCGGACCCCTCCGGGCATGCGCGAGAGGTATGAAAATTGATACTCTTACGTCTGCTACTGCACATGCTACAAGTAATCCCAACAGGTGTTAAAGGGAGGAGGGAAGCATTTTCTTTACGATGATTTTCGCAAGTATTTCAATGGCTGGATGACTTACCTCGACTTATTCTCTCATGTGATGACGTTTTGACGGTTCTATTGCAACGAAATGTTCTGCTTAGGCTAGTATATTTGACGAAACGATTAGGCGTTCGAGTGATCTCCACAGAAATTTTATTCGTAATTAATGTTACAATATTGTCAATTGTCTATAGATTGTCTATATTGTCTATTCATTGAAAATTTAACTTACAAATTTAACTTACGTTAATACAACTGAATTCTTATCGGAGTAGATAAATTCACTTTTAATTGTGTTCATTAGTTACTCGATGAAACGTTTAATTGGTTCGTTGAAGAAAATGCGATGCTGAAAGTATACAGAAATGAAATTGTAATTTAATAGGCACGTGTAGATATAAAATAAAAATTTGATTCATCGATTATAAGAAACGCGACATGATTTTCGAGCAATTTTCTACGGGAGGAAATTTTGTGAAATCATTTCTGAGTTCATTATTTTAGTAGCGTAAAATGAATGTCAACCGAATACATTTTTGTCGTACGTATGTAAAATGGAAACGTAGTCTACTAATAAACAAAAACTTAAGCGCGGTTATCGTTATCTAATAAAATACGGTTTTTACGAAATTAAAGTCCACGTTGTATAACGTGCTATCTTGACTATCTTCGCAGCCGACCAATAGATAAAAAATTTCATTGCAATCAATTTAAGTTTGAATATTCATCGTGTCCGGCGTTCGTTAAATCAAACAAATGTCGTTTCAAACGAGAAGAGTCTGGAAGGAATACTCTCGCGATCAACTTTTTTCGAGATTAATAATCACACATTATTGTTCGATATACCTTCGTTAATAATATTTCCACTGCTTCGTTATATACACAAATTGTAATTAAATTCTTTAAGGTTCATAATTAGCATCGTCCACGTTCGTGCGACGACTGTGTATAAATTACGTAAAAAATATGTTGCGTCCATGAGAATTCGAAATAAGATGCAAATTGTATACAATGACATAGCAGTGATACGCCGAAGCAGCAATAAAGTCTGGAAAAAATGGTGATTGAAAATTTCCGCTCCTGTGTATCAATCTACATTAGAAGCGGCGTATTAAGATGCTAATTGACACGTACGATACCGTGTATAACTTTTACAAAATGCACGCGCGTACCGCGGTTCAGAATGCAAAATATTTTTTACGACATCAAATGCCTCTTGGATTCTTACGCGTAATGGAGAAAACCATTTCAAAATGGCGGACCGCTGTGTTTTATCCAAGGCAATCAACTTCGTTCTTTATCGTCAAATTTGAACAATATAAAATAAATGTAAAGCAAAAGCAGACAGTTGCATTTCTAAATTGTTACCATTAAAAATGGAAGAATAAAATAAGAAAAGAACAAATTAAAATAAGATTCTTTGTAGTGTTTGCTAATAATAAAATGTGCAAAACATACTGTTTTGCGGGGAGTAAGTAAAAAATTAATGTTAAATTGTCAAATTCCAAAGCTTCGAGCAGAAATAAAAGCAGACGTCCACCTGCATCATTGGTTTAATTAACGGTCGTCGTAGTCACAATATTTTATCGAATACAACGTAGATCTTTTGTAAAATATAAAAAAAATGTTAAGGAAACACGAAATCATAGCGCAGGTGGCATACTTGTTGATTAAACTATGGATTCATGTTTCGCGAAAAGGCCGGACCCAGCACGAAAACAATAAACTTTCAACGTTAAATCCAGTAGAATGGTCACGTGACTGCGCGCAATGTTGATCAAATGCAATCGCGCCAGCCAGTCGTTAACCTTCGTAACGTAACAACAGGTGTCCAATCGTGCACGAGCGCGGCATTATTGGTCCATAAACAAACGATACGTGATCACTTATACGCATTCCACCGGTGTTGTACTCGCAACAAACTTCGTCCCGAGATTGACATCGATCGAATTACCAACAGGAAGCAAATATTTGTCCGCAATAATTAACATTCTCTTGCTCAGTCTATCCTTCTTTTAATCGATTTCGTCTGCATTAAAATATCGCTCAGGAGATTCATCTTCATTGGACTCTGAGTAATTCAATCTAGATTCGGATAGTTAAAATTATGGGACTTGGCGGTCCTACTGGCGGCCATTTAATAGTCCATCGGAAACTCGCTGCGATGAATTTCTTAAATGGATTCTCAATAGCAATTTAACCCTTTTGTTTTCAGACTATTATTCGAAGGAAAATTATTTAGCTTCTCTCCGATATTAATATACTGCGGATGAGAGCTAGTAAATAGATTGAAAATTACGAAAAGCGAGATATAGCATCACAATTTAAATTATGTTAATTCTGTTATGTTAAGCATGGTTTATATTCTTCTAGTACTGCATTCATTAAACGCGAATCTGTTAACAATCGAACAACCTCCAATTTTTTCGTGCATCTTTTTCGCATATCTTGTTCAAAAACCATAGAATGTGGATTTCGAAATATCGTCATTCGAAGACAAAATATCACCATCGCGACTCGAAGTATGTAGTAGTCATTAGAACGACCTGCCTTGGATGACTCATCCCGGCTAATAATATAGCGCTGAAATATAATCGATTACATCACTATTATGTAATATAATCATCTTAAACAGTTGCGTTAACATTGGAACATCAAACATATTTCTTAATTACATCTTATGAGATTTACCACCTTAGAGATGTTTAAGGATTCCTAGATTGTAGATTCAACAAATTCCAGGTAGACACGATTGCCCAAAGTCCGTGATCTGTATTATTAAAAATTTAAGGACATGCGGCAAAGTTTCCATTCAATTGTAAACTTGATTGAGATCTTGATAGCGTAAATACATTCTTATTTAAATCAGAAATATTGTTAACAATAGCCTTTCTTATATCAACTGAAATCAACGCGTCACCGTCTTCATTAATAAGTAAACAACTGTGATACAGTCTGATTTGTTCAACCCTTTTTGACCTCTGTAGTTGATCAATTAGTTCAAATTTAAGTGCGAGTATTATTAATAGAATTAATTTTTCTCGTTTGTAAAATATTCTAGAATCGGACGAGATTTCTGATTCTTAACCCTTTGCGGTCGGAAGCATTTTAACTGGAAATACGAAATATTTTTTCAGACTTATAGCGTTTCTATTTGATATAACCTCGAGGATTTTATACATTATGGAACTGAATTTTGTGACTCGTGCAATAGTTAACAGCTCTTAACAATTTTTTGAATATAAGTAAATTTGATAAATATTATTTTAGAAGATGACATGATCATTTTTAGCGGCGCCTTAGAGTCGCCACTCGACCGCAAAGGGTTAATGTTTATCAAGAGTATCTTAATGCGAATTCCTACAGGCACAAGCTCTTTCACAAAACGTAAAACAAGCACGAGGTTTCTCCCGTTTATAGAGTATTTGAGAAATATTTTTGGAATATTTGCTAAAGTGAAAATGGGGGGAAAGTCTTATAGACATTATTTAGAAATTCGCAGATCACACAAAGATCCGCAAGCTAATTACGAGCAAAGCTTTCGATGGCAACCGAGGGACGGTCGTTTCGCCGGAAATCTGATGGAACAATGTAACTCGGCCCGCAGATCTTCCTTGCGAGGGAAGATGGTGGCCAGATCGAAATAGATCGTCGACCCACAATCCATGCAGTCACACTGGTCAGTTAATCACCCCGTCTTCGACGCAATTATCCCAAGTAGGCGCGAGATCGGTGAGCGCGATCCACACGGACGCGTGCATCGTGCTTCTGTTCTCTGCGATTCTATAACTGATGCTCCCCGCTCAGCCTAACCGCGGGCTCATGGCCCATCGAGCACGCTGTTGAACGCTCGTCCCTGGATTTCGATCGACCATCGATCCTAACCGCGCATATCTCGCGAGCCCGCAACACGGATCCACCTGTTCACCGATTTTTCATCAAACTCCTCTTTCGAACACAAAACACGGCATCGACGAGGAAAGAAGGATCTGAAACGACACACTTAAATTATAATTAATACACTTAATTTTTATAGATCATTGTTTATCTATCAGGAAACAATTCTGAAGTACATTTGTTAAGAACACAGAACTTCTAATCATTGTAACCGTGAAGAAAGTAATACAGAAAGAGGTTTAGTTTCATTAACTAAACTGCATTCGAAGATGTTTCAAATCAAGAACTGTAGACAGTATATTCCAACGTAAAAGATTTATATTCTTTCTCGATATTTAATCTATTTTGCATGCAGAATTAAACATTTACTCATGCCACACTTGAATTGCTAACAGTTTATTAAACATACATTAGTAATGTGAGA
>CM052167.1:1619722-1634910 GCA_028455555.1 Augochlorella aurata | reverse complement strand
CCTACATGGCATCAACTACTTCTTCAACACTCGTACCTCTTGTAAACCTTAATTAAATTAAAAAATTATAATGTTCATTGGCGTGAAAATTGATTCTTAGAAATGCAATTTTAAACAATTCTGTCAACCACATATTGCTGACGCAGCGATCAAAGTGTTCACGTAGTTTAATCAAAACCGTGTTTTGTGAAAAACTCCAAATCAAGACTGATCGATGACAAGAAAAAAAGGACTCCGGATGTCCCGATTAAATCATTGAGCGACTTCGTTTAAACCGGGGAGATCTCCCCACTCGGCTGCCCAAGTGTTAATATCTCTAAAAATATAAAAGCTACTCTAAGTTTATAATTGTCCATACCGCTGTAAACGAAGGCTTACAGTCGAACGGATAAGAAAATCGATCACGGATCCTCGCCGAGCACAATCCAGCACGATTTTCGGGCGGTATCGATCGACGCGTGCGTTATTAGGAGGGAATTAATGTTACAGATTCGGGCGTAATTGATTTGGACGTCAGACCTCTTGCCCCGGAATAAGACGCGATGGATCGATGCGATTTATCAAGCGACGACTTAATTTCGCCGGGGCCGGAGATTTACAGCGGGCACTGAATTAATAATAACGTCCCGCTGCCGGGACTCCGGGTGATATTTTATCGAGGACAGGTCCACGATTAGAGCCGTGGCCGCGCGCGTACGTGATTCCAGTTTATGGTTTCTAATTCTATTGAATCGGTTCGCGATAGATCAAGACGGATGGTTCGTGACGGATAGCGTTCGTAATGGATAGATCATGATGGATACGTCGCATCGCCATGATAGTATATTCCTGGGCCGGGAATTGCCACATATGGAATTAGGCACGGCCAAGCGGACCGACATTGGCTGGCTTCTGGCGGCGCGTATCGATTTCCCAACCAATCGGCTCCCTTAATTATTCGACCGCCTGTGCGATCGATCCTTTTCGTTCCGTGTTGCGACACGCCGGCAAGGCGGCCCGGTGGAACAGGCCGCGATTCTATTACTCTACCAATGTAATAAATAAATAGAAACAAGCCGGAGAGTATATTTCACGAGCGGCCATATTTCATATCGTTATGTAAGCGGAACCAGAAACCATGGAAGTGTAAAACATCGTGTATCGTTAGATCGGTATCGGAACGCCCGGGTAATTGCTGCCGCTCGGATTTAAAGGTGGCACGTCGATCGTTACATTCGTCCCGACGAAAATCAGGCTGTTCCGCGATCGAGATCCTCGCCGGCCATAACCAGCAACCTGCAACACACCGGCCGTGTCATTCCGCGTGTCAATTTTACCGCAATATATTTTTTTATCGCGTGTTTTGTCATCGTTTTTGTCAGCCGCGCGCGGACGGACGTATATCACTTCGATCGACGCACTTAACGCTTAAAAGGTAACGCTCGCGACGAGAAATGTATAAAAAGCCCGGCGTTTTCCCTGCCGGCGATGTAACGTTTGCAACGAACAATTTTTATTGATATGGCAGAAGCGTATATCTCGCGAGCGCTTCTATAAAAAGGATTTTTATGCTCGTGCATTTATTATACGAGTCCTTTATCATGTCCTTGGCAATTTAATAATGCGAGTGCGTACCGTAGACCGCGTACGTTCGCGCAATTCAACATGTTCGTAGACCACTCGATGGATTTAATAGTATCTGCCAGCGCGGGCCGGGAATTCTTTATTAAGGGACTTATCGAAGGGGGAGATAAAATTGCGGATTTAGTGGTGGCTGTTAAAGTTTCTGATCTATTAGGACTTCCTGTGTTGCAATTTGAGGTAGGCGTAGCTTTATACGTTCACACTAAATCCATCTTTTCGTTAAATCCATCATTCGTTACTTAACTTCTTTACGTCTTTGTACTTGTCACCAGATTGCACTCAATAGTGCACAACTGTGTAAAATAAGCGTGCCATCCTTCAAACAATCGGTGTATTATACTTTTAAATTTTCTTTAAAAATATTACTTTATATCACAAGTCGGCCATAGAACATTTCCAAATGCAACATCTTATTGTCACTTGGTTATCAAATAAGTATGAATAACGTTCAATTATTGTAGAACCATTGTACAAAAGGACAAGAATATTTTTTACGCTAATAATAAAATAAGGTTAAATAATAGGATAAAATAATAATAAAATAAGGATTAGGTTTCTTCCGTAGGAATTTATGGAATTTATTTATTTATTTCCTAGGAATAACATGAACAGTCGCGTTTAACAATTTCAAATGGGCCTCGCGTTGCAAACAAATTCTGGTTACAAGAAGAAATATGTACAAAATACGATCGAAATCAAAGAATTTCGAATAGACGTTATCCAGAATTTTCCGGGCGGCGTAGCTGCGAGAAATATTAATGTTCGTACACCTGCAACATTGATAACACGAGTTCGAAGAGTCACAATGCATTGCAAGAGCTATCTCTCGTTTTATGCGGACAGTTTCGCTCCTTCTGTGTCCACAAACTATCAAAGATCGTCGTCGGGGACTTGACTTCGGACACTAAAGCGAGCTACCGTCATCCCTGTCGTAACGCACAGTCGAAACGTACGTTAACGGTTAACTTATTACCACCCAGAGTAATAAAAGGCTCAAAACGATCGACATAAAGCAGATGCGCCGCGGGAAAGGTACAAAGTACTATGTAATGTCCGTCGTAAATCAATCTATGTAAAAAAAGTATCTACTTTCAAATAGCAGGTTCTTTCCAACCGAATAGTCACAAAAACGAAAATACTTTATACTTTTAATGAAATGATGCATTATCGTTTCTGAAATACGTGATAGTTATTAATTATTTCATCTTTTAGGTGCATCCAGCTAATTTCAATTAACAATTTTTAAACGAGATATAAGCGGGCTAGATGTAATATTCTCGTTTGCTCAACAATTCAACGTTAACACTTTGTGGGTGAGGATTTTGCTAAGAATATTTTCCTCTGTGACAATTGTGTACGAAATTAAGTTACACACTTTATACAATATATATATACTTTATTATAATGTAAGCCGTGAAATTTAACATCGCAGTGTACCAGTTTCATTTAAATGTCTAAAATGTAGGATTAAGTTCATAAAACTACTATCATAAAACTATTATTTACCTACTACTTTATGAAATAAATTAATTCCTAAAATAATCGAAACTACAGGAAGAAAATGCAGTTACCCTGATATCGTCAATAGGCTCGCCCTTTATCTTCAAAGGGTTAAACATCGAGGTGTTACGATGAATTTATCTGCGAAATGTTTCAGTAAATAGCAGACCATAACAATACCTTTGCAACTCCCTAGTTAATGACTTCTTCGACACCTGAAAAGATTCTTTAGATTGGGGATGGCTCCGTCTTTGATTTCCCGGCATCGTTCGCTATCGAAGAGTGGCTCGATATTAATCCGTAGGGAATCGATGGATCGCGAAGCGCACAGGTGTCCGCGATCGTGGAAATGACCGATCGTAAAGAGTTCGAGGAACAGAGTCGTCAGGGCTTTGGCGGCGTTGGCGTGGGTCAGGATGCCGACGCGTCCCCGTCAAAGGGGAGGGTCGTGTCTCGCCGCGAAGAATCCGCGAAGGGACGATCGATCAGGCGGGGGGCTGACACTAATTGCGGAGAACACTTGGGGAACACGCGTGGTTCCTCGGTGGAATGGCTGGAACGAACGCCGCGTGATTTATCGCTTATCGGAGGTGCGCGTTCCACTGATTGGCTGACGAGCAAAACTCTGGTCCATCGCGACACTCTTGTCTCTTCTCGATTTACGATCGGACCCGCTCGCTGGGCCATCATGCCGGGCCCCGACGACGGCCACGTTCACGTCGCGTCTCGTCTCCTAACGCTACCAGGCTGATTGGCAGCGAAATCAAACAGGAATCGGGCTACGACGGTCTATTAGCTAGCCGGAAGCGATACGCGCGAGATCTAATAGGCACAATGCCTCTTTCTGCTGTTTCCATCTCGGGAAACAACCAGAGTCTGGTCAGCTTTAGGGAAGATTGATGATTTTATTAGCGGTCGATCAGTTGGACCTCCCGCGGATATTTTAAGCTTCAGGAGATGGAATAGGAACATTGTGATTCTTGTTAACTGTAGTACCGATTTTGAAACGTGTCTGCCACAGTTAAAGTATTCAATTCCTGCAGATCCTGCACATTTGACCAAAATCATAGTTCCTCAACAAGGGAATCATAAATGAATTTTTATAGCGACAACAAGTTCAGATCATTCATGTTAAATCCATCACTTGTTATACATATACCATGTGCTACAGCTTATTAAATATAGTACACACGTGACAAAATTAATTTGTCAATGAAAAATTCTTACGGCACGTCAGACCTTTGTGTCTGAGGCAAACAAATTTTCAACTTGAGTCGACAAACAAAAATCATAATTACAACATGTTTCTACAAAACTTGCAAGCTCAAACCATCATTTGTTATACATATACCATGTGCTACAGCTTATTAAATATAGTACACACGTGACAAGATTAATTTGTCAATGAAAAATTCTTACGGCACGTCAGACCTTTGTGTCTGAGGCAAACAAATTTTCAACTTGAGTCGACAAACAAAAATCATAATTACAACATGTTTCTACAAAACTTGCAAGCTCAAACCATCATTTTGGTATTTAATAAAATCCTTTACACGAACCTCGAGAAGAGTTTGTTTCTCGAGAATTCATGTTCGCGGAGTTCTTGAACGTCAACAATAGTGGTTATCCACGAAGCTCATCCGGAAAGGAGGGACTTGCAGGAGACAACAGGTCGGCAATTTGCGAGACACGCATTCCTAGAAGCGGAATGACCGGTCACAACAATGTCCGCCAATTTTTCTAATGTGATGCTTACGGGCATTGGCTACCTTCCGGGAAGCACCGACATTGTGTCCAGGATTTTTCCCTTGCCACTGCAAGGCCGGGATGCACCTGGTGGAAAGCGAGGGAGACAAGGAGTCGCGCGTTCTTCGAGGAATCGAGCATGCACGACCGCTATTGGAATCGATCGTACGATACTGTTCTGCCATTTGTAGATACCAGACATGCACACGGGATCCTTTCTTTCCAGACACCTGCGGGGGGAGAAACGTGACAAGGTGTAACGCCTTTGCGAGACATCTTGGACCATTGACCAGCAGGCGGTATAATAATATTAATGGAAAATATCCTCTCCATCGGTCGCTTTTCCCTTGCAATCAGAGGAAAATTCTGTGACGTCTCCTAACTGCTAACAACTTTTATAAATTATCTTGAGTAAACTATTAAATAATAATTAAAATAACTTATTTCGGGGTACGAGAAGATTTTTAATTAATTATAGTATCCTTTATATATTTTTAGTAACACCTTCAAATAATTTTTTCTTGAGAAAATCACCGATTGTATGGGAACAACTTATTTTTAAATGCAGAGAGATTTTTAATCAAATATCAAGTTTTTCTTCTTTCTTAATTCTTCTTATTATAGATCCAGCATTGACCTTAGAGAATTTAATATAACAGTATATTAGGTCTTATATGCCATCGAATGATTGTCTTATTAATATCCCAATATAGTATCTTTGTCGTTTCAAATTATACAATTATCTAATTAACTATAAAATGAACATAACAGTCCAATTGTCAGATAGAATTCTGCAGTAATTATGCCGGGTGATCTAATATTGCACTAAATTGTCTTAGCTCCCTCTTATGCAAATTTGTTGTGTTAAGTGTCATTGTGTGTTTCGTATTATATAATATTATATCGAAATCATATCCTGGTGATTAACCTACGATTCAGGTGATACGATTTCATCAAATATAATTAAAATTAGCAATAAATGCGAAATTAGCAGACATGCTACGATCACGAGACTTTTGGACCGCAGAAGTTTCCAGTACAAAAAAGTTCCGCAATAACCAAGAGTTTAAAAAATAATACGTCCTCATAGCACTTTTAATTTACGGTTTCATGCACAAGATTCATTCAATTTCGACTTCTGCGAAACTGACTAGCTCTTTCGTCACTGTACATCCTACTTTACAAACCCGAGCACGCTTGCCCCCTATGAACACCGAACACATTATCTCTTACAAGACGCTGAAAACACGATACAGTAAAAATTATTACACAATAAATGACATGAGCATAAGGAGGAGCCCTGTTTTACACAATTTCGGCCAGTTAATTCGAACTCGTTACGTGAAATTCGGCCGCGGCTAATCGTGTCCGTTAATTTACTCGGCAACGATGCGTATACTCCCTCCGAGGAGGGGGTTTAAGGCAGCTCACGCACACACGCACACTCCTGGTTAACGTACAATGCGATGCAATTACAGAATCTAAATTATCATCGTCGTGGGCCAATCATACGTTTCTCGGGAATCCGAAAAAAAAGGACAAGCTTGGGTTGGGTGGGGAATGGAAAAGGTTCATTCTTCCTCGTCGCGACGTGATCCCCGTACCCGATGAGCCGATCCGAGCGACTGGGTGAACCGGAAGTGGCCGGACGGACCCAATTACCTCGGCTCGAAGTTGAAACACGCGTACCGTTAGCAGACGGGCACGTATGCGCCGGAGACGAGAACGCCGGGCCACCCCGAATCAAATTGCGCGCGCGAGCTCAGCGCGGGCCCGACGCGGGCCCGACGCGGTTTCTCGAGTTCTCGCGGGGCCCGCAAAAGCAAAAGCTGCGTATCCCTCGGTGAGTCGGGGCCCGGTACCAACAGAGAAGCTTTCCAGACAGTGCCCAGGATATATCGCATTTCCGGGCTGCCCTCGAGACTCGACCTCTTCTCTGCCGCGAATTCCTGCACGCCCTGGAGGTCTCTCTACTCTTCTTTCGGACTTCTGCCTCCGCTTTCCTCCCAACTTTCGGACAAATCACTTGATCGGCCCAACGAATTTTAGCTGTGTTCAGGAACATCGACCAGCTGTTAACTTTAAACATTAGTTCCGCAATCATTTTTATATTATTAAATTTGTGTCTGGTGACGTCTGGTGACCCGGCCAATGTTACAGATCAATGAGGACTTTGCGTTGAAGCCATCTATTACTTCCATCATCTTCTAAGATTTAAAGAACAATGTTAATCTAAATACTTGTATAAAATCTGTATTTTCTCATTTTTTACACGCATTTCAATCTAGTAATACACCTGTGGTTACAGAGAAGAACGTCTTTCTTTTGAGAAATTATTGCTTAACGTTGGGATAAATAATTCTATATATTATTAGTATCCTATATTCCACTGTTCAATTAATGCATACATTTCAATTTTTTCAAATTTTTAGACATGCCGTAGGTCGTAGTATTGTTATCCACAATTCCTAGTGCCACAGTAAGGAGACCAATAAAGGCGCGACTATGCGAGCGTTTTTAACGGCGTTTTGTTTGCCAAAAAGTCGCTTTTTACACACGATTATCGATCGCCCGTGCAGTCACAGGCCTTTCGCTTCTCGCGTCACCATTTCAATACACCGATAAAATGGAACTCATTACACGCGATTACCAAAATAGCCATTATTTACCCGAGCGATGCAATGTTCCGCAAAGAATGCTCCGACTGCAATTTGTCTTTCGATCGCCTCGCTCGAGATAACTTACAACTCAGCGTTGCCGGAGAAACGGAATCATCGATCGACGAGAATTTGAGAATATGCCTCCGTCACGGTGACAGCCGAAGGCACAGGCGACTCACGCGAACTTCGGAGAAGCCAATAAAGGAGCTGGCACCGCGTGAAAATCGGCGCGTACACTTTCCCAGATATCGATTGAAACGCCCCGGCGTCATCGAAAAAGTTTCGCACGCTGTTACCGGATGCAGGACGTGTTCCTTCGAACAGCTGATACGCCGTTTCGGCCCCGGTTCGGTTTCCCGTTGTCAATGTCGCCGTTACTTAACAGCCGAAGGATCGGGAGACGCTGGTCCCATCGGGTCTCCCATCCCGGGCCCATGATTAACCGGAATTCGTTATCTAAACGAACCCGTGGCCGCGGGTTCAGCGACGGCCGTACCTTTTTTTTTTAGCGACGCGACGCCGTCCGTTCGCATCCGTAAGTGGGTTTCAGGAACGTGGGAAGCAACCAGGAGGACTTGGCACCGGTCTATCGAATCACGACGAGACCGGTCGACGAATTAATTACGAGACTTTATTATCGTCGCGATAGACCGTGTCCGTCGAGTCTCTCGGGTTGAGATCGGTAACACACGCTGGTCGTCGCATAGCTCTGTGCAATGTTAGTCGATTGTAGTCATTGGATATTCAATGGTGTTTATAATGTCAACAGGTGAGACCCTTTGTTACAGAGAATGCAGATAGAATGAACCAGTCAGTGCTTATATGAGAATTAGATAATAAAATGGTAGTAATATCAGTAACATTAGTAATAATAATAGCTGTAGAAGAAGTAATAGTACGTAACAATAATAATAATTGGAGTAATAGTAATGATAATAGGAATAATAATAATAAAAGTATTACCATTAGTAATAATGACATCAAGAGTCAAGGATGGTTGCGAACAATAGTGATTACAGTGTTTCGAAATGAAGTAAAAGAGTTGTCAATGCTTTAAGGTTGCCAAGACTATCCTGATTTCTGCTAATATTTTGACTATATATAATCGACGACAGTTACTATACTTCAGCTCTTCATGCTCTGTTCTTCCTTGGCTTTTCATCGTTAACAAAGGTAAAATAATAGCAACACAAGATTTCTTTGTATTGGACATTGATGATGTATTGTCTATAAAATAAAGCATCAGAAGATGAAATATGGAACAATGAAAACAATTAAAGCATTAGACTACATTTATTAATGACAGGGAGTACATTTCTATTTGTCTATGGTTCATTGGAAACGACTACTATGATTTATAAATGCATAAAGTTTTGCTGTCTAATAATAAATTTAGAGTAACTTTGTTTCAATGAACGATCGTTGAAAATTGCAAAAAAATTGGCGGGAGTCAATTAGCAAGCTTCCTCAGCAAGTCGAGCGGAAATAAATTTGTTTGCACTTTTTTCCACGGGATAAATAATCGAAGGGTCCGCGCGCGTGCGCGAGCACCTGTTACAGGTTGCTTAAATATATTTCGCGCGGCGTACGTCGACCTTCGACATGCGCCAAATTATCGGCCCTATAAAAACCATGCTACCCGCCATTAGCATTCGATCGTGGCTAGTTTACGAGATACGCGATCAGAGGCCACGTTCGCTCGCGATAGATCTCTCTGTCTCGCTCCCTCTCGCTCCCTCCTTTTCTCTCTGTTCTCCCCTCTCCCCTCCGGCCACACTCGTTTCTGAATCGCCTCGAGTGATTTACTTGTAGGCAAAACTCTGGACACCTTTACGATCGCGACAATAAATCTGTAAATTCGATACCGGAGAGTGGAAACGTACGAGGCGGCGAGAGAGGACCTCCTCTATGCGTGCGTTGGCATCCTCGAATCGATGTTAATTAACGAAGCGGAATTTCATCCGTGAATATTGAATTTCTGCGAGCGAATGGAAAAGCAGAAGATAAAAATAGAAATATTAGTATATTCGTGGGTAAACACCGGGTCTTCTGCGATGAAGAATCTGATGGATTCTGGGTTTAGCGTCAGCTGTAGCGAAATTCCTGTTCTACATGCTTCAGCAGTGGTTTCCGAAGCATTCGACGTTGATATTGAAATACATTTGAGGAGCAATTTGTAAATTTGTAAGCGCGGGATACACCCTTGTCTTAAGAAATATGTACACTCGTCCACTTTTATTCGCAATATCAATTTACGCGATCTGAATTTACGGAACGTTATTTTAATGTTTGAAATTAGTCAACAAATTGGAAACTGCCATTACAGGCATTGATCCAAACATCCACCGATCCTTGGAATTTAGAAAAATTTTAATCGAATGTCTCGCTCCACGATAATCATGACAAAAACCTTCGTATTGTTATCTGCATGATCTCGTATTACAGTCTGCACGATCACATGTGTAGTCTACAGAAATTTGTATCTTGCGTACAGATTATGTCACAAAATTATGACGAAATTGACACATTTGGGCAACCATTTTAGAATTCCATGAATTCCCGATATTCCAGGAAAACGACAGAAGGTTGACTATTTATATATATAAATAAAGGTTGAATTATTTAACTGAGATTTAAAAATTAATTGTTACGTTGCTTCATCATAATTTCTTAATTTGCTTAGGATTGGCAAAACGTAAGAATGCTGAAAAAGTAATCGATATCATAGACCTTAACCTTTCAATTTTCATTTAAATATGTAAAATAAAGTAGCTTCATGAAATTTCTGAAATTGTTGGCGCGGCGATCAAAGTGTTCAGGCGAAAGCGGGCGATTCCGTCGAGCGAAGGAGAAAAGTGTCGCATGATTGGAAGCGATCTAAAGAAGGGAACAGCCCGCGCCTTTTACGAGCAATCAAAACCGGCGCTAAAAATCGCGGGACCCGGAGCCTGGGACCCGGCGAGAGTTTACGTATGGAAAAGGAACAAGCCGGAATTCTTTTTACGACGTTCTGACCCCACCGAAAGCGATACGATCGATCGATCGATCGGCCGATCATCGTCGACGACCCGGACGAACCGTCGAGCAGCGGCCGGGCGGATCCTCAAGCGGTGCCGCAACGCGAGGAGGAGAGAAACACTTTTTACGATGATGGATCGCCGGTCGAACCGGCAGGAACGTTGGTCCGCCCGGTTCCTCTCGTGTTAGTACCAGCGTGAGCGCGCGCGCGCGCGCGAGGGAGGGGTCTGGGGATGCGTACGTCGTGTCCCCTGGTCGCACATAAATTCGTGTAAACCCCCATAAATCGCAGGTGAGGCGCGAGTGGAAAGCGAGACACGCCGGAGGACGGACAGCCGCGTTACATCCGCTTCAACGCGCCTGAAATGCCGGCTCGCGGCGGACGCGCCGCGTACACTCGAATTTCGCCGGTTTCGGACCCGTGCCCCAGAGATAGACGACGCGACACCTTGGCTCCCGTGACCCTATCTCGCCTGGAATTCCTGCGGATCCGACGCCCTCGCCGATGAAATCGTTTTCCTCGATAAATGTGCTTGTAGATAGCCGAGGAAGAAGCACGTGGTAGCAGCGATTGAAAAAGCTTCGACAATAATTGCTTCTAACTGTTATATCATCAATCTTGACTGAAACAGTTATGAGGACTCGAAAAGATCTTGTAACTGTTATAAGTAGACTGCGAATTTTATGAATTTTTGATAAAAATGATTAGGTCAAAAACGAAACTTTACAAACATCTAAGGAAAGATTGTTTTCATATTAGTTACAGGTCTAATATTATTGAAAGGGGAAAGATATTTTCAACGGAATTACAATTTCTTACAATTAACTTCGACAATTTTTATCTGAAATTGAGATTTGCAGTTATTTCGCAGCATCTATTGTTTTCGTTGTTAATTATTCTGTTTTGACGTGTTAATTCTATTGCATGCACTGCAATCAAAATAGTGTATTTTATATTTCTAGCAACTTCATTGCATACTGTGTTATTAAAATGAAAAGAAATAATAGACCTCACCTTTTCGTATAATCTTGACATAACCTTGACATAACCTTTTCGTCGAATGGAATCAGATTTACAGTGACTGTACAAATGAAAAAAAAACATAAAAAGATTTTATATCGTGCAACATACTATTTCCATTCCATGAAACATGTAGCAGACACCTTTCGCATTCGATGTTATTAATACTGCGCCAAAAACCTAAAAAATTTCATGAAATTAATATACTTTATTTTATTAAATGAAAATTTTAAAACAAACTTATATGGTATCAATTACTTCTTCAAAATTCGTACGCTGTGGAAACCCTAATAAAATTAAGAAATGATAATGTTAATTAGGGTAAAAACTTATCCATTCGGTTAAAGTTATTGCACTTTATTTATTAGAAGCGTAACGAACGAACTGTGTAAGAGAAGTTCGATAATTTTCTTTTACAATAGAACCTCGTTTATGTGAACAGTGCTATAAATCCAATTTCTTCAAATTCCATGGATATATATTGCACATAGTACAATGTAGCACACGATTTTCTTGACATGTTAATTATTTAATTTTTTACAAGCATTTAAAATTGATTGTTTGGAATAAAAACAACTGTTTTTTACGCTTATATATGTAACGCTGCATATTACATAATAATTTGTAGTTTATGAACCAACAAGATTTTATTAATTTAGACGCCTCCGTACTTGCCAACTATGGTGTCAATGTTCCAAGAGAAGGGATTTTGGCAACAACGAACAACTTCACCATTACATGCAATATCTACTTTTAAAGAAAAACAAAGCTGAAACGTACATTTATATTCTCTTAGAAGGACACCATTTTATATTTAAAATTTTAAATTCTCCGAAATGACTATTTGAAATTATTATTTTTCCTATTTCTCAGCGCCTCAGGGCGGTGTCCGCCCTTAAGGGGAATTCGTTGCTCGACAAAGGTAAGGTTTCGAAGGTGAGTTTCATGGACCCGATAAAGCCTGCAGGTTTTGTTGGCGGCGTATTCTGAATCCGGAGGCGCTCGGCTTGCAACGGAAAAGAAGGGAGTCAGTGGGGGACATGGAAGCGGAAGGGGGACGCCGGTGATGGTTAAGGGCGACGGCAGCGGGCAGGGGAGGGATCACATACTCGTTGGCCCACTACTTGTACCCCCGCGATACGCGTTCCGCATTGATATTATTTCATTAACTTTTTGCCGGTCGCCTCGCTTGTTGGAATAGTGGTCCCGTCGGCCGGCAATCTCCTCCTACGGTTACTCCACCTTCTTCAGCCTCCCTCTGAACAGCTCCGATCGCCTCCTCCGCTCGACTACGTTCACCGTAGCGTCCTCCGAGCAACAGCAAACCCGAGGAGAGCGTATCTCTCTGTCCTCGGCCTTCTTTCCTCGCCTCGGCCTTTCGCTGGATCATGGATGCACCTGCCGTGCCCCGCTAGATGTCCCGAAACTGTTCTTTCTTCCTGCCTTTCTTTCCCCGAAGGAATCCCGGGGCAACACGATCATTTTTCTTCCATTAGCTGTCGATAATTGCCCAGACTTAATTGGAGCGCTCTACACCGCGTCGATCACCGATGGGATGGGACGGGACCGTGGAGGGGGGACCATCGTATCGGCGCTCTTCTTAGCCTTCGCCTCTTTCCTGTTCCCCAGCGTTTTTCCTTAATGATTTTTATTTCTCCTGCATTTTCGGCGATTCGCTTTTTCGCTGCCGGAGGTCGTTAATTAAACGGAGGGAACAGTGATCCAGCCGGATTTACTTTTTGCTGCAACATCGGCCTCCGTGCCGTCGCTTCCTGTACCGTATTTTGTAGAAAGCTTAGCGACGAGGATAATGCTTGCAAGAATATAGCGATTCCGAGTAAGAGGGTCTGGTACGCGGTATAAGCAAATTCTGCTTTTTTCCTCTTGACCGACGCAGACTTTGTGCTTGTTTTGCAGGATCTATTTCTTTCAAACGCGACACTGTAAATCTGATATTCTGTTATCGATACTGAACCTATTATGGCGGTCGAAATAATTGCATTTCGTATTTTTTACTTCAAAATCTTTGTCTTCATAGGGACAGTTTCGTAGGAAATCATTTTCTTAAGTCGAACGTACATTGTAACAATAACGGCAAGAAGTTTATATTTATCGACTAAGAGGTATCACATTTCTTCATTCTTTTGCTTTGTTTATTTGAAAATAAAAAAATTTAATATGCTTAATCGAGAAATACAAAGTTACGCCCGAAGGTGAAGCAAAACACAGCAGTTGGTCACCCTACAGACTCCACCACCCTATATTGTGGATTTTATGCATTTATGACCAAAGATATTAGAAGAATAACATGATTTCGTTACGCTATTTTCGACTTATAAGATTGACTAAAAGACGAAACACGTTTTCATTCCATTTTTGTTTCGTACAATTGACTTAGACAATTTATAGTCTGCATAAAGACACGCAGTGTAATTATCACGACATGGTGATCGCATCAAATCAAGCAGATCATGTTCGCAGATAACGTGAACACAGATGCATATATCGCGAAAAAATTGGAGGAATGTTTCGGTATCGTCGAGAATATATTAGCCCTGCGATGCACGCACGCAGCGGTGTCACGCGGACGCATCCGTAGCCTGCCATCTGTTGCCTCGAAACGCTGATGCATCTTGAAAAGAATGATTATTTGACAAATGTGGTACGCGGTTATTGCATTAAGAAACGAAAAGGTTACTTTTCGGCAAGTTTGTCTGACGAGCGGTTCACCGCGGCCGATTACTTTCTCGACTGTATCGCGCGCGCCGCGGCAAGAAAATTAATTTGATCGTGCCCCTTGCATCGTTCTTCCACGATACGTCGATTAATAACGCAACGATATCGGGGCGATCTCTTGCGGCGTGCGGATCCCAGATTCGGCCATCTCGTTCACTTCCTCGATCGCGCTCTGCCTGACTCGCGGACCGCTCACCGATCCGATCCAATCCGATGCGATCCGATGCGTTGCGATGCAATGCGTTTGCGATTCGCGGCACGAGAGAAAAAAAAGAAGGTCGGCGCTTTATTAACAAGGCGTTCCGCAATAAACCGAGATGTGCGTATTGCCCTCGTCCTGGGTCAAAGGAGTCGCATCGTTATCGAACGATCTCGTGTGCAACTTCTCCTTGCTATCTTCTTGCCGAGATCCTCGCGAAAAATGTGAACAAAATTCGAAGTTACAATGTTACCGGAATGTAAAAAGCGATATCATCGGCAAACGGATTGATAAGCAAACTTTCTTAACGTATTAAGTGCGAAGCCAATTTTGCTTGACTTTCCGTTCGAGCGAAGTCAATTCTCAAGAATTGACTAGTGTGTGGGACTGGGACTTTAGAAAATAAATATTGTAAAAGAACGCCGCCTGAACAGAAATTTCACTGTCACTTCCCATGGAGTGACGTCGCACTTAACGTGTTAACACTTTTATGGTGTTATATGATCTAGACACTAGACCGTGTATTAAGCATATATGACTTTTTTAATTACGACCTTATTGCTTATTTTTACTTTATTTATTTTTATACATATTTTGAAATAGCGAACGACTTTTTTGTAAAGTGAATTAAATATATAGGTGATAGAAATAGTTACATTCGTTATGATGTGCAACGTAAAAGGGT
>CM052167.1:1583075-1593707 GCA_028455555.1 Augochlorella aurata | reverse complement strand
AAAAAATAGGTAAAATATAAGAATAACCAAAACTTCGGAAAAAGGTTAAAATAAAGATTGAAGAAGCTATAGAAGAGGGCTTCACAGTCGATCCAATCAGCCTCCGCTATTCTACTTGTAACTAATGGTGTACCAACGATAAAATCAATTTCTCCTGATCAAACGGGCATTGTGCGTTAGGGTTTGTTCGTGGACGGTGTGAAGCGATTATTGCGTCCGTGTGGAGAAAGAAATGAGCACGGTGGCCCACGCGATCGCGTATTATCGCCGCGGAAATATCATCGATGAGAACGGGCGTCGTAATTCGTCGCTAATCACTACGTATACACGGTGTGGGAGGCGGCACCGCGGGAGAATGTCAGTGAAAGTCTATCTCGACGATCGTTCCTACGATGATTGTCGTCCCACGTGTTCCCGCGGCACGACAATCGCTTCCTGATGAAGCGAACGACCCATTCGATCGCTGTAAGGAAGATTCCGAGGCGTCTAGGTGGATCCCTCGAGATTGCCTGTTACTACCGTCACGATCTAGGATCGATCGAGACAATAATCGCGTTTCCTCTAACAATGAACGCCGTTCCACGTTGAACCAATTTCTTTCCAAGCTGAAACAAAACGTGTAAAAGAGTGATCGAAGGACCAGTGTCGAGACTGAACCTAGTAGTTCATAATCAATAGACTAAGGATCTTTATGCAAAATAGAAATTGTCTGTATAAATTGCAAGAAATTTGATTATCAAGTTCATTCGTTTATTAATTCTTTTAATAGATTAAAAATGATAGATTGATATTATTGAATTCCATTACTTTTGATAATATTTTAAATTATAACTACACGATTTTGCCATAAGAGCATAAAATTCGTGGACTAATAATCGATTAGTGCAACTAATAACAATAAATATTTTTTTCTCCGAGATTTATAAGTAAATAAAGTCCGAAACATGATTAAAAACTATTAATATAATGCAATATGATATAATGTAATCTAATACAATAATAATACTATTGACTATAAAAGTAGAGTTTGGATTACTCTTCGTTATAAAAAATGTTTGAAAAATGTATATGACTGGAGTAAGAAAGATGTAAATAATTCATTATCTATCACTATATCAATGAATACCTCGCAGAGCGTACAAACAAAGTCGTAACCCTTTGCACTCAAGTGGTAACTCAGAAGCACTATTAAAAATTGCTATACAACTTTTCAAGATTTCCACATTATTGAATTTGCTTTTATTCAATAAATTGTCAAAATATACAAATACATTTTTCTACAATTCTATAAGCGAACAAGCAAATACGACCAAGTACCGCTGAAATTTTTGCAGAAATGTCAGCGATTACTTTCATATCTTCATTATCCCCAACTGCGCCCGAAGAAGTGACAAAGTAGAACAATTTTAATAAATCACACGGCACAGAACGAAATCAATTTATGGAGCAGAATACTCGAAAATGTTCGCAGAGTAGCAACAAAAAAATCGGACAATTAGATCAGAGCTCCTGCTAACCGGTGCTATAAATCGCCGCGTGGGTCGATGATCGAAGACTTCGTCAAAGAAAACCGATCGCAGGACGAGAAAAAACGTGGTCGGCCGTGTCAAAAACGATTTTTCAAAGCGGACACTAACAGACTGTGCAACGTACTATTATTATTCAGAGGAATATTGTTCACAGGTTATACCGTTCGATTCTCCTCGAGCCGAGGCGCTGACAAGGACTCGCACACTGGCCCCTAATCGATCCCCGATTCCACGTCGATTTTTCCGTAAACGTGTCGATAACTTGTCAGTGGAAATTGATACGTTTCAAGCTAGAACAGGATCGGCGTAATTCACCGGAGGAGATAGCCGCGACTCGATCGATTTGATACCGTGGAAACCGTGGTCCGCGCCGCATTTGCAATCGATCTTGATTTATCGGCGCACCGATGGACGCGAGACCGCGCGCGGCCGCAATTTGCATCGGACCACACCGCGATTTGTAACGCTCTCGCCCCCCCGAAAGGAAACGCTGATTTATGTGAATAATTAGAAAACGAGTTCGCGCCGAGCCGCTGCTGCGCGCTGAAATGCGTCGCAACGCGCCGGATTCGGTCAAAGCTTTCGCGCGCGCGCGCCTGAAACAAGAGAAAAGAAACAAAGAGGAAACGCCGGGATCGAAGGCGACCAAGAATTGGTACGACAGTGCCATTCAGCCGCTTGAGTATAAATAGCCCGAGTATTAGAAGCGGCAACAAAGGGATGCCAGAGAAGCGGCCGTGCCCATGCTAGAGACACGAGTTTCGCGTGCGCGAGAAGTGTACACACGCGCGCACGCCCGCGATTATCTTCTCTGCCAGGCTGTGGTTCACGCTTCCAGGCAGTGGTCGCCGCTTGTTGTAGGCAGCACAGCCAGTCAAGGTGGGCAGGGTCAGGAATTCCTAGGCGTGCGAGTGTCTGGCACACATCGCCACGTCGCGCAGCCCGGAAACCAGCGAGAGCTCTCTCGAGGCCGTTCGCCAACAGCCGCAAGGACGTTGTCGCTCGTTGAAGAGGACTCCGCCGGCGGATATAGCGTACTCGGCTCAAGTGCTCGTTCACGATGGCCAAACCCTCATCAATCCAACCGGCCGATTTCTATGCTAACCCCACCGTTCTCCTCGTTTTTCAGGTCACCTAGTAGATTTCGCAACGTCAAGGGCTGCCAGACCGTGTCCTGGCGTTTCAATTATTACGTTCAGTCTTTTATAGAGTTAAATTTAAATCGAAAAGTCAAGTTGTATGACGTCAATTATTTTTTCAAACATTACGAAGATGTAATGGATTAACGTAAAAATTAATTTTCAAATCTGAGGAAATAATTTTTACCCATATATTTTGGTGTCGTGGCAGTCAAAATGTTAAAGGGTCCGTGAAATTCAAGAATCTGACCTAAAAATTGCCTATCGTTTTTCTGTTTTTACATCGTTATATTTAAATCGTCAATAAATTGAAGACAATTTTTTACGCTTATAAGTGAACAGCAAATTATATCGGAAATTATTATTATTAATGGACTTATACGGATTATTTATATATAAATCTGTATTTACTTTAGAACCAGAACATTAAAAATGACTATACTTAACATTTGTACAATATATCGCTTGATATAAATAAATTGAAAACGCAAAACTGTAAAGACATTGAATGCATTTAAGAACATTTTTATATTATATGCAACATATTAAAATGATTAAAAGAGAAAAAGTATTAGACTATTTTTATTTCGCGTAAAAATCTGCAGTCTAGTTACAACTATCCCTGTAACTCATCCGATATCAGAAAATCTAAGAACCGAAAGAATCGCGAAGACCCATGATACGTTGACAGCGATGTTAATGATAGGAAGACAGATTTGTCGCGATAACGGAGATCACCGAGAAGATAACGCGTGGCAAGAGGATTTTGGGAGGGATTCTTTCCTCTCAGCTCTTCGCGAACAGCATCCCTTTAGATTTGCCGCGGACATACTGTTGGCAATAAATACCTGGGGGCAACATAATTCTCCAGGATGGCGCCATGCGTCATGCTAGATTGGTATCGGAGACGCGTTATCGCTCGGCGCGACTGTACGGTATAACCTTATACCTTACACGTTTACAGGAGAAGGGCCCGCCACCCTTCTCGCATCGTTCCTGGACGTCGCTACGACGGTACCCTAAATTATGTCCCACGGACGACGTATATTTTACAAGCTGATGCGGAATCTCGAAACTAGACAAAAGACTCTGTGGTGATCCCTCCCGAATATTTATGTTCGTTTTCTTCTCGACGAAAAACAATAGAAAATGTACCAAAATGGTAACTATATTGTTACCGAATGAATGACTCGCTTACTTGATCTTGGACAAATTTTTACTTATATCGAATCGGAGCGAAAATTTGTTTTTGATAACTTCACGTTTTTAACGTGTTAATTAAATTATGGATACTTAGAAGTATTTGATGAAAAACGAAATTGAAGAGTTTCCTTTCCACGATACTGATTTTTGAACGTTGTGTCGTTTTGGCAACGAGAACGATATTAAGTTAGAACAATAAGAGATAGATGGGTAAAATGGGACTCGCAGGTCAATCGTAATATCACACCACGACCGCTACTACCTTCGGTACTGGTTCGGTACTGGTTCCGATAAGGTTAGGGTAGCCGGTCTATACCGAATTGTGTCGGCACTATCCCCTCCACATCCTCAACCCTCCGAGTTGTCGTCACACCGCTTCATTTCCATCTCAATTAATAATTCTCATGTGTAGTAATATCATTTACTAGTCGATTGTGACTAGGGGTTGAAAACTGTTACGATGTCGGTTTCGGTTCTTGAACAGTTATGGAAAAAAGTTTCATAACATTCAAAGTTTCTTTGAATAATGCCGATGAAGTATACGAGGTAATGCGGCAGCATTCTTAAAATCTTCTTACGTTTTTTAATCATAATTGTTAATTACAACTGTTTTAATTGAACATATAACAGTTTGAAACAGCTACCGTCAGGACATCTTCAATTCACGACTGCAACAGAAGAATAATTACACCAATTTCGTTCGCTTGCGTTACATCTTCGCAAGCGTTTCGAATTCAAAAATCAGCAGGTTAGCAGGCTACCTTAAAATCCGCAAAAGGATTACTAAAAAGGAGATCGGAGGAAATGGTGAAGTCCCAAAGTATCGCTGGGGTGGCAAAATTAATTGTCCATTTGGAAAATGAAGCGTTTCACGGGCCCGCGGAGGACCGCAAAAGCGATCCTGCGGGACGAAGGAATTCGAGGAACCTGGTGTAGCCGAGCGAATCGGCGGAATAGCAAAGGGTACCGAAAGGCGTTCTTCCTGCGACTTTGCAAAAGAAGGGACCGCCGTCTGGCACGTTTTTCCAAGCCGGTGCGGAGCCGCGGTTCACAAAAGCCGATGTCAGTTCCGCCGATAGAGAGATTCCATTCGTCCCTCTCTGCTGGCGCTGCCGGGCAATATCGACGAGCGACGATCTACCCAATTAGTAACCATCGCGAATTCCCATTAGCCCATACGAACTATCGGCCAATCTGCTGCCCCAAGCTCCTTTCCTCCGCGTACATTCGTCACCGAAAGTGCACGCTCGGACTCGAATCAACCCTCGTTATTGAGCCCTCGCCTATCGGGGATCGATAGACAAGTCTGCCTGCTAATTGCTAACCGAGTCGGTCGCATATTTTTTCTTAGGCTTCGCTTTTACACTTTATCTTCTATTTGCTATGCCCGGCACGAAGAAAGAAGCGATTCGGTTTGCCCCACTTTCAAATAATAATAATAATAATAGCTTATTATTGTTATCGATAGTATCTATTATCGATAGTCTCTAGCTTATATTACTGGTGAAACTATTGTTGCTGCTGGCGGAATGCAATCTAGACTATAAATACGTTTGGAAATATTGAATTGTTGCACACGATACATAATTTCTAAATAGTATATTTTACATATTTTTTATACTCTATAAATTATTGTGTTAATTATGCGATTGTAATCTCCTATATTTGATTATTAATATGATAATATATTTAGAAAGAATTGCAATTGTATTTATTGCACACATTATATTTTTTTTTTACGTGTTTCTGTATTAAATTAGCATTGTCGACAGAAGTTTCAAATCTAGGTATTACTTCTTACATGCAGTGACGAAAATCAACTCATTTTTCAGTTGGAATTCATTTGGAAATTCAATGTCTGCTTCGAAAACTGTTACGTAAAAATTTCAATGAAATAGATCAAGAATATTGACTACCAGGTAAAAGACTGCTAAGTATACTGCTTAGGTTTGAATAATATTTTAGTTAATAGTCAGACAATGTTGGCTATCAATTAAAAGATTGCAAAGTTTGCTGCTCAAAATTTATCGAAGACGACTTAGTACTTGCTGTATATGCAAAATGTGCCATAACCAATGCTGATATACTATGATACTGCATTGCTATCTATCGATCTATCAATTCCAGTGTTCTGTGATCCAACTTCGCGGCTCGTACTTTTGCTCACGAGTATACACAATTGCAGCCACGCAAATCTGCTAAGGGCAGCTTTTAGGGTATCCTCATATCAAGAAGTAAAACACCTGCAAACAATTTCCTCAGTCCTGCGCTTCAATGTGTCTCCAACTCGATTCCATAGATCACAGAGGAGTCTTCGACCTGGTTTATTCATTAATGTTAGCTGTCACTCAGCAAACTTTGCTGAGATTAATAAAGGTTACATCTTATAATGACTGCATTTCATCGTGAATAATAGTTTGTCATTTGTTAACCAATGAAAAGGTTCCTATATACGTGTATCAGTAGAATAGTGAATCCGGTTATTGTAAGATGACCAATTGCTGTGCCTTTAGTTTGCGTGTGGGCACAAGTATATGTTATATTCTTTTGTTTTGTTTATTATTCGATTAAAAATTTAATTACGCCTGAAAACAAAGCAACTTTTAACCATTTGCACTCGAAGTTATTTTAATTCGAAATCCAAAACACGTTTTACGATTTCTATTTTATACGATTTATTGCGATGTATGCATATGAAATTGAGCCTATTCGCAAGTACAATATTTACTACATTAATATTATATATTAATATGAAATTACAAATATTTTGAAAAATATTGTACCAATTTTTAGCGACGCCCCAGAGTCGCCACTCGAGTGCAAAGGGTTAATATTGTCAAAAGAAATCACCGAAATTTCGCTGTCATTTTCATGGAATAACCGGCAAAGTTGAGAGTTGCACAAAGATCCGCAATGTATTCCGATCTCGGGTTTAATTAGGCATCTTGATGGCGGATGTGAAGGCAGCTTAATCTCCTTGCGGCCGGCAAGTCAGAGATCTTCCGCAGCGTTTCCCAGGGTAAGGCTCTCTTCGGCAATGCATTTGCCTCTTGGCTCGGCAGATTGTTGCCCGTGATTGCAATTAGTAACCCGGCAGGGGCCCTCTGTGCCTCGGAAAGGCGCGCCTCTCCCGCCTCCCTCTTTCTCGTCCTCTTTCTCTTCTTGCTAATACCTTTTCCCCTGGTCTTCTTTCGGCCCTGACCGCCCCCGAACATGTCAACTGGCGGCGCGCCGAGCCAGCCGCAGCGACCAAGACCCCGAAGACGACCGTAATGGACATTTGTTAGGAGAGAAACGGCCGATCGAACTCCTTCGCGGCCGGGTTGCTCGTCGGTTCACCAGCGACCGGACATCGAGATACCGAATCTATTCCGCGTAATTACCTGGAAAGACACCGGCCACGCACACAGCCGGACTAACGTCGCTCACGCATGCGGTATCCGCGCGGCGAGAAGCTTTCCTGACTCCCTGCTTTCTGCTTCGATGATTGTAATAACTGGACTGCGGATACACGCGGAAATATACTATTTTAACTGCTGATTCGGTAGAAGGAAAAGTTTGACAGCCCACCAGTCCGTGTCGTAGGCTGCCTTCCTCGCTTGCTATAACGCGTACGTTCTCTGCTATATGCGGCGTCAAGTTCTATCAAACGTTCTTTCGAGTAGTGCTGCTTTGTTTACTGGTGCCCGTGGCAATCTTCCCGAATAATGGACCACCTTCTCCTGGTAATCGTCAATTGGAAACGCCAGTGATCTTAGCGAAACTAGACTGTTTTCAAACTGTTCTCTACATGTTCGTATACATTTTTGTCAGTACAACGTGTTTTATAGCGATATAGTCAGCCACGATAATTGTTATGTTATATCGCGGAGCAAGATGCTTAAATATGCTACGATCAAAGGGATAATTAGTCTGTGGTCTTTTATGCGAAATAAAAGTTGTCCGAGCTAATTATAAGAAATATTAATTAGATGCAAATGTCTTTCTCTTAGTTGAAAATAATGTAACAATCTCTTTAAATTATTTTAACGCCTTGACATTTTTGCTGTTCACTTAGTCATTTCAGATGATTAATTATCATAATATTAATAAGTAAATATATTGGTAAGTTATTATATAATAAAAACTATAAATCACTGAAAAAAGTTTCGAATCACACGCGTTGTAATGAAGATAATCTAGATTCTAAATTAATCTGACGAACACGACTTGAAATATTCACACCAGCGTAGAGATAACGAAAAAGAAAATGTATTTCATTCTTGTATGTCATTCCTGCTCGACATCTTCGCATTCCCGTAATTCACTTATCGAAGAATATAAGCGAACAATGGGATTCTGAGCGAGTACCGTTGTGTAGGAAGAGTCGATTATTTAAATGATCTTGAAAAAGAAGACATGAAAGCGACCTTTTCGAATCCGGAGGCGATCGCGCATTGTGCCCCCCAGGACACCGATAGCCGGCTCGATAAGGCTGCATCGTTCGACGCTTGGAAAACAATAATTCAGATTTGTCCAACAATAAGATATCCGCGAAAGAATTTCCTGCTGGGAAAGGTCAACGGGAACAGCTATCAACCGGACGACGAGCGAACCGGCTCCCGGTGATCCGAAATACGACCTGGAAGCGAAAGATCGCGGCGTTGGACGCGGAGAGCGATCGGACGGGCTCGAGAAATCGATTCGCTCTCGATACGCAGGGCCTCGATGGCTCTACCGCATACCAACGATGAAATATTGGAACGGTCTTTTATATGCATCGTTCCGCGGTAGTTAGCCTGCGTCAGGTCGAACACAGGCGAACGGCCGCGTACCGCAGGTGCACACACGCACCCTGCGTAGGCAGCGCTGGTAACGAACAATCAGCGGTGCCCGTTACAACCGTGATTTTATGTTCCAATTTGCAAACGCGACGTTAAATGCCCCTCTCGACGTCGGCAGCCAACCAACACCGCCATCGTCTTCGTCGTCGCTGTTGTTGTTGTTGTTCTTGCCATCGTCCTCGTTGTCTTTCCCTTACGGTGCTTCGACTCTGAGAGGAGATTACAGGTTCGGCCTGCATGCCGCGACACGGTGGACGTCGCGAATAGGATTATTTCCAAGAATGCCGACTAAATTCGAGATTACACGAGGCTCGGCCAATAAGCGTGCTATCCCCTTCCTGGAACTTTTGTTTCTGAAGAGACGACTCGTCTCCTGACCTCTTGGCAACGTCGATACGTAATACTTGTTGAGAAATATTTGTTTATTATAATTTGTATAATTTAATATTGAGATTTGTGTCTTATTGTGTATTATAACTGATTATAACAGACTTGTGCGTTGTTTTCAATCTTCGAAACATTTTCAAGACGCACTTCTTGGAATTGCTGTTAACTCGTCCAGCGATTTTGATTTTATTCTTTTTATTCTCACAAAGCGATGTTCTTTCACAGGTTTTTCATCTTGCGAAATGGAGGAAGGTCACAGGATTGTATTAATAGTAATTTGTTTTTTTATATAAATGAAACGAGCTTTGTCAATGATCATTTCTATTGGATTGTTTTCGCGACAGTGTTTTGTAGAGTCTCGGCTTTGATTCTGACATTTGTGATTCTGATTTCATTCGATTTTCTATTCTTGAGACGACGGAAGATGACAACAACATGGAAGATGAAGATTTTAAGGAAAAATATTGTTTATATAATCTAAAAATTGAGACTTGAAGTTTAAGAATGTCCACATCCTTTTCTCTACATTTGCTTAGATTCAGAGAAGATCTCGATCAAAATGTACCCAACGAAATCATCCGAACATCTCTGCCGGATGTTTGCAGAAAGATCGCAACAAGGAACAGAATCCATTTAATTAATGTCTTCGACGATCAAGAATACTTATCCGCTGCCCGTTGAATCTACACCAAAATAAACTCAAAAATTGATTCGATCAACCCTCGAACGATCGTTCAAGATCCACAGCGGCGAATCACCCAACGCAGACCCGAAATTAAATTAACCTCGAGTGTGCACAACTCCTCCGCACTCGTATCAGATGATTCACTGTCCCGACATTTATCAAACCTCCTTTTTTCTCCACTTTCGTATAAACACCGCGTGCCTTTGAAGTCCGCTGCGAAGTACACGCTGTATAATCAAAATCGTTTCTCCGAGGGGGTACCGATGCAGCGTGTTGAATATTCAACGTCCAAATGATCGATCGGCCTAACCCCGAATCGAGCACACGACGGTATAAAGAAAGCCGGGATGTCGTTGTGGAACAATAAGATCTCGCGAGAGTTGCAGTCGACAAACGAACGCGGCTAGATGACGGCGAAGAGCGGCGAGGGAAGGGGAGGGGGAGTTCAGAGGGAAGGAGGAAGGGTTGCACAGCCACCCCATTACAGGATATAATTTACATATACCATAAAAGCATCAGGATCGGACAATAAACGTAAATAATTACCTATATTCTTAAACTGTCGTAATAAATTCCGCGCATCCATCGTTTGCCGCGGCTCGTTCCGCTCGCGCACCATTCGTGCAATGGACTCTGTTCCACCCCGCCTTCCATCGTCCTCCACCGACCCCATAATGATCCGTTCTCTCTCGCACGCCGCCCCGTATGTCTCCTCCACGCATCCCGCTTCCTCTCCTTCCTTTTTCTCCTGCTACGGTAAATTATATTCTTACGAGGCCGGATCGAGCACTGATTACGGGCCGAGTTATCGCCGAGTCTAATACAACGCACGTCCGACCGCCGATAAACGAATCGGAATACCGATC
>CM052167.1:1473000-1484487 GCA_028455555.1 Augochlorella aurata | reverse complement strand
GGTACGCAGGGTTCAAGTACCGACGGAGGATGCATCTTTGTGCAGGCACTAGGCACACCTGAGTCAAGCGTCGTCCACACGGGCGCACGTGGACCGAACAAAGAGGTACGTGGCTGCAGCAACAACCGCGACCAGCTATCGCGGCAACAACTGTGGGGAACCGATGAACGCGCGCCGCATACTCATTTCGACGTCCGTCTGATCTGCTTGCAATGCGACATCCATCGTGAATAGAACCCGAGAAGAGAACGAGCTTTAAACGCGATCTCCCGTATAATGCCGAGTTTTTCAGAGGCAGCCAATCGGATTCAGTACGTTTCGAATTAGATTGTCAAGATGGCGACTGGACCGCGTCTCCATCGACTTCCTGTCAGCGCATTGATAAGCAGAAATAGTATATCAGCCGCGCGTTCAAGCATCTTTTCCAAGTTCCATTCGGTTTTAAAATCTGTCGATCTGACATTGGAATTTATCTGAAAAATGCATCGAAGAATTTGTTAAAATGGTTTCAAGTAGACAAATTCAGTCTGCGAGAAAGTTAAAAACAAGTGAAAGAATCCGAGATAACACTGGAGGGTTGAACAGCAATATTTTTCCTGCGACGATCATTAACGCTAAATCTAACGAGCACTAAAAGCGAATAACATGTTTTTCTTTGTAGGAATCACGAGAATAAATTTATACAAGACATAGCAATGACATAATTTATGCATCATAGTGTACACTTGTATTTTTTAATTTTAATCTTTCCAAATTACAAACATTACGAATTTGTTCAGTTTGTAGCTAGAGCAACGTTTTGATTAAATCGAGTTAAGTTACAAATTTATTGCGAATCCTGCATTCGCCATAAAACATTCAGTTGCCCGTAACGGGATGAGATTATGGTAATATGGAACTGGGAATTGAAAGTTTTACGGCGTAATTAAACAATACCGGGCTAAATTTTATCGCGCCCCACACATTCGGGATTACAATAGAACGAGGCTACGCCGGGTGAATTTATAACAAGGGATATTTTAATTTTCGTGTGTAGTTACACCGAAAGTTTCCCTCGACGCACAATGAACGGCGGCATTAATTTACCGAGCGACGCGAAAGGAATTGATAAAGTGGAAAGCGGGTAATTTCTGTGGAATCTGATTGGCTCACGGGGGTTGGTAAAATTTGCTAGATATTTTACGGTCGAGGGTAAGCTGTTTATAAATATTGCCGTTCCCTCGGTCCGGACGGGGAAACCCGTCGGAAACGGAGTCAAAGTGAAGGACCTCGTTTAGTATCCCACGTGCCATCGAACGCGTTTTACGGGCCGTGAGCATGTGTCTCGCTACTTTCGCACGAGTCGTTAATTTCAGTGCGAAATCTAGCGGGTATTTATGATTCACGGTGCACTGTGTAAGGATAAAACGAGCAACAGGCATCGAAAACAAAACCGACAGCACGGGAACGAGAAGTCGCGGCGCACGTGAGCCGTGCGTGGAAAACGAGCGGGAAATATTTCTAGGTGAATACGAGGCTTCCACCACCTATACCACGGGAAATCATAGTCTCCTTTAGCTCGATCTAACTTATTCAGGGGAAACGATCCGACCGTTCGAAATGAAGTTTTCCTGTAGACAGAAAAATTCTTCCTCGAGCAAATTAACATTTTATTTAACATTAGTTAACATTTTCGCACTCCTTTGAAAATGCATTAACTTCTTTTGGAGCTGGGCTAAATGACTCGTATTGTTGTTTAGAAGGATTAGACTGCTAGACGATGATCAAAATGCTTCTTTTTAATTTTGTTATTACTTGGGATGACAAAAAAATAAAATAACCCTCGTGTTTTAACTTTTCTATCTTGCTGTAAAAAATATCTTCCATAGATCTTAGCAATTTATTTATTATTATAATTATTTATTATTATAATTTAGAAAGTTGGATCTTGTGGAAGCCGAAGCTGGATCATTCTCTGACCTATGCCAAAATCAAGCATAAACAGATTCCAGAGTGTAATTTTCTTCCTTGAATAAGCCACGTTTGTCCCGCGGTGGTTAATATTAAACTTACCGAGATATAAAAGCGAACAAATATTGCCTTCTAAAAATTACAGGATCGAATTTATTTAATTTTTATAATAATACATACATAAATAAAGAGAGCAACTTTACGACTTCAATAATTATTAAATCACAAATGTGGAACTTGTCACTTGACCGGCGGTGGTAGGTTTAGTGTTAAATGCCATTGTTAGCATGTTTTAAAGTGAAAACGTTCCGAGTTTGTTTTCTTGAAAAACAAAAAATCTACAGCAAACGAATGGCCTGATATACTGCTCATTTCGAAGCAAACGAACCAATTTGAAGAAAGTATTATCCTCGACAAAATATACTGATAACACAAATGATCACGCGTGGTATTGTACCTCGTTCAGGAGGATATATTACGCTGGGCATTCGAAATTCTTATAAATGTAACTTTCAGAGTGTCAAGGCCAACGTAGGTTTTTCTTTAAATAGAACGTGACATTTTTATAACAGCATGTCCTCTGTAAAGTTAGGACTTTATACGCGTCGTAAAAAGCATTGAATCGGAAGGTTCTTGTCGCGTGTACGATTACTCGATTGACGCGTGAACTATCACTATTATTACCAGTGATGGACGCCGTCGGATTCATTCAAAGAAACGCGGTTGCGAAATTTTCATAAGCCTATTTTTCTAACAGCCAAAATTATAGAACTAGCTAGTACCTCGTGATTAACACTAAACCTGCAACAGTCAACTGACCGGTTCCTTGTTTTAAAATGATTAGAACAATCGAGACGATAAATTACGTTATTGGGACAACTACTATAACAAAAACTATGGAAACTGAAGAAATTCGATCTTTTCATCCTTATCAGGCAATGCGCTCCAGTCAATTTTACTGTCGGTAGGTTTAGTGTTAACGATCGATAAGAGATCTTACCTGCAAGCCGATTGGACGATCGAAGCCGAACGGTCCTCATTAACCGGTACGAATCGTGTTCCTGGCAACAGCGACTAGGCCGCGGTCCTTGCCCGAAAATCGGCTCCCTTTGTGAACGCAGCTTAACGGTGGAAGGCAGGCCAGTCAGCCAGGAGAAATATGCACACATTCAGGTTCCGCCGTTCGTGAAGGACCAACCACACTGACGCCCCATAGCGCGATCCTATACACTCTCTAACACACGGAGACCGGCGACCTCTCTCTCTCTCTTCCTCTGTCTCTCTCTCGCTCTCCTCACTCCCTTTCTCTCCACCTCCTATATCTGTCTCTCTCTCTCTCTCTCCCTTCTTGGAAACAGATGACAGAGTGACTCGGTCACCGTAACCCACCAGACGTTCCACAGGAGGCACCTTTACGTCGCGAGATTATTCGGCAGTACCCGACCACTTGATCTTCACGAACAAACGTGCGACCGGCTCCATCGGTCTCTCTTTCTCCTTTCGATTCCTTTGGTCCTCCTCCTTCCCTTTCTCTTCTTCTTTTTTTCGCGGGTCAGTCCTAGCCGCGCGACACCCGCGCGCGTTAACCCAACTCTGCGAAAGGGAATGACGAGAGTCTCTCGATTCAAGCACGCGCGAGGCGACAAAGAAGGGATGCTAATGTCCCTTCGTTTCACTGACTGGTCTCCAGATCGTGCCACTAACTTCGCGTACCGTCTTTGAATAACGTCGAGCGACCGCGGCACCGCGAGCACACCATGTTCCCTTTCCCTCGCTCCACGGAGATCTTTCGCGTTTCTACGGTTCCGGAGGCTCGCGAACGCTATCGCGCGACGAGGGCATCGTTTTGTCGATCGTTTCTTTTCTGCGTTTGTCCCTGCTGCCGTGCGACCGCGAGGAAGGAGCGCGCGCTTCAGAGAAGCACCGTGCACGCCATGCACGACCGTAGTACATACAGCCCTCCGGGGACCGTGCAAATCACCCCCACCGTCCGCACAACCGGCATCACACTGAAATCCCGTTGGTATGTGTGATCCCAGCGAGCACCGAGCGGGAAGACAATGCAGATGCAGCGACATCTTCCGGAAATGCAGCCAACACCGTCAACCTACTTGTTGATAAAAGCAGCTGCTGCTATTGATCCTTATTGTGTACCTAGAGGGCTCTCGCAGTACCGAAATTCTGGCGGGTTTTGGAGAACTTTGACATCATCGAATGCGCCAACCAAAGAAGACGGCAAAGAAAACAACCTGTACCAGACACGCGCCAAATGTTTAAAATATTAAGTACATATGTAGTTTATGGAACTATATTATTATTTCTTTCTACTATTAAGAAAGAGGCGCTATTAGTTTTAAGAAGTAATGTTAATTAGAACAATAATGTACCTGAACACTTCAAATAAACAAAGCAATTGAAAGCATTCTTCCTGCTTTCTATATCTTTTTCCTTTTCTACATATTTCTTTATGTATATCTTATTTATTATTATACACGATGTAACCAAGGAATTTATATGATTATAGAACCGATCTTTTCAGTCTAGTTCGTGAAAGTATAAATTTGTTAAATACACTTTTATGAAAAATATTACATTGCAGATGTTGGCGTGATTCTCATCATAATTGCTTATGTGCAGTCTCTTTTTTCTCATCGTACATTTTCAGCGGGTATTTTAAATTTTAATATGACTTGTGTGCAATATTACGCTCATGTGGGATATGAGTATGTGAGTGCAGTAGAGTTTGTTTAAGAAAATGACAATCTAGTAAACGAGTAGTTAATGCTTACAGGAATATAAACGGTGCGCGCTACTTAGGAATACGTTATTCGGTAATAGAGTTTCCCTGTGGTGAGTGCTGAGTGGTACTTTGGATCATGAGTACCGTTACCTGCGTTGCACCTGTTAATATTGCTGTAATAAAATATTGTGAGTATCTTGCTTTCGATTCTTTCTAATTTTTGTAAAATGATTAAACAGTAAGTGTACTATAACATATATTTATTCAAAGTATATTCCGAAAACATTTATTAACAAATTTTCTTCTAAATTTTCAACTTCGTTTGTAAGAGTTATTAAATTAGAATATCAAAATGTTATCACAACTTACATTTAATTTATTTTTTTACAATAATTAATACAGACATTAATTATGTTTTTCATTTTGAAATACGCGCCACGTTAAGATTTGAAATTTCAAGTTGAATTTTTTAATCGAACTTATTTGAAAATATTCTTTTATTGAATAAACGCTGCCAGCTTCGAAGTTCTATAAGAAAATCACGTCTTCTTGTTCATTATTTTGCGTTCGCGATAAAATTTACAAGTACTATAAGCGGTTTTACGTGCGCGATTTTTTGTTACGTTTTACATTTAAATAGATAAGATCACAGACAGGGAAATGCGAGCCTTGAAATTTACAATTCATTACTTCCAGGGGGCAAAAGAGATGAAACATTGATATTACCAGCAAATGATTCTATAAGTGCCACCCTAGATACAGATCAGGTACATATGTGATTGTTAGTAAAGCTATAAAAAATATTAATGAAATTAATTTTTTTTTCAGTTATGTGCAAAGACCACTGTAATGGTCAGTCCACGTTTTAAAGAAGATTGTATATGGTTAAATGGAAAGTAAGTTTCAATGTTTATTAGTTAGTAATGTGTATTTTATTACAATACATCATTATTATATTTTTTTTCAGGGAAGAAAACATTGGGAATCCCAGATTACAATCCTGTTTATCAGAGAGTAATTAATCAACTACTAATATCTTGAAGTTTCTAAATGTATTATAAATAATAGAATACATTATTTTAGTTAGGAAACGTGCAGGAGCTTCCAGTACTATAGGAAAATGGAAAATTCATATTTGCTCAGAGAATAATTTCCCAACTGCAGCTGGCTTAGCCTCTAGTGCAGCTGGCTATGCTTGTTTGGTAGCAGCATTAGCTAAGCTATATGAAGTGGAGGTATTATTTAAAAATATAGAAAATGTACGCCATGTTATATATATAACTTTGGTTATTAAGCAGTATGTTGTAGGGTGACATTAGCTCAATTGCTCGTGTTGGCTCTGGATCAGCGTGTCGCAGTGTTTTAGGAGGCTTTGTCAGATGGCACATGGGTTCTGATCCAAATGGAACTGATAGTATAGCAAAACAAATTGTACCTGCCTCTTACTGGCCAGAAATGAGAGTATTGATATTAGTTGTATGTGGTACAACACTTTACATATTATTTGTAATTGACTATTTCATATTGAGATACTCAAGTTTATGTATTCTTTTATAGGTAAATGCTGCACAGAAAAAAGTATCTAGTGCAGTTGGAATGAAACGCAGCATGGAAACATCAGAGCTATTGAGATACAGAGTAAAACACATTGTACCAATAGTAGCAAATAAAATGCAAGAAGCAATAATAGAAAAGGATTTCAAAACTTTTGCCAAACTCACTATGAAGGATTCTAATAGTATGCATGCAACAATGTTAGATACATATCCACCATGTGTTTATTTGGACGATACTTCACATGCAGTTATTGAGTTAATTCATTCTTATAATAATGCTTCTAATGATACAAAGGTATGATAAAACTAGAGTATTTTATTACATTTCAAAATTTATGTTAAAATTTATTTTGCTTTAGGTTGCATATACATATGATGCAGGACCAAATGCTACATTGTATCTTTTAGAAAAAGATGTTCCAGAAGTTATGGGTGTAATAGATCATTTCTTTCCTCCATTACAGGAAAATTTAGTTGAATATAGGAAAGGATTGCCTATTGAAACAGTTAAACCTTCACAAGTAAATTATTTGTTTTTTATCTCTTATATAATGAAAACAATTATATCTAAATGCAACTGTTTTTATAATGTGTTTCAGAATTTGTTAGATAAGATAAACGTTCAGAAGCATGAACCTGGATCTTTTAAATATATTATTTATACACGAGTTGGTGATGGACCTAAGTATCTCAGAAATCCCAAAGATCATTTGTTGAACAATCAAGGGTTGCCAATTCATCATGTATAAATTTTTCATAGTAGAAACTTTAACAATGCAATATAATAAATTATAATTATTTATGAAATGTTTTTAATGTGAGATGGTATTTAGTGCAAGAAAATAAAGTTCAGTGGATCGTTATTCCCTATACTGTATAGTTATTCCCTATACTACAATTATTATGTCACTGAATTTTTTTATATGATAGAATAGTGAATATTTTGTAGTATGTCGAAATGTGTTCTTAGGTTATCTTTGTATTTAGAATGAGATGCTGAAAAAGCGTGATGAGCGATTTTAGCAAGTAACAGAAATGTGCAAGGGTGCAAAGTGCATATTCTTATAATTAAGTACTCATTGACTAAAGAGACGTAATATTTACATATAGTTGTAATTATGCCTCGCGGCGTTGAATTTATTAAAACAGTTTTAAAGAATGTAAGTCAATCATCTGGCTTTGGACAATGTTTAAAGAAGGTAAGTTTATAATATATTTTACTTTTCCTTGAATATAATCTTATATTGAACCTTAAAATATCCAAATTCATTGAGAAACTTTGCAGTTTTTATTCATGAATTATATTTTATGTAATCTTATTTTTGTTTTACAGTTAGAAATAGTTTCAGCTGGGGATGGTAAGTGTATGGCAAAATTTGTTGTTTCTAAAGAACATTTAAATATGGGTGACACGATGCATGGAGGTTTTACAAGCACAATTATAGATTGTGTATCCACTTATGCTCTAATGACATACAAAGAGTGTCCACCAGGAGTTTCAGTGGATCTCGTTGTTACGTATGTTCATGTTACCGTACATTTCCTCTGTTATTTTGTGAAATAGTGATTATTAGTAAAAATTTATGTACAGATTCATGAAACCTGCACTACCTGGTGAAACAGTTGTTGTTGATGCTAAAACTATACGAGCTGGAAAAACATTAGCTTTTCTTGCAGTAGATGTTACCAAAAATGATGGAAAGGACATGGTCGCTCATGGGCGTCACACAAAATTTATTGGTGCTTGAGGCATACAAGAGAAGTAGAAGTATTTAGCACACTGCTTGTGATCACTGTGTTTAATATTGTAGACTTGGTGATAGTGTATAACATTTAAGTATCCTAGAATATTTTATTATGTATATGTATTTTGTATAAAGTTGTCATAATGAATACATTTTGTTTATGCTATCACATAGCATTCTCTTATATCATGTTAATACATTATGACTAAAACATTTCTTTTACTACATAAAATATATATTATAAATCATTATAATACATTCTACAGTGTTTAATGGCACAAGATTATGAGAAATGCAATTGCTGGTGACATAGAAATGTGTAATGTCAAATTTGTACATATCAAGCAACACACATGTTAGCAATCCCTGGAGAAAATATTTCAATACTTGCTGCTCAGCACAGAATGTATTAAATTATATTTTTTTGATATATAAACGATCAACGCGCATAACGCATAAAGTTGGATGGTGATATGTTTGTATAAAAGTGACGATTTTAATGTCTAAATACTTTCTATCACTATCGAAATGTACTGCGATACAATTACATATAAAAGGGAAGATTAAAAGCTACAATCTTACATGCTTTCTCTACAACCTACAGTCTAAATTATATATCAAATATTTGTGTTGCAATAACACTGTTCATATAAATAATTCGCCCTAAATCGATGCTGAAACGTGTTTCAGTAATATTATTAAAGCAACGTACAATTCTCCGTGGCTCAACAAAACTAGTCCTAGTGAACGCAAAATTATAAACAATACTATTTTCTATAAATCTTTTCATTTTTATCAAATGATAAACCAAAATATAGTAAAGGACGACAAAGAATTGATCTTTGCATCATGCTCGCAGCTTCTATAATTCACAGTGTATGTACATTAACAAATGTGTGGAGTTAACAAAATACAAGCGCGTCTAGCTAAGTGAATCGATAAAATACTAATTGATAAGTAGTCATGATCTACAAGGACAATGGCAATTTCTTTATCATTTTATTTTAGCATTTTTTACGTCGTCTAAAAGGGTCTTCAGTTCTTCTATCTTATGAAACAGCGACTCGGCTAGTGTTGCGAGTCTCTTAGATTCCTTCTCAGTCTCCTCGATCATGTCTTCCAAATAACCAATCCTCTCACCAGCATCATGCTTCATCAGATCGTTCGCTAAATTATTTTGCGGGGCTAAGTATTTGGTCGCACTGCGCCGGAAACGTGAAATCGTGTTGCTATGATCCTCGCAACCGTCACAGCAATCAGACCAAACGTTTAGATCCACATATGGCAGCTCGTCGCAAGTCACGAATTTATTGTCAGCCTCAGGCAAGAGGAATACGTTGGGTTGTACTCGGTCGATTTTGTCACCGTTATCGCAGAGGATCCTGGCCAAGCTGGTCTGTTTAATTTGCACTAGTTGTTCCGGCTTGAAGACAGTTGGACTTTCATACCAGAATCTGTCTCCGTTTCTGGTCCGCTTGAACTGTTCCAGCAATAGACACTGGAACAGTGGCCCCACCTTGGCGTTGGGAAGTTGATCCTCCAAAACACCGCCGACCCAAACGTCAATGTTTCCAGGATGGCCGTACAGCTCCCTCAACTTCTGTCGAACTTTAGCGTTCCGTATTTCACCAGCCAGGTCCTCGAAAGTCTCCACATAAGACATGTTGCAGAATCGTCTCCATTCCAAGTATCCTGGAAGAGCATGGTCTCTGCCGCGTTGAATGTTCATCGCAGCGAGATCCAAAGCAACCGCGTGAGCCTGGTAGAACAATCCCTCCGTCAGTTCTGAATTCAAGTTCTCCTCGGGCAGTTTCAACTTGGCAGCGGTGGCGAACATGCCTCTCATCAAAGGATCGACACCACCTTCTTCCACTAGTCTCCAAGGCGCGAAGAAAGCATCTCGTAGAAGAAGAGGACCCTGCGGAATCGATTGGAAGGATTCGTCGAGACGTTCCAGTCGTGGTTGGATGAGGGTATGCCCGAATCTCAGAGCCGCAGTGGCGAACACGTTGGATACACTGGCATCCAAGTTAGGGTCGTATCCTCGATAAGGGCCCATAATTTCATCGGCTGTACCACCAAAAACATGTGGCATCCATTGTTGATAGGTGATGTGTTGCATCTCGGCACCGACGATCTTCCTGGCTTCTTGGTACAGCTTCTCCCCGTTCCAGTGAGGATTCATCTCCCGAAGCTTGCGAGCGATGCGGTTGTGCTCCCTCAGCCAGATCGTGTGCATAGCTAGCAGACCCACTTGCTCGTTTGCTCGAATGTCTCCGGCCACGAAGCAGTTGATCGAACTTTCAAGAGGATTTCTCCTGCAATCAACAAACTGACCAGAGGCGTATGGCAGAAGAGGTTTGCGACCGGGAATGGCAGGACCTTCGCGCAGCAGACCATGGTCTGTAACGGAGTTTCGCAGATCTCTAGCCAACTCGTCATCGTAGCCATACACCTGAGAAGCATCCAAGTAGCTCGTCAGCTGATTTAATTGCTCTCTAGGCGAGAAGCTGCCCCACAATATACTCGTCATCCCGGAGCCGCAAACTGCGCTAGTCCTGATGAAGTCGATGCACCTTCTACTGTTTATTCGAGGGTCTCTCGGAGGAACTTCCATGGGGAAGCAAGGCGCAGCATTCTCGCAGGACTTCTTACAGTCGATACCGTCCCAAGACTCGCTGGAGACCGAGGGCAGCGAGTGGTCCAAGTCGTGGTCCAAAAACTGGCCCCATTGCATCACCATGTGCGTGATCCTTTCGTCAGAGGTGACATGCTGCGTTGTCACTAACGTGGTCGAGATGAGTCTCGCCGCGGGCTTTGGATACCCATAATAACGACGACCTTTCTCCCATCCGACCGGCGTCGAGAAACCGTTCTCATAAATCGGTTGCAGAACTCTGCGGAAACCGGTGTAGGACGAGCCCCAAGTAGGATACCGCAGATTATTACAGCTGCCGTCCACGCTGCGGTACCTGTGGTGGAAGCACATGTTCGTGCAGTTTCGCCGACGCCTGTGACCCGTGCAGTCGGACAGTCTTTCGATTTCTCTCACCTGAGAAAACAGGGAACATTTAATTTTCAGAATAAGAGTCAAGATAATCGAGATTTACAGAGAAATCATAGAACCTGCTCGGGTGTCAAAAATTCCTCGTAGTGATATTCCTTGGTAGTGTTTGTACTGACACCAGAGCTGATCATCCGTCTGATATTGACGAGCGTCCGTTCGAAGATTTCAGCCGGTCTAGCCGCAGCGCGACCAACCGCGTCCGGAAACCGTGCCAATCGGAACGGATTCACACGTTCGGATGCGTTGCCACTGAAGAGACTTATCAGCGTGTTGTTAATCGCGCGATCGATCTCCTCCTTCGCGTCTTTGAACGCTCTTATCACCAGTACATCCGACGTTCCAGGTTGGCGAACGCGAACCAGAGCCTGGGCTGTTGCACGACCGTAGTCGTTCACTGCCGAACACTCGTACCTAAGTGCAGAAGTTGTT
>CM052167.1:1429287-1441417 GCA_028455555.1 Augochlorella aurata | reverse complement strand
GTCAAAAGAACGGCCTGGTACACTTTTCTATTGATTATAACGTTAAATAAAAATTTCAGGTGTTTTCAAATTTGTGTGGTACATATATGTACCGTTCGGGACGAAAGGGTTAAGGGGTTAACTCACAGTAACCATTGTTAAATCGAGACTGAATAATAATTACATGAAATATTAATTTTTACTATCGCAGTTTAGTATTCATTTTTGTAAACGCTGTGTCAAAAGAGTCTAATGCAAGTAAGTGATTCTTAAATATACTATGAACAAGTAGTTGGTCCGCACCCCATTGTCGGATGGGCCATCTCGGGATCCCATTACGTGTTATACTGTTTCTCTATGTTTCTTTTTATATATATTATTGTTGCTATAATTATGTTGTTGACACTCTCCTATTATCGTCTTTTTATTCTGTTTTTAAACTATTTATTTTAATATCCGATGACTTAGCGCGTAGAATTATACCATCGTTACATGTTATTTATCTATTTATTATATTTATTCCATTTTTTTTCTTGTTTAGCCAATGCTGTATTTGAGTTGTCATTTATTTTATTTAAATTGTTTTATTTTTAATATCAATTTTAGCGCTCGCGAATAGCGTTAATATTGTGAACCCGGGGGAACATGAATTGATAAATAAAGGAATTAGTATTCACTTTTGTAGACGCTGTGTCTAAAGAGTCTAACGCAAGTAAGTGATTCTTAAATATACTATGAACAAATATCTAGATATAGTAAATATCAAAAGAAAAGTTTCACATGACAATTATTTAAATAGAATATTGTATAAAAGTGTATCGATGAAAATTTTGCGAAATAGAAATGTATCGTCTCGACAGTATCGTAATTAACAGCAGTCAAGTTGTATCACTCAAGAGAAGAGAACTGTGTGCATAGAGTCGAATGAGTAAAAATAAATGTTGATTTTTCCTAGCAAAGTTCTGCGAGAATTTCCCAACACAATTACATACGTTCCGCTGAAAGTAAGATGTCAGGAAATTGGCGCGGCGATAACCTGCGGTCAGGATTTCGCAAAACGTCGACAGGGTGTCATCGCACGTGTGAATTGTACTCGGAAGACGCGCGTAACTCGTCTCAGAAAAATAGGCGTGACTCGTCCGTGGTTAATCTGCAAGTGTTCGAGCAACAAAAAGGCCTCCGTCATATTTTTACAAACGAAAGGTGACGGTGCAGTCGACGATGCGAGTGTCTGCCGCAATTTCAATAGCGCCGGCGCGTCAATCCGACCAACAACAACGACCGTGCTCGGTCCGATTCGCTGGGAGAAACGTAAACACACGGGTCCGAACAATGGGAACGCGTTTCGGAAATGCTAAATTTAGTCTTCCTGCGGCGAAGGTAAATCGAACAAGGTTAATGGCTTCCTCTGCGGACGGCGCAATCATGATGGAAACCGTGGCGGGAATAGAACAGCCGTCCGTCGATTGTCAGAACGTAGGATCGCTCGCGATTTAATTGATCCCGATATCCTCTACACTCGAGCCGCGGACAATGATTCCGGCGGCCTCTTTGCTCTATTGAGGCATCTGAACCCTGTCATTGGGCCAAGGACTTCTTCTTCGATCCTGCTCGCTTGCGAACATATTCATGGACCGTCGCCATTTGTATCGCAAACATTCGATCACCTGTTGTACAATATTCTTCAAATATTTGGCACACTTCGCTAACCCTTTATATGTTTACCGGCGAGAGCTGCATTGTTTAATTATGATGTTTATATAATTTATAATAGGGATGTAACGAAGTTATGTAGAATTAATAGAATTTTATATATATGAACACGATATAAAATTATAAAAATTATAACATAAACAATGGATGCTGCTTCTATTAATTGTCGGTGTTCGGAGACTACCACCAATCGCAAGCATTGCATAGACAGAAGTCGATTGTAGCTGGACAATTTGCCGTGACCGTTTCAGAGGCCCGTCCTACAAAGGACACGGATAAGTGTCATTTACGTAACGTTCGTTCGACGTCTATCATTATTTTGCGGCGCAGAGCTCATACTGCATGGGTTTGTCACATGGAAGTTGATGGAACTACGCAGAAGACACGGTGCTGATGGGTGTCACACGAACGATAATTCCATTTCATGAAAAATGTGCGAGAACCGATCACTAGAATTACACAATCGATCATTTACAACTTATTTTCTATCGAAATTAAATTAGGAATAATTGTGTAGTCATTTAATAATATATAAAAATATAGAGAAGGTAACGCGTGTGACTAATTCACTTTTTATTCTCATTATCCCTAAAATTAGTATTTAAAACTTTTTTAAGTTAAGGAAAAGGCGAGCAAAACGATTATAACTCATTTGTTATTATAAATTATTATAAACGAGTTAAAATGATTGATCAGATTAACTTTTGTCCAACTCTAATTGAAAGTATGGCAACGGTGGCAAAAAACGAAGGAAGCAGGGATGTTGATAAAAATTAATTAAACAAAGTTTAATTTGAATAGTCCAAAATTTTCTGATCGGAATAAAAGCAAGTACATACAGCTTCTTCGCAAACACGAAAGTCGCTAACTAAATGTTAACGTTCGCCGAATCGTTCAGATTTACGAGTTTCTGCAAGGAAGAATGCGGGCAGTCTCTACCACGAGGCTTTGTCGTTTATCCAGGCATTTATTGATCCGTTAATGATAGTTTATGGTCCACGTTTCCTCGGTAGGAAAGAAATTTTAATCGTGTTTCGCGTTAGTTTACGAGCACTGCTAAACGATTTGTTTATGACACGCGTGCTAGAATGGTCGAATTGTAAAGTAAAAGTTGTTCTCCGAGATACTCTATCAAAAAACACGTTTAGTCTTGCAGGAACTCCTGCAGTTTTCTAGTACAGTGTCCACCATCCATCTTCAGTCGCGTTCAATAATTATTTCCGCCTGATAATGCAACTTCCATACATTAATTTTAATAATTGCAATAATTTCCATTGAAAGAAATTTTTTAAAAATTTACAAATTTTCGTGTTTAATTGGATGTTCATTAGGGTGAATCTTATTTTTCGACCATCGAATTTTTTTTCGGGACATCCCCAGAATTATGCCATTAGGTTAATTAGCTGGATCTGGATAACGTCGTCGATAATCGTCTAATACTTATAAAATTAATTGTGTATTATTGTCATTTTTCTTTAATAAGTTATTATATTCGGTGATAAGCTTCACACCTACTACTTTTACACTCCTTATTCTTTCTAACCCACTTTTGTATGTTTCATCGCTTTCCCATTAGTTCCAAAAATTCAACATAATTGCCTCTTGGATGGCCCTTGGTTCCCTGACAAGATAACATCCTGCAAATAAAGCTACATATCTAAATATTTTCATTATTTGTGAGCATATGAAAAAATTTCTTGAATAAAAGTTGTATTGCTTCATGAAACACATATAGCGCCATTCAAAATCATGTTTCTAAATTTCAAAACCATAATATTTTTTAATTATATATTCTATTTTTATATTCTTATAGAGCATGGAAAGATGAGATCAAAGAGATGCAAAAATGTATTATGGCGATACATTATAATGGCGAAAGATGAATCACAATTTCAGTTTTTGCACAGGTTATTTTTTCATCTAATGGCATAATTCTAGGGGGTGTCCCGAAAAAAATCTCGCAAACAAATTTTCACCAAGTATAACTAAGGCTCGGCCTTAATTTCGGTGCATGTTCCTGCTCCCAAAACGATGTTACGAAACCAATTACGTTAACTATCATAACATAAAATGTCTAAGCTACACGCAAACTAAATATAAGCATTCCTTCTCTTCTATCAATGAATCAACGGATGAAAATTTCCATGACGTGCATTGTATTACAGATGAAATTAGCAATGTAACGAAGAAGTTCCGATAAGAATTAACAGGATGAACAGACTGAATGCACTTGTGTCTAAGCAGCTTGGGTGGTCGGCTCTCTCGGTGTCCTCGCGTTCATCCGATCCTACGAGTCGTAACGATCCATCGCTAGATCGTCGATTTTCGATCGCTAGGATGTGGGCTCGATCCCACGCGAGGATGCCCGTGCTAAATGTGCTGTGGCAAATCAGCGCTGCCTAAATATTGAGTCACTGGCTATTTCTGTAGCCGTTGTCCGCGCCTAGGCTCGCTGTAACGGCGCGTGAGATTTCGCGGCCTATAGCCGATGGACAGGGCCGATTTGTGGGCACGAATCGTTAACGAGTCGGCCAGCGCCTGGCTGACCCATGGAAAGAATGACCACGTAACGAAAGCAGAGGTCTATCGGCTTTAAGCTCCTTTGCTTGATTGATATCTGCGATCTCCGACGTTGCGTACGCTGGACTCTATCAGGACGTGAACAGAGTTCTGTCATTTTGCCGCTTCTTGGCGGACACTACCGGTCTGAAATGAACTGAATTTATTAATTAGACCGGTTAAATACCACTTGCACTATAACAACAAGGTAGAGTCGTTTAGAGGATTTTATAGATAATCTGTTAAATAGGAATGTTATTAGTTTCTTCAAAATTGAAACAAAATTTAATAATTTGTTCTTTTAGTTTAATGATATCTTGGAGAGATTGTTTAAACTCATCGAATCGACCCTAAACATTTTCAAATCAGCCAACGTGGTAAAGTCAGATTTCTTTAAGAAACTTTTACGTTTTACCCCTTACAAAGATTTATCGGTGGTCATCAATCATTGCGTTTGTATATTAGTTTTAAGATCACTTCTTTACCTAATCTGTTTCATTGTAATCTTTATTGTTAATCCCTTGCACTATAACGACGAGTCACGAAAGAAGAATCGTCTCGTTCTATTAGGAAGATTGTTGAGCACGTGGTGTAAAGAGTTAATAAGACCAAGTAAAAGATAAGAAATCAATCGTTCGTCTCTTTTTATTAAACCCTGATTTTAACTGAAACCCAGACGTCTACTATTAGCTTAAAGAAGCTCAAGAAAAAGTAACCTGTGGATCTGGTTCGAGAAAATGAAAATTAACTAATAAAACTGAAGAATAGAAATTCGCCATTTATTAATTTCCATAGAAGAGTTCTTGAAACCTTCACAAGTCTCTGCTACTTTGTGCGAAGATTATTCGTGCAAGTTGTTATGCTCTTAGTCTTATTATTAATGTGTACAATATATTATGTTGTGTAAGTTAATGATATCCCATTACTTTTCAGTAGCTAGCATCAAAGTAGCCAATCGAGGAATGTAGAAAAAATCAATTGGTCTCTTTCGAGGTGTAAAGTAAACAGTGGCTGGTTAGCCCACATTCTATAGCCGGGCAAATAAAAATAGACGATTCAGAGTATTTATTAAATATCGGGAGGGTGGCTAATGGCGCCGGCTGCGTCGTGACAGATTCTTGGCACCGAGTGGCTAAATGCTGCTATTCTGCTGCATCCATCACTTCCAGGAACCGGCTGATCGATGGACTGGTCCTGATCCAACTTCGCCTCTTGAGCTGTAGATCGCATGCTTGTTCTTTAATGATAGATGTTAGAACGCAGATAATAGTGCGACTGCTGTCAGTCTGCTTTAGAATATCCTGCGATCTTCTCGCTGTCGGTGAAGCGAGATAAAATAGCGGAGTATAGTTATTTTGAAACGAGTTCGCATCGGAAGCGGAACGCTCGCAAGCGGCGGAGTAAATAAAAATTTATTGGAAATAAAACGTTCTCGGAACGAAACTTGGACGCATCTACGAGGAAGTTTGATTTGTAATTCAAGCCGGTTCTGCTCTATGGGCCAGAAAGGCGGCACAGGAAATAGTAATTTGGATTGCGGTTAACCGAATTTATCCACACCGCCGTTCCCAACGCGTCTGTCGCGGTGCGATTAAATTCCACGGAAGATTTATTGTATGTAAATCCGGACAGGTAATGAAACCGCGATCAATCTACCCGGCGTGGCAATCGACAGAACTCGCCTGACAGGTTACGGGACACTAATAACCAGTTCAAGGAATGCCGCGAATCATTTGCATAATTTTGACTTCAATTCGACTGCCTTGCGAAGACTACATTGTCACGTTCGACTAATTTTTACCGTAACGTGATTTTCATTTAGTATAATATAATCCCCTCAAAACAGGTCGTCATTACTTTTAGAGTCAGATTTGCAATCTTCTCAGCAAACTCGAAACAAAATTTTATTCTCCTCTTATCAAAATCTAGGAATACGAATAGATAAAACCATACAAGAAGCAATAACAGTAAATGAGGGTGATACTATTTCTTACCTTTGAAGTTCATTGTTATTGTAATGCATTGAACGAACCAAGTGTTACTATGATTTTTAGAATACAAAAGAGGTACTTTCGATTTTATTAATTAAATGACTTTCATATTGTAGTGTTAATACTTTAGGTACTTGCAGTTTTCTAATAGTCCTTTTAAAGCATAATATAACAAATTATGTACTACCTGAATGCATATAACGTGACATCATCTTCTAAAATTATTACGTAATTGAAAATAGCCTTTTTAAGGGTGAGAAAGTGCTAATCAACTCAGTTTAAAAGCAGTGCAAGTAATTAATCTTTCTACTGTTTCAAACTACAGGTAGTATTTATTATGATAAACGCATAAAATCAGCAGCCCATGTATTAGATATAACTGTGATGCAGTCATATTCAGATAGATGATCCAGTGTTGAAAGGATGGAATTAATATCGCTATGGAGGAAAACAAAAAGTGGTATGTAGACTGTGTCGCATGTTAAATCATGAACGTATAGGACGCAATAAAGATGACATGGCAGTCGTGGGAGACAATGTCGACGACTTTAGGCTTGTGGGACGCGTTACAGGCGACTCCAGAGCTTCGAAACATGACACAAATGACTTCGTAAAACATGATACAAGTGATTGCAGTCTTGGGATGTATAATAGAGGCGACCTGAGACTCGTGGGATTCAATACGTATAGGTGAGGTCAGACTTAGAAGAATATAGAGGCCCACTGTACACAAAGTCGGGCCCACAAAGCCGTATGTAGAGGACGGGAGACCAAATATAGGCAAGGTCAAACCCATGGCACCGGATATAATTAGTTCTTTAGAAGAGGAACCTAAGCTCTAGGTCCTAGAAGACTTGAGAGCCTAGATATCTTGAAACTGGGGATCCTTCAAAATGCGTCTCAGAAACTTATGTTTCGATTCTTGAAATTAAGGAAGCTTTAAGGAAGAATTTTTGTGAACATTTGCTGTTTAGACATGGCTAGACTGCGATTTTTATGGATTTAGAATAAAAACAGGTATGTGAAGTGTAAAACAGTAACATTATTCGAAGAACTTGTAAATATCAGAATGTTACGTTCATAAAATATTTAGAGTTAAAATAAATTCTAACAATTGATGTTAAAAGATTTCATTATCCATGAAAGATCTACACGAGTGTCTGACAACTCTAAGATCGTTTATGTTTCATAAACTTAAGGTCATAAGAATTGCTCCTATAGGATCCACAGCTTAACTTGTACACTAAAAAAACCATGTTTTATATTTTAACGAAGAAACAACGAAACAATTTTATGCAAGTAAAATACTGAAACGCAAGGGTCGATGTAAATATAAATTTATTGTAGTCTTCAAGTGCTTATGCTAAACAGAAACTTACGTTAAAATGAACAAGTAAGTACACCTACGTTCCATTCATACACTCACCGTATAAATATTATTTTACACTTAACGTGAAGTGTATAGTATTCGGTAATCACCTATATTTACTTGTCTTTATATATACATACGTACGTACGTACATACATGCATACATACATATATATACATGCATCATATATATATATATATATATATATATATGTGTGTATACATATATTTTTTTCTATATACAAATCGATGTAATGCGGTATATGTAATGTACATACATAGTTTCTGGTAGAAAACATGACGGTCATAATTGTCGTCGCCATATTTAATAGTCTACCAGCGATCCTCCATTTAAAAAACGATTTCGATCTCGAATGCAGATAAAATTGTTTGCCAGTGCTCGTTGCAACGCTCCTTTTATGTACACCCGTAATAGTTTCGCTTGGCGGTCGTTTAATTGATCTTACGGCGACGCTGAACACTTACATGATATGGTTGCGCGGCCTTCTTGTTGACCCGAAATGTTCGCGCGAAAATCTTTGAAACGAGCACGGAAAACTGACAAGTTCTATCTGCGATCGAATCGGCGGAGAATGAAACCGTCACGAAATGATACTGAACAAGCGTTTTATTGTACTTTTTATTGCGATCTCGTTAGAGTATACGGAGAGTTAGGTGAACGAACGTCGCGTGCCGAAACGGAAATGCGGCGCAAACAGATATCTGAACGTGGTTCATTATCAATGGGATAAAAAGCTTATCCCTATTTCCAACACAATACAAAACTAATTGAACAGTCGTCGAACTACACGCTAATCTGTAATCAAAAGAAAGGACAGGTCATTCCCAACCCTGGAGTTCAAACTGGAAACGAACTCGCGTATAAAACGAACCATACCTTTGGTTAACCTTCGATAAAGACAATCTGCTTCTGTGTCGTATGCATAAGCAAACTCAAGGAAAACATTGCATGAAGTTGAGTATTCGAATTCAATCCAACAACCGTGACAACAGAAGAGCTTCCAGCGAATAAAAATAGTCTTCCAAAGAAGAAGAATCGATATGTACAAAAAGAAAAAAAGGCTGAAAAGAGGAACGAAGATCATGGAGACAGAGGTCTCGACAAGTGAAAGGACGCATTCATCTTTTAAGCGTCCCAGTTCCTGCAGCCGAGCGAATTTCCATCGTCTCTACATTGTTCCCGTAGAAAATAATCGGTGTACGTAGTCAGTCCAAAGTGTTTCTAGCCGTGTCGCATCATCAGTCACGCTGATTCGGGATCAGGACTAGCACAATGTGCCTCTGAAAATCACACAGTCGGTTCGATCCTCTCTCCAGTTCACGCGAGCTTCATGTATATGGTGCGGTCCCTCATCTTACAGTGTTTCAATTCTCTGAGGGCTCTTTGAGCCTCACTGGGGGACGCGAATGCTACCCTGGCATCTCCTGTGGGCATGCCTCTTTCATTGTAACGCCTGATCACATTCTCTCTCTTTACGTCGAAGTCGCCGAAGAACTCGATAATCTCGTTAATGTCAGCCTTGAACGGAACGTTCTCCAAAGAGAGGACGCAACCGGGCTTGCCGAAACCCTCGACGTAGTCCATGGAACCCGGGTGTCTGCCAAGTAGGTGTCTCGGTATGCCCATGAGTCCTGGAGGACATCTAGGTCCGAAGCCAGTGTTGCCAAAACGGGGCAGATGATTTATAGGACCGGAGAAGCGCGGCCGCTGTTCCTGAAGTGGAGGAAAGTGCTGCTGTTGGGTCTCCATGATTTGCGGGTCGACCATGCCAAGTGTCTCCAGCATCTTCGCTCGAGGCACCAACTCTATGGTTGGTACGTTCTTGCCGAAAGGCAGCCCGTTCTTCGCGGTGGCCCTAAGGGCCTCGTCGGTGGTGTCGAACTCGCAGAAGCACTCGTCTGCGGGTTTGCCACTTTGGTTGAGCAACATGTGTATTCGGTGGGGAACGATGCCGATATCGGAGAAGAAGTCCAGGATGTCGCGGTCGATAGTCTGGAAGGGTAATCCGCGCATGATCACACAGTCGGAGCCCGTGGTCTGGCTCATGCTGTTCTGCTCGTGGTCGCGCTTCGCTTGTGCGAACTTCTCCTCTGTAATGGCGGTCGCAGTTACCGGTTTGCTACCGATCTTCAAAGATGCGTTCACCGAAGCCTTCGCGTCCTCTATTCTGGCGAACTGCACGTACGCCTGCACATTACCGGAGTCCTTGGTGTTCGTGATGAAGAGGTCGTTGATCTTCCAATCGTGGAACAGCTTCGCGATATCCATTTCCTTAGTGAAAGAAGGCAGATCGGTCAAAACTATGCACGCGGATGACCTGACGTCATCGGTGCCGTCGTCTCTCTCCTTCTCCGGCGAGTAAGAGTCAACCGCCTTGTCGAACAGACTCTCATCTAGATGAAGCACCTCGACTTCGGAGCTGCGGACGTATCTGGTCGTGCTCAAAGCCAAGTCTTTGCCTTCCGCCTTGCTGAATTTGACGTAGGCAATACCGACGCGATTCCCGTGATTGTCGTTGATCAGCTTCAAGCCGTCTTTCCTGATGTAGATACCCTGGAAAGCGTGGCGAACGTCGTTGTACGTGGCGCTTAGCGGCATGTTGCGGACCTCTACGCAATGGCCACCGCCACCGCTGGCGTTGTTCTTGTTCTCACCGGAGAATCTCGAAGAGCTGTTGGTCGTGCCGCGGCTGCTTTGCCTTTCGTTGTCAAAGCCGTACTGAGCATTGTTTGCTTGGAACGCGTGTGGGTTCCGACGGCCTTCTAGCTCCTGAACCTTGCTGAGGAAAGGATTGTTCGGTCTAATCCCAGGTCTGTAGTTCACGGAGCCGTTCGCGTTGTATATTTCCGTGCCGAACTGTGGGGTTCTAGCGGGGAACCTGGCCTGGTCCAATCTCCCCTGCTCGCCCTGGCTCCACGACTCCTTGGTTCGGTTCAACGTAGCGACGCCAGTGGTCAAGCTAGGCAGATTGGAGCTGCCGATATTCTGAGCGAGCGAGTTCATGCTGACAGTGTGGCTGAGAGTCTGTACGTGAGACTGCATTAAACCGCTCACGCCGTTTATCCCGTTTATGGGGAACTGGTTTGGTTGAAGCATCGATTGCTGCCCGATCACCGAGCTGCTGAAGCTCATGGCTCGGGACTCGCCATCCTGCGCGATGGCCGCGACTCCGGCACCTAAGATCCCGGGTGCTAATAAGGCAGCAGCTTGCATCTGCGTCTGCGGAGGAACCTCCCAGATACCGTTCTCCAGTGACTTCTTTGCGCCGGCAACCGGCTTGTCCTTGTGAAACTGACCCACGCAAACAACGTCGTTGTTGTCGTCGTCGTTCGCCTCCTTCCGACGCTCTCCCGTCGAGCTGCGCTTCGTGTCCCTGTCCCTGGATCGCGTACGATCCCGGGATCTGGATCTGTCGCGGCGACGGCGCCTGTCCCTCCTGTCCCGCTCTCTATCACGCGATCTGCTTCTGTCCCGACGCCTGCGATCACGACCTCTGTCTCTATCCCGGCGATCACGGTCCCTGTCCCGATCGCGGGACCGCGATCTGTCTCTCGATCTTGACCTGTCACGTCTGTCCTTGCGATCCTTGCTCGACTCACTGTCGTTGTCCTTCTCTTTCTCCCTTCTGTCGCCCGGGGACCCAGGCTTGGCAACCACTGGCGCCACTGCAACCGGCGCTGTCTGCATGAACGACTGTAGGCTCAGGGTCTGCTGCCTGGCAGCCTCTATGACTTTTTGCATCTCCGTCCGCGAGCTCAACAACAGCTTGATCTTCATCTCCTTGATCTTGCCGCCGTCGTGCATCATCGCCTGCCGGGCATCTTCGTCGGTGCTGAAAATGCCGTCGAGATTAGACCGAGAAAACGGTTTTCACGTTAAGGGCCGCGTCGGATCACTCGTGTTCGAATACAGTGGTTTCTCTCATTTTACGGAAAATTCGCTTTCTCCGAAACTTGATGCTAACCCTTTGTACTCAGTTGGCGCCGCAGCGGCGACATTAATGATACGCTTCATAACTCCGGTGGCGCCGCAGCAAACAGCGTCATGCGAAATTTGCATGCGAATCTAACATTCCCAGCCTCGGGTCTACCGTTCTATGCGGAGCACGAGGTTTACTTGCATTCGAATAACGGAAACGTTCATAAAAGGCGCCTGAATAAATTAATTGGGAAATAAAATTTCTGTTCTTTAGAATCTCTATTGCAAAAACAAATTGGTCGTATCAGTTCGTCGCGTCGAAAAATGTTCAGAGTACAAAGGGCCGAAAAAGAGGGAATTACAAGTTAATTTTTTATCGAATTTGCAAATTTTCTTGAGACACTGTTGCGTCAGAGAGTTGTTATTCTACGGAGGATCGGAAAAGAGACAATTCTCAGTCGAGTTATTCTTGTACAGTGTGTTAAAGCACCAACGATACTTCCGTGACTACTCTTACGACTACAAATTACTCGGCGCGCCTAAGATTATGGGAAAATCATGGCTTCCAGGAAGCTAACT